>WAAB01016214.1:126524-233935 GCA_013389865.1 Piaya cayana | reverse complement strand
AACATTTCCATGTACCTTCTCCTTTTCTGCTAACTGCTGAGGGGACATTACAAATATCCTCTCAAAGGGAGACCAGACGCAGTGCAGTCCTTTTTCTAACAATTAGCTGAGATTCCCTCAGTACAGAATAAAAATTTCAAAATGGAATAAAGTAAGCTGCTAGTATTTAGAACTTGGTTATGAAAACCCAGGGACACCAGAAGAAACAAAACCATAACAGTATTTTGTTTTGTGATGACAATACTTTACAACGCTAAAAAAAAGGGAGGAAAAAATGAAAGGAGGTAGGGAGGGAGATGGGCGAGGAGGAATACAACAGTGGGTTGAGCTACTTTCAGGACCATAAGTTAACATTCCTTCCTGATCCATCAGTTCACCAGTAGCCCACGTGTAAAAGTAAGAGAGAGAATTGTATTATACTCAAAATCGACAACAATCTGTTATTACACTGTACAAGACAGTGCTGTGTAATTACAGCATCACTTCTTTACATTCAGACACAAACAATTTTTCTCTGAAAGCTCTGTCTAGTGAGTCACACACACAGAACAGAGCATCCTCCAAAATTATATCAGCTTCTGAAGCATACCCAGTTACAAAATACACTGGTATCCTTTAAGACCTCTAGAACAAATTTGACATCAATGGGAAATTCTCAAACAAAATCAAGTTTTCATGTCACTGCCAGATGTTTCTGACCCTGGAAAAATGATCCTTCACTAAAAAACCAGAGAATTCTAATTTCAGTCTTTATGCCACAGAGCATTCACAGTTTTCAGTTAATCAGGCTGAATATACTGTAAGTAAACAATCAAGGCATACTTTTTGAGTGCTATTTCTTTATATTTGTAAGTGGGAATTATCCAAGGGACTCCAAAAGAATGATTCAGAACCTGTATCAACCACACTTAAATAGTCGGAGCATGCATGCCAGCTGAAGAAATCTTCTCTAGGAAATACACCAAATATTGACTGAAAATCATCAAGCTTGTGAAATTAAACCTAATGTTACATTCAGAACTGTACAGTTCTTAGTGGAAATAAAGGTATACACTTAATACTTTTTCAGATTGAGGCTGTTACATTTACTAAATGACAATACATATCTTACATTTAGAATTAACTAAGTTTACTAGAAAGATAAACTAAACTTCAAATCTTCTAATTATTTACCACGCTTACTGAAATGGGGGGTCCCCTAAGTATTTCTTTTTCAATTCTGACTGCCTGATTAAGAGTTGCAATCCCAATGACGATGTATACAAGGTGAAAGATTGCAGTTAGTAATTATTTAATTGCATTATCTCTCAATGGCCATAAACTATGTAAATCAGTGTAATCATACAAGCACTGGACTGCAAAAGGGGTTTTGTTTAGAGAGGCTGCAGACCGTGCTGAAGTTGCCTGCTCTGACTAGAAGCAAGTCTGTCTAGAACATGCTGATAAGGTATCATGGTTTAGGTCCAGCTGGTAGTGCAGTATCACACTGCCACTAGCTCACTCTCTACCTCTGCCATGGTGGGATGGGCAGGAGAATGGGAAGTAAAGTAAAACACATGGGTTGAGAGAAAAAAAGCTCTGTGACAACAACAACAACAACAATAATAATAATAATAAATCAAAAAAAGTGATGCACAATTCAATGCAATTTCTCACCGACTTGCTGGCCAGCTGCCCAGCCTTGCTTGTGCTGCGACTGTGGATCACCACACTCTTGTTCCTCTGTTTATGTACTGAGCATGATGTTTTGTGGTATTGAAATATCTCTTTGGCCAGCCTGGGTCAGCTGCCTGGCTATGCTCATCCCAGCTTCTTGTGCACTACTACACTTGCAAACATGGGAAACTGAAAAACCTCTTAATTTCTTAGCAACAACTAAAAGCACCAGTATATCATCAACATTCTTCTCCAATTAAATCTAAAAAACAACACCTCTTGGGAAGAAAATTAACTCTATCCCAGCTGAGCATAAGCAATATCTGGGAATAACTAAAACGACAGGTATTATTAACATCATTCTCATATTAAATCCAAAACATAGACCTACTGGGAAGAAAATTACCTGTATCTCAGTTGAAAACAGGACACAAGAGTTTGTCTAACTCATAGTTAGAAACCTCCAGTGAGATGATTCATACATTATTAGACTTTCCCACTACCTCACATAGTTGAAGAGTTTTTCCTGATATTGTCTTCATTGACTACTAAACTACCTCTTATTCTATCCTACATGAATATAAATTAATCAATTGCTTTCCTTGCTCCTCTACAGTACAGATTAATGTAATCCAATTCCGTCAACATTAAAATCCCACTAAATTGAAAATACAGCATACATAAACCTTTCTACTTGCCACTAGGTAATGTAAACTACCAAAAAGCAATGAGACTCATTTAACACAGTAACTTCCCGATAGATTCATATGGGCTGTTTCTTAGTATTTAATATTTGTATCTTTATTAAATGAATACTTTAAAAAAGAATTTATCTATGATATCCAGAAAAATGCTGTTTGATAGATTCTACCTCCTCCTCCCACTCCATCCTTCCAATGCAGATACAATACTTGCCTTGCTTTGGGGTTTTCACTCCTACCTTATCCCTTGCAGCTTTGAGTTCCTTTGGCTATTAGAGGCCAGTCATGGCAGGCACTTCTAATCAATTACATCTAACTAGTCAAAAAATCCTCTAGCTTTGAATGAGTCTTCCAGTGGGGCTAATTCGGTTCAGATTAGTTCTAGAGTGCTTTGGCCTTCTCAATGCCATACACTGCTCTTCATCCTGTTAAAGACAGACCCATAGGTTCATTTTTCCTTCTCTTAATTTCATTGTATTTATTCAGGCTCTTCTCATAACCTTTTGTGTTTCTCACTATGACTTTTAGAACTTCATCTTTTCCAAATTAAATGCTTCAGTTATTCCTTTGTACACATCTTCAGTCCCATATCCTTGTTTCCATTTCCTTCTACAATTTGTATGAGTAATAGTCAAAGAAGTTTCTTATTTTTTTTAGTTTTATGATACGTCTGGTAATTTTCCCTTAATCTTATATTTTTAATAGTGGTCAGCTTTCCTGAATACAACTGCTCAGTTTGGTTTTTTTTTCACTTGATCCTTTGTGACAATTTTTCTCTTGAAAACAGCCTCCATATTCAGGTTTTCTCTAAATCCATCAAACTACAATTCCAGCTCACATACTGAAAGAATAGGCCTGAAAGATTTTAGCGTATCTCGCTGAAGTATTGATTTGTTTAGGCATATTTTTACTCCTCTGCAGATTTGTGTTGGTGCGTGACTCTAGACAGAGCTCCAATGAAATTAATGTGGTTCTGCTTGGGGTGTGGCAGGATGTCTATATAGATTCATTTATAGGTCTGTCTAAAAAAAAATGACAAAAGGTAAAAATTGTTTCAGACAAGGAGAAGAGAAGGAGGGAAGGAGAACAGAATGACTGCAGTACCAATGACAGGTATATGGTATTACCATCAGCGCTAGCAGCTTTCACTCCAGGGAAAAAAAATAAAGAAAAAATCCTGTTCTTTGAACTTATCCTATCTTGTCTTGTGGCATTAGATATACTGCAGTTTCTTACTTACTTTATTGTCATGTGTCACATGAAACGAAAGTACTAATAGAAACTTTATGATACCAGAAATTCTTAAAAATTCTAGTTATTTTAGTAGAAAGACAATATACAAGGGGTTTCAAATCTCAATCATTACATTAATTTTTAAGAATTATTTATCTTCTTCTTAATCAATTCTTATTTAACACAAGAGAATTTTCATTTAATGAAATAAGTTATATCCATGTTATTGAGATTAAAATGCATATTCTGACCAAGTTATAAGAATCAACAGCAGACAGGAAAGAAACACAAATAGCATAAATGATGGATGTCATGGCAATAAATCACTTTATACTTAGATAAGGACCAACAGGAGACCAAGTAACACATTTTTCCACACTAAAATAACCCAAACACTAGAAGAAAAATCACAAAACCATAAATTCCAAACCCTTGCATCGACAAAAAGACCTCAAAAATATTTTCTCTTTTTGGTAAAAGTAACACAGCCTTCTGAATGTAATAATCAGAGCAACAACATATAAAGGGGAAGGGAGAAACAAAGGAAATTAATATTATTAATAAGGCTTCTATTTATACTATAGATACCATTCAAGTTTACATAACAAACCTCTATTCTCTAGTTTAAAATCACAAATTACTTTTCAGGTTTCAATGGTAGAGAGTGTGATATATTTATTCACAGGTTTTCACATCATTTACCTCCAGTAACACTTTTGATTCAGTAACCTTTTACTTACGTGGGTGTTTCTCATTTCAAAATAATTTCTGCAACAATTTCTAGTTATAGAAACCTATATATATAGGGTTTCAGGTGTACTTGTCTGCTTCCTACCTCCTCCTTGTAATTGTCCTCTTGATTCTCTCAGAGACGGAAAACTGCATTCAAACTACCATCTTACATTTCCAAGTTAACTGGAAATTTTTATTACAGTATTTTTTCTTATTAAGGTAGCCAGCATCATCCTACGCACTACTGGATAGATATTATGGTACAACCTGATGCATTTCCTTTGAAAAGCCTTTTGGCTTTCCTTAATAATTGATACAAAAATCTTCTGAAAAGCAATGCAAATGTTTACGTGTGACTGAAAAGAGTAAAACGTTATCCAAACACCTCTGCTTAACAGTTTTCTAACTCCATGTATATACATGTATTTATTTATCTAATTCTGTTCTAGAAGGATGCATTTATCTTTGGCTCTGCCATTCCTAAGGTTATATAGAATGAAAAGTATAGCAAACCTTCACATACTCTCCATATCCTTCAGTATAGCACTCTTAATGAAAAACAACAGAAAATTCGATGCTAGAACCTGTTACACATGCACTTTTATGGAAAATCATTTGTAGCTGGGTTTTGTGTAAGCTACCTGCATGATACTCACCAATTTTGACCCATTCAGTCATAATGTTTGCAGCCTAATATTTGATTGCACTAAACACCTGTCATTTTAACCTCAGTAATACTGCAGGGTAGATTTATTCCCATGTCTTCTTCACAATAAAGGGTGCTGTTCATCAGGCTCTACTGTTGATTTTTTCTAAAAAATGTAGGTGATGTTTCTGATGTTTTATTAACTTTCTAGTAATTTTTAAAGCAAAGTGGGGAAGGGAAAATAACGCATAAATGTAAGTAAGGTCCTATCCTCCTCGGTTGTTGGTCTTTTTGGCAATGGCTATAACTTGTCTTTTAAGTTCTTAGAACTAGCATGAATATCAGGCCATTTTTAGGACAAATGTTCATCTTGCCTTCTGGCCCACTACATTTCAACAAACAGTCTACCAAACGTGAACTTGGTCTTCAAAGTGAAAGAGGTAGCAGGTACAAAATATATTTTCATTTGTTCTATTCTCTGGCACGCAGCATTTGAAAATATAGAAAACATAACTCAAAGAGATTATTTAGGCTTCAAGTAAATAACACTGAGAAGCATTGTTTAAGACAAAAGTAAATGTAAGTATATAATACCATCTATACATAGCGAGCTACACTTAGGGAAAGCATTCAAGTAGTCGCATTAAGCTCCCTAGGGGTAGAAGCTCTGACAAGTAGGAAGACAGATTTCTTGTGACACCATTCTAACATCTAGCTTTAGATATGACTTAACTTTATTTATCAGCATCTTAAAAACCAGTAGCTAATGCTCAGGTAATTTTTTGGTGTCAGATTTATTGTACAGATTTGGTACAAAGGCATTTTAATATGAAGAAATGCAAACAAAGGAGTACTAACAGTTTCAGACCAAGATATTTCCTTGTTGTGGTACTTTGAAGACAAAAGAGAAACTACTAAGTACATCTCATCAAAAAGAAAGGACCTTTTCCACTTTCATTGGCATAACTCTTTCAAGTACAAAAGCTTTACAAGTGATATAATTTAAGTAGAGAAGTATCTATAAAAATATAGCTATTTTTCTAAGTGATATTTATATTTCAAATCACCTATGATGCTATTAAAAAGCAGGGGCCCAATCTAATAGCAGTATTAAAAGGACTGTGGTCTGCACTGTTTATCATTTCATTGCATTTCCCTTAATTAATAACTAATAAACATGAATTTTATATTTTCGAACTATGAGATTTTCAAATAATTTTGCACTTAATTTATATGTTCAGTCTGACATCTGAAATGATCACTTATGTTTAATCTGATCAATATTACTTTTCTTTCGCCATTCTCCACTGTACAAGTTAAAACTAGCAGACAACAGAGTCACAGTGAGCAAAACATTTCCAAGAAGCAGTAGTACATACTAAAAGTTGTAACTTGCCTCCTGCTGCTGCTGCTTTGTCTGACTCAAAACAGCTAGATTTCCACTGTCAGGACCAAACTTGACAGATCAGGTTGTGAATGTAAGGTTTTATCTGAGTAGCGATAAGGTGTCTGTATATAAAATTCCCCTGGGAGAAATTACATCTTAGTACCAGTATTCAGGTAATCCAGTTAGCTAACAAAACAAGCTTGAGGCAAGAAACATCCACTAGAGATAGAAGGAGAAAAAAAAAAAAAAGGAAGCCAAAAAGCTCATTTTAGACAGCTACTTTGAACATGAGATTTTAGCCCATAGCAAACAAAGTGCATGAAAAAAAACCAGTTGTTTTCTCCACTGTTGTTCTGCCACTGTGTTCATAGTTTTGTTAAAATGATAGAGACAGGACTTTTAAAGGATCCACTTAAGACAAATTTCTGGAGACAGTATGTGAATGAACAATGCAATTTTGCCATGGTTGAGTGTCAGAAAACAGGATATTCCACACTGCAATCTACATACAGGCTTCTTACAAAAATAATTTGAATTCATTTTATCATAAAGTTATCTCAAATCATTTGAATCTAGGGCAATTGTTTTAGTAGAGGTTTCCAGGTGATGGACAGCTTTGTGACTGCATTCAAACCACACACGATGGCGCTATGATGAATTTATCATGACTTTTAAATTCAGAAAACATTAAGAAGTTCAGCTGCCTTTTTTCTAACCCTGACTTAAAAAGAGTCCAGAGAAAGAACTAGGGAGTCTGTGCAGATTAGCATCTACTGATAAACCTTTATATATCTCAAAACTTTGCTAAATACTCAATACTTGACACATACTTCTGTTACCATGGTGAAGTAAACTCTAAACAATTTCTTAAATTGAAGGGGGGGTTTAGATTTTTTAAAAGAAGACAAGAATGCTTACTGGCACTTTTGCACAGCACAAATAGGAGTTACAAAGTTACATTCATTCCTGCATATCAAGTTCTTTGAGTTCCCCAGGTGGAAGAAGTTAACAAAATAATAAGTTTCTGTCACCATATTATGCCTATTTGTTGACACTTTGGCTCTAGTTTCACAAAGCTTTTTTCGTGGATGTAGCACAGCTCATACCTCACTGAGACTACCCAAAAGTATGAAACTGCTGATGTGCACGAGAAATCCTTGGCGTATTCTTTTATTAGCATAATATAAGATTATCATTTTAACAACTTGTCCTAGAAAAACCTGCCCTCCTGTCAATGTTTCAACACTGATGTTTAGAATGTATATGGAAAAGAAAACCTTGTTAATAAAATTGTTTATTTTTGTTTACTTGTTTTACCTATTCATACTATAGAATAAATGAATGAGTCAGCTGATGGGTTTTTAAAGTAAAAAAAATGTTTTCTTCAGAAAAGGAACAATATGTCACCTTAATAAGGACTTATCCAGCAGAGCTTGCTTTCCAGGTCACTCCAATCACAGAGCAATATCAATCTGACATTAAAAGAAAGATGCTACTAACAATCTTAAGCATGAGCTAGAGAACCCCCCGCTGCCTACCAGTGAGGGGAATTGAGTTGGAAACCTTTAGAAAAAGCAGCAGGCCATGAAATGCCAAATAAAATTCCTTCTTCCATCCAGAGATAAAGAAAAAGAGTACAGCACTACTTTAACAAATAGGACTTGACAAAAGGAAGAGAAAATAGATGCAGGCATTTTTCTGCATTTGTTGTTTTGTTGAATGGAAAAATGTGAAGGAAAAAGGTTTCTCATCTTTTTGGAGAAAAAACATCACACACACACAAACATATTTACTGAACTTCTGAAGACCTTTTCTTTTACAAAAACACTGCCCAGTCTGATTAGGAATTACCAACAGATGGTAATAATTAAGAAGGCAAAACAATTTTTCCAATTTCTCTGATTATTTATAAAGTTACTGTTACATATCTTCAAATGAAATGCTACCTGATTTGACTACCAACAATTTCCATGTACTGATAGCAGCACAAAATAAATACTCTGAATCTGCAAAGTACACAGGTTCAGTTCTTGTAAACTGGCTAATAATTGGGATTATTCAGGCTGTATTAAAAGGGTATAAGTGTATTCTCAAAGTAGCTTTGTATTTTTTTCTTTGACATTATTTTTTATGATTAAATTATATTTTTAAGTATAATTTACACTAATTTTATTTGTTCAAGGAGGGATATATACTAACACACCTTGTTACATATATAAGCAATAGATGCATCATTGAATGAGTTTGTATTTATGAGGCTATTTTCTTGTGATTTTCTAGAATTATGACTAAATGTTCCAGGAAGTTTTCAGCATTCTACCCAAGCCTAAGTAAGAACACAATTCACAATCTGGAAAATTTTGTTGAGTGATTATTTGGGAAATTAAGTAAACTTCTTATCTAGATGATTTCAAAGTATCTATTTAAAAATTATTCTAATTCTTAATTATCATCCTAAATAAAACTCTTCTTTTGCCAATTCAGGTGATGTTTGAGCACAATCAACTGTCCTCTGCTCCTATTAACAATCAGGAATGCGTGTTGTGAATTGCTGAAGTATCACAACTGTTATTCATTATTCCATTATTGAGCAATATAATAAGTAAACAGTTATATTTATGGACTTCTTTTGTGACTTTTCAATTAAGCTACCCTTAAATGTTTTCTTTGCATTTCCATGATGGCGTTTCATTCATATCACTCTATGGAAAGTTTCATTCCACAAACTTGCCTAAGAAACTTCTGCCACTGTAGACTCACATAAAAACACATCTACTGACTCATGAGAATAACAAGGTTACAGTGTATCTATTTTTTAAGACCAGGACCACAGAACTCCATGTTATTTTTCCAAGTTTGGTGTATCTACAAATGAATGAAAACAAACATGCCTCTTCACAGCTAATAACATCTTTGATCCGCCAGAATAAAAGGACACCTTGCATGAACTTTTCATCTTGTCTGCATCTGACACGGCCAGAGCAGTTTCAGGCAAAATTTACTAGTGATACTGTTTTCCTATCACTGGCAGAATTTGAAGTGAACCTTCTATGATCTACCTGTCAATCACCTAATCCTAATCCTTTCTTCTGCCTCCTTCTTTCACAATGCCTTATTTACACATCCAAAACTGTGAGTTGGACACAGAAGTTTATCTCAGTATTCCTCACATGCCTTCTATAGAGCAGTCACCTCCATACAACAATCTTTTAAAATCAAAAAATAAACTGATCTATCTTCTACTCTAATCATGTCAGTTGAGGAAAAGTGGCTTTCACAGTTCTGAGTAGGACAGCACAGGGCAGGATGCTGTCAACTGTCAAAGATGCAGAGAAATTTCTGTAAGTATTAAGGGGAAATATAAATTGTATCTCTTATTATGTTTTCAAAAGCTATTCTTCAGCCACCTTCAGTGCTCAAATGAATGTTAAATGGGTGATAGAATTGCCTCAGTTGATGCTTCTGAAGTTGTCACTTCCAATGCCTGAAAGGCTGATTCCTTCATCTCCTTTGCTGTTGGTGCCAATAGAGACTCAAAAATGAAGAGACAAGGGCACACTCCTGATCTTCAAATGTCAAGAAAAAAATAGTCAACTCAGTCATACTCATGAGCAACATAAGTGTTGAAAAAGAATATTAAATGCTATATCTTGCTATCTTATCCTAACCCTTAAAAAGAAGTTCTCCAGAAAACAGAAGGGGGGGAAAAAAGCACAAGGTATACAGATTAAAATTAAACACACTTGGTATTAACAGCATTCGGAATTTGAATTAAACAGAGTGATTCTCCCTGTGATACTTTGTTGGAGAAGGTGAATGAAAATGATGCGTGGACTTATCCACATTCTTCTGGTACCTACTGAAGTACAGCCCAATACCTCCAGATCCCACTGGAATGAAAAATTCCTACCAAACCTAAAAATTATTCTATGCCATTATAAAAAGAAAAGTAATTCTTGTGAAACTATGAAATTACAACTGAGTTCTGAGAGAATGCATTTTTCAGTTCGTATCTCCCTGAGAATATCAATAATTTACAGAGATAGTTCTTCCAGATTATTCTTAATTAATTATACTTTACTTTTTTTTGTCTTATCAGTCTATTCTCACATTATCACAGTGACGTGCCTCTTGCTCTTTCCTTGGCCAGGAAATATGTTCTAGCATGAATTAAAAAATACCAACAAGGATTGCAGAGCGTGGTTAATCACAGGGAAGTCTATTTTTTAATTAAAATTTTATGAAAATGAAACCTTTAGTTTTTAAAATAAAGCCATACTTAGCCAATAATGTGAAACATCGGTACGAGAAAAAGTGGTAATACTTGGCAAATACATTTAAAAAAATACATTATACTTCTACTTATTCTTAACATCTACTAAACTACTTCAATGAGTAGATCTTTTCATAATATTATTCTCTTTCCCAATGATCTAGACTGTGCTCAGTTTTGGCCTGTAGCCTGAATGGCAATGTGACAGGTTATAACTGCTTAGGGGACATCAGTCACAACATGGAAGTCAGATGCTGGCCAAGAGGGACATGAAAAAGAGAACATATTATGCTTTTGAAAGATTGGCTATATTTTGGGTTGTGCCTGTGGTATAAAACCCTTCACCTATTTTTTTAAGAATTCACCAGCCACTAGGCAATTCTTCAATAAGTAAACAATTCCATGGTAAATTAGGCAATCACATCTCTCTGTGGAAAACTCTGGATTTTTAGGTCTGTGGAGCTCCTAAGTACCAGCATTTCATTTTCATGTTGAAACTATTTTTTTCAGCTTTGCAGCCACTGTCACATTAAAGATTAAGTAATATAATGCAAAGGCCTGACAATGCTAGTAAGTTGTATTATCCTATTAATAAGCCAAAGTTATCCACAAGGTGAAGTACCATTCAAGAAAGAAATCCACAGGTCCACAGGAGGAATTAAGTCTTCAGCTTCTTGTTTCACTTACTCAAAGTCCAGGGTCTTCCAGCAGATCCAGTATATTAAGTCTAGGGATTCATGTTTGCCAGGTAGTGGCACAGCATCACTTCTTATTACAAAATGTTTAGTGACAAATATATAAGAATTAAATATAGAGGTCACAACTGCGTTCAGACACAATGGGGCGAGTCATTTACTGATCCCTACTCCAGTGCTTTTAGTGTAGGATTCATGTTTGACTGCTGATTTAATATAGATTTATTATACCTTTTGAGACACCCTCGGGGAGACACAGTATGTCCCTAAGGCTGCATTTGTAGCCTGCTAAAAACCAAGAACCCTTGTCAAGTCAACAACAATCAGTCAAGACAGCTTCTCATCTGATGCTGGGTAGAATATATTGAATAAACATTGTACAACAAACCTTGCAAGTTTAACCCTTGCAAGAGAGACTTCTGAAAGTGCTCAGTTATGCACACCTCACTACCTGTAAGATCAGCAATTACAACTAGCATCAGAATTAGGTCAACACTTGGTACTCCTGAAATTTTTGGAGCCCTCCAATAACTAGAAAGTAGTTCAAAAACTTGAAACTGGAACTTCTATTTGATTAAAGATGCATGCAATTACACTAAAGCGTGGGCAGAAAAGGCCCCACCACTGCTGGGTGTTGTTCTGATGCCACGTCACAGCTAGTGCTCGGTCAAGCAATGAGACAGATGAATGTCATACATTCCTCCAGTAGGCTTGTATTTGCCTGTCTCCACCTAAAACTGTGCCCCTGGTAACTGGATCATGTCTCAAATGAGGGAAAGAAGAGAATGCAGAAGAAAAATTGCACTCTACAAAGAAAAACGTCACAAGCAAGTTGTAAGGTCTATTATATTTGTCTAAATGAGCACATATGATCATGGACTATCCATGAAAATATCTCAGGGATCACTGTTAGGGAAAGTTGCCAGCAGAGTAAGTGGAGGATTAAGGATTTTGACCTCAGAAACAAAGAGGGAGATGAAGACAAAGGAGATGATCACAAAGGTTCGTAGCGATAGGATGAGGGAGAGTGGGTATAAACTTCAGAGGGGCAGATTTAGGCTTGACATAAGGAAGAATTTCGTCACCATGAGAGTGGTGAGGCACTGGCACAGGTTGCCCAGGGAATTTGTGGATGTCCCATCCTTGGAGGGGTTCAGGGCCAGGTTAGATGAGCCTTGGGTAACCTGATCTAGTGGGAGGTATCCCTGCTCACGGCAGGGTGGTTGGAACTATATGATCTTTAAGATAACCTTCCAACCCAAACTATTCTATTCTATTATTCTGTGACTTGATGTTTGCTAAAATTACATACAAGAAGTTACTGGATGCTTACTTTCCTAGCTAGTTTTGTATAGATACCTAAAAATTAGTCTTAGCACATTCATTTACATTGCAAGTGAATTCTAATCAGTGAATAGTTAACTATAAATTTAGCTGAAAGGGGAAAAAAGTAGTATCAAGTTATTCTTTCAGAAAGGTTTAGTCCCACAGAAATGAGAAGGCTTCAGAGTTGATCTCAGTTGTTTATGTGGACATATTACCCACAGACTTCCACAATTCTGCAAAGACACACGCTGCATCTAGTCTCTGGCCACAGAAAATCCACAGGGAAAAGCTGGTGGAAGCAGCTCTCTGTCCCCCAACATGCACAGGTAAGGCAGGGGGCAAGGAACACCCTAAAGCAGCTCCCATACTAATACGCTCTGTGGGCAAGCAAGAGGCCAGGGTAAGGGGGTCATTAGTCAGGACATGCAGAATCAGCATTTCTACAGGTGTCCCAGATGGTTGGGTTTCCATGAAGGATCCACCCCAAGGCTAAAGCAGCCTCACCAAGGAGGAAAAAACTGAAACGTCCCAAGTTTTTCCACAGGGGCACTTGGCATATGGGAAGATTACAGTGGATATAAATTTATCACTAATTATCATTCACTAACCTTAGCTACACACTTGCCTATTCAAGTGAAAATATGAATATGCTGCAAAAAAAGAAAACAAATGTATATAGCAGCGAGATAAGAAAAAAAAAAATTCAGTAATAACATGAAACCTATTTTATTCCAAAAATGTAATGGATATTACATATAAATCAGTTATTAACATATGTAACACTAAGACAGAAGACATCTATGACTATTGTATTGCAAAGAGCACTTTCATTTTACAACAGACTTTTGTGGTTTCTTTCAACATATAGTATTTATAGAAACAACTTTTATACAAAACCCTACTGTATAGGGTCGCTCACTACAATAACATGTTAAATATGCCATACTTATTTTGCAACTGAATCTTAAGGACCACACGTTATACAGAACTGTGCTGTAGAGACAGAGTAATAAATTAATACTCATACACATGAGCCTACACCCTCTTACTACAGGATATGTAGTGTGCTTTACCAAGCCCCCTGAAATTATAGGATGCTTGCACAATTTTCTTTAATTGCACAGGTCAATACGACATTTTCCTCTTTTATATTAATATTATAGGATATAAACTGAATATTAGTACTCAGTTAATGTTTTAGAGAAATTATAAAAAATATGCATTTGAGTATTTTATTTTTGTATCATAATGCTGAACTTTTCTTGCATAATGAAATCACATTTTTACCTTACTAAAGGCATTCTTCAGCCCACTATATATATATTTTTTTTTTAACAGACTTTATATTTACAAGCCCATAGCTCATTTCTATTCATCTGTCTTAGTATCTAACCATATATCTTTTGGAAATAGTCCTGAACAAGAGAACATATATTAACTATGCAGCTACAGCAATGACAGAGAGTACCTCATGTATCTAATTGTTCTTCTTCTAGCCCACACAGAGTTAATTTTTGTGTCCTACCTAGAAATCTTGAGGATGCAGTAAGAAGTCTTCTTTACATCATACAAACCAAATTTATTCTATAATGAAAGGGATTAAAGTTTACAAAAAAATCCATCTAAAATTTTCTTCAATATTTTGAATATTCATTAACCAATAATGGAAATAAGTAGTAAAGGCTGGTAATGGAAACAATTTTTTTGTAATCATCCAAAATGTCATATATTTTAAATCTTTTATAGCTACTTTTCATTCATTGATGCAATGAATAAGATTAAACAGTAATGAACAGAAAATCAGAAATTTCAAATTAGAATTTTCCTCCAGCAGATCAACACTTCCTGCCAGTTTAGTGTCATCCACAAACTTGCTAAAAGGCACACTCAATCCCCTTATCCAGGTCATTGATAAAGATGGTGAACAGGACTGGACCCAGCACTAAGCCCTGGGGAACACCACTCGCGACCAGATCATCTTACTTCCTGAAACATGAGATAAGATTATCTAATTTTATCATACCTACCCACAGTACTATTCCTTGCATGCAATTATTAGTTGAAAAATATCCATATGCAGCTACTGAGTCTGTCATCTTCCATGCTTGGACAAGAAGTATGATGGAAGAGCAGCTATTTAAACATGATGCATTTACATACATTTCTGTAGTCTTAGGGAAAGAGAACACATATATCAAGAGATTTATCTGCATGTGCATATGAGAGAAAAAATGTGAGAAAGTTAAAGAAATATTTTAAGTAAATACGAATAGTTTTCTTATAGATGAAAACTTCAGCTAAGCGCTGTCAAGAGTACAGTGGATGTTAATGAACCAAACAGGGCCCACGTATTTGGTTTAAGTGTCAAGAAACATCAGTGCAAGTTTTGAGTCAAGTCACGTTATTGCCAGTATAGCGTAAGTGGCAGGAATGGGAAACACTGAAACAGCTGCCACAGATGAAGCTACACTAAAATACNTTATCTAATTTTATCATACCTACCCACAGTACTATTCCTTGCATGCAATTATTAGTTGAAAAATATCCATATGCAGCTACTGAGTCTGTCATCTTCCATGCTTGGACAAGAAGTATGATGGAAGAGCAGCTATTTAAACATGATGCATTTACATACATTTCTGTAGTCTTAGGGAAAGAGAACACATATATCAAGAGATTTATCTGCATGTGCATATGAGAGAAAAAATGTGAGAAAGTTAATGAAATATTTTAAGTAAATACGAATAGTTTTCTTATAGATGAAAATTTCAACTAAGCGCTGTCAGGAGTACAGTGGATGTTAATGAACCAAACAGGGCCCACGTATCTGTCAAGAAACATCAGTGCAAGTTTTGAGTCAAGTCACGTTATTGCCAGTATAGCGTAAGTGGCAGGAATGGGAAACCCTGAAACAGCTGCCACAGACGAAGCCACACTAAAATATTGTGTCATTATAGTATTGGTTATATTTTTGTATATTCAAAGTAGCATATTTTTAACTAGTACTGTTTATGAACTGTAGTTCAAATAGTAGTAATTTCTGCATTTAAAAGACTCAGAGAGGTAGTAATAAATGCAAGCATCATGATACCATCATAAATGTTTCTACAATGATGATATCAACACAGGGTTTTTTATAATTCTGTTCTGTTCAACTATGCTTTTTTCTCCACTTAAATCCCTGCTTATCACAGTCTCCTCATGTCAGCCTTTTTCCATTCGCATCTTTCCTTCTCACTTCTCTCCTTACCTATCAAACTCTCATGTGTCTGTGCATGCGTCCTTTTCCCCTTATCTTGTGTGTGAAAACACTGGCTTCAGCAGATTTAATCTAAAAAGGTACTGAAATCCTGACCAACTGAAAGAGGTCATGGACTTAGTATGTATTTTATACCCCTTTTCTACTATACTTTGTAGCAGGGAGGTCTGGCCCTATTTTGTACAATGAAGAAGGTCTATGTTATCAGTTTTTTCTTAAGTGCCACCATAGAATAAAGAAATACTTCAGCAATTTTCTGTATTTATTTTTGGCAGGCAGTTTGAGAGGCAAATTATGTACCTCCAAACATAGATATGAATAAGCATAAACCATGCAGATGTTTTCCTCCTCCCCGTCAGTGTATTTCAGCTGCTTCTGGAACATGCTGAACTCATTTACCTTTTGAGCTACACAGCTTAACTTAAAGAAGAACATGGCCATGAAACATCCTGTTTACTCTTCTCTCAAACAAATGTTTGTTTTATGAAGAAAATATAGGACAACTTTCAACTGATATCAAATTGAATAAAAGATAACAAACTATGCAAAGGAAGTATTCATATAAAGAAAGCATTTTAGTGGTAAGTCCTTAAAATTAGCTGATGGAGCTTGCATAAAGTCTATGTATTTATATTCTTAAAAAAACCCACTGTTAACATAATTAGTTATCAAAAGTCTTTATCAGAATCTAAGGTTTTCAGATCATTAAATTCACCCATTTTCTCCTTTCCAAAGTGTGCCAGAGCAGTTCCAAGACACAGATGATGATGATGAGTGAACTAAAACCCCTAGTCTTTAAGTTATAGACCAAGCTCATATTTGTCCACATCTCTCAAAACACATATATTCCTACCCATTTCTACAGTACCTTGCAAACTGGAGAACAATCTGCCAAAACCTAAGTCAACTGCTGTTATGCTGTGACAACACAAAATCAACAGAAAAATGCTGTCTCAATGTCACATTAACCTCTTTTTGATTATTCCTGTAAAAAAAAATATGAATTTTAAAACACATTTCCATTATGGTGTAGTTTAAAAACCCTTCTGTTCTGTTTATTATAAAGTTTAATGCACCTTTGAACCTTCAAAGTAGTGCACACATGAATCATTGTTATTCCAAAGGACAAAGAAAGGCTCTATGAAAAGTTACTGGAAACTTATTTTTCATTTGACTTTGATTTAGATTCTAGAAATACAGATTACTTCAGTTTTCAGTCTTTTGCAGGTTTTACTGTCTGTGCTTGAGGCTGAATTCTGTTCTCCTCAGATGGGTCAATTACGTGAGCTTAAAGAAGCAATGGAAATATCAGCACTGGGAAGTTGCTGAAATGTCAGAAGAAACCCTCCAAGGCTTTTGTTTCAAGTGAGAGTTGCCAAAGTGATATAACAAATACACTTCCCAGTAACAGATATTGATGTTCTCTCTCATTCATAAAGGCTGTAACACAGACAGACATATTACTGCTGCCGAAACACTATCCCGCCAACACCGTTCCAATACCCTCAACATCCCATACCAAGTAAGATCAAACACAAACCCCCATCATAAAAGAAGATTATTCTGTAAAGCAAATTGTATGTAATCTGTAATTCTGAGATATTTTATAAAAAGTTGGTAAGACCTCCCAGAAATGTGAAACACAGCCATGACTCTCTACTACTCTCTCTACCCTCCCAGCAGGGTTCCCACTGTTACATACCTAGAAGAGTAGCTCTGGAGCCACAGTACTCAAATCCAGCCAAGCATCACACTAGAAGTGGTGACCAGGCAGTTCAGACCTGGTTCTGCAGGTGCAGTCATCTTTTAAAACACACAGTTCATCAGCCTTACTAAGAAATCATGCAGTGGATTGCTCTAACTTAATTCCTGCTGCTGACAATATCACAGATGTACTCTACCCTTTCTGGTTTCATCCACATTTCAGGTCTCAGTGAAAACTGGCAGAAGAAATAGTTAAAAAGGAAACACAGAGATGAAAGCACAAGTAGGCAAAGGTGGTTTAGAATTAGGAATGTTTTCCTTTTGATATTTTAATTTTTTTCCTTTTGTCTTACTCTGGCAGCTACCAACAGGTGGTACAGGTACCCTCCCAGATACATCAAGTAGGTCTTAAGAGAAATTAATTTATATAATCCAAGAAGACCTTCATATCATTTCCTTTTGAAAATAGTTATCATAAAATGGACCAACATATAATTTTACTTCTGAGTTCATCCTGTCACAATAGTAGAAAAACCTAGAAGCAAAACAAGCTGCAGCCTCCATGCAAATTGAACTAATGAACCTTTTGCAAAGTTAGCTGACCAAAATTAGAATCAAGAACAACAAAAGCTTCTGCCATGCACTGCACTGCCATCTTCCTGCTGCAGGCAATATCTGTTCCCCATGGAGAATCCCTGTGGCTGTGCTCAATTTTTTCAGCACATGAAGCTGGTTTCACTTCTTTTGATTTTACAGGATCAACTGTGGAAACAAAACCTTATCCTGTCCACCTTTTCCAAAAGTGAGATAGAAGTAAGGCATATTTTTGGACTTCAACGTATAAAGTCCGTAACTATTACAAAAATAATCTTGCTAGGGATTTAGAAGATTCTTTGCAGAAAAATGCAGCTATCAATGTTTCAGCAATCTTTCACAGTGGTAAATTCAGTCATAAATACTGAATTATTCACAATTCATGAATGCATCTAAAATAAATTTCAACTCAGTTTTACAACTGCCATTGCTCAACAACACATGCCTAGAACCTGGAAGCTATCACTAAACAAATGTATCCAATTATGAGTGGATATAAATGTATATACACAGTTTTACATACTCATGCAGAAATGAAGTTGGATGCAATAACCAAAACTTAAACAGTGAGCTTAATGGACATTCTTTAAATGGGTTAACCCTTAGAAGTGTAAGGAAAAAAACCTGAACATGAAAAGGCTCTCGTTCTTATATTTTATATGATAGAAAATAATGAATCACGGTATTACAATAATTACTTTTGATAGCATTGAAAAATAAGGTTATAATTTTGGAAAAGTATTTTCTGTCAGGAATTCTACAAAGCCATTTCAAACTCCAAAGATTTTGCTTCTCCTTTATTTGACAAGGCTTTGGTGGTGTGTGTTAGGGACCGTGACTTGATAAATCCCCAAAGGACAGAACATAAATCTCAACTGCTGCAGCAAGCAAAATAGATATGAAAGCTGTCCTCCTGCTTCTGTTAAAAGAAAGAAACAATGCCGTAACACTGATATGTGATATATGTGATATTTCTGCATGTTTATCTAGTTCTAATCCTGTGAATTAGTTGAAAAACTTCTTAAATATTGCAGAATAAAATAAGAAAGAAATGAGACTCCCAAACTGACACAAACAAACATTTTAAAAAGAGTGGTTTGGGCTTTTTTAAAAGCAAAGCACAGAAAGAGTACAAATCTGCATTTGATAATCTTGCACGTGAAACTGGTCTGCCACTCTAACTTTCATTTCCCTTTCACCAAATACTCCACATCAGAGATAGCAGGATCACACATAATAACTTTCCTGTCACTGCTGTTGCTTAATTAGTCAGCATCATGTGAAGATTATGATAAAAATAATTGAGTTGAGGTCTTTAGTCTCTGAAGAGAGGCATCAACAAACGGGATACTCGCACAAGCTATTGGTTTCATAGACTGTGAATGGAGAAAGGGACACCGAGGTATTCAGCGGAGAAGGACTCTACAGGACTTCAATAAATTCTACTTCATCTATAGTACATGTTTTTTAAAAAAATCATAAGAAAGTGCCAATATATCTAAATATATGTAAATTTTAAATAGCATTCCCATTATGCTGCTTTTTTTCTTCAATTATGTCAGTTGGCACACAAAACAGCACTTTTTTTCTGCCATCTTTCCCTGAATACCCAAGGGGAAAAACATGTATGACATGGAATACATAACTTTGGCATTTAGGTGCAACAGACACACAACCATGACAAAGAGTCAAAACAATTAACCAAGAAGACAGTGATAGAAAGCTATTAGTTAAAAATATTTTCCTACAATTGACAATATTTAAAAAATTCCAGAGGCAGTATTTCTTCATCTTGATCCTCAGGGAGAAGGCAGGCTTCTCTCTGATGCTTTATCTTCTTATTTTCAAATACATTAGATTCTAAGCTGAAAACAGACAATTGCTAAGACAAAAATGTATTGTTAATGTTTTCAATACATGAATATGAAACAATCAAAACTCTATTTGAGCAGTGATGTTTTGAAATCACTACCTTTAAATTTGCATTAAATTACCAAATATTACTACTTTTCAACCTGGCAAAAGCATAAGCTGAAAGTCATTTTGCAGACATGTCAAAACTAAAGGCTTCCACTGAGTTTTCAGATGTGTCACATCTCTGTGTCACTTAATGGGCCACTCAACTTTCATTCTTCACAAGAGGAAGAGTAAGCCGCTGTGGGAAGATAACAGGAGATTGTGAGGAGGAATTGTAAAATACGCTCAAGTGACCTTGCGGCTGGGATGTAGAAAAGCACATAAATCATGCTAATCATTGCCTAGTCTTGTGTGCTTAACAAGTAGAACCCTTTGTGCTTAGGTAACACAGGCTTGTCATAAACTCAGGACCATCCCAGACAACTTGCTTAAGATTTCTGCCCTGCTGTGAGAAAGATCAGTGGAAAACTACTTAGTTTTTCTCTGATAAATTTAGGCAAAGTGACAGATTTGGCACCCACATGCTTTCTAACAAAGACCTAGCTCTTCAGTGTCTGTGTTCCTGCTTGCATTTCCTCTGTCTGGGTGCTTTTTCAGAGTTGCCCCAGATTGTGAGGTAACAAATAAATGTATTCTTTTCATTATGTTTGTGTCTTTGTGGTTGTTTCTGCATTCTGCCTGCATTTGGCTCACACACTAGTACATTCCAAAAAAATACCTATCCTTACCTTACAAGCTAAAGCGACAGATAAAAATCTCTTGGGAGAGTGTCTCCAAGTGAAATACACTTAAAACATAACAACATTCACAGAATGAAATTCAGAAGTACTTAACAAGTTGCCAGCAACTACAGGAATAAGTAATCTCTGTTGCTCAAAAAGAAGACATAGGAACCAAGCAATTCAGACTGTCACTGGTGTGACAGAAATATCTTTTTAGACCCGAGGATGTTCTGAGGGTTGGGTTCACATCTATGCGAAGTCTGGATCCAGCCATCTCTTCTTCTCTTGCCTCGTACTTTCCACTCCTTTCACTTCCTCAGATGTCACTATTGATTAAACTTGGTCCATTTCCAGAATCATGCATAAACACAGTGGCTGCAAGAATCTGTTCACCTAGAGACCCTCCCTTTGCAGAATTACCCATCAAAAACCTAGTACATTTTCTGAAACTTGCATTTCTCTCTGAAGTACAAAAAACTTCAGAAACAGTGCTGGGCAAGAATGTACTCAACTGTTAAAACACATGTAAAAAGCACTGTTCATGCCATCACAATGAAATTAATTCTCCCCATGAAGTGAAGGAACTGGGAAGTCAACAATGTATTTTCTATAATAGCTCTAAGATTTTCTTCTAATTAACTTCCCTCTGACAGCGGTTTTTTATTTTGAACAGAAGAAAATAAATGTTCTGGATCATACTGCTGGAATTTCCAGCACATGTTTTATGAGGAGGAATCTTCTTTGTCTTTAAATTGACATTCAAGATTAGTTCCATTTTTTCTTCCTAATTAGCTTTTCCAAGACATTTGTGTATTCAAAACAAACAGAATATTTTCTCTCAGGGCATCAGAAGCTTAATCTGTCCAATTTACTTTCAACAGACATTGAAAACAAAGCAGTTTATTGTAACTAAGTAAGAAATTAAGAACCATGTGATATAAAAAAATGGAAAAAAGCACCGTGTAAATAAATTCAATACAGTTGGCAATATTAATGAAAAAATCCTTTAAGCCACCTTGTTAATATCTGACAGAACTGCCTGTTCATATTAAAGTCTGTCCTTCAAAGGAGGTTAAGGCATTTCATTTACACAAAACTGATTTATGTATTTACAATAACACACTAACTGATTAGCGTTAAATCATTCAGGATATCTTAAACAATCTGAGGATTTTCCAATCACTTTATGCAGCAGTCTTGTTCGTGACTTAAAAGATTTTTTCTAAACTTTGATCATTCTACAAGATACAGTCCCTCACAGAATTCTTTATCTTCCTTATACCTGAAATTTAAAAAAAAATCAATAATGCTAAGCATACAATTACAACATTATGATGATAAACTGTGAGGCTGTTAATAACTTTTTAGACACGTTTACACCTGTAACTCTTAGCTGTAAAAGTAACTGTTGACGCATCTGCTGGATTCTGAACAAAAAGTCACTAAGAAAATAATTTCAGATGTTTATTTAAAAATTCTAGAGAATGTAATTAAAATAATAACTTTTGTGGTGAATAGTACACTACCAATACGACCAATGAGAGAAAGAGCTCTAATGAATGCTTTTTTTTAAGACTGGTAACACACAGACTGTCATACATAGTACACAATAATTTCTAGTGTATCCCATTTATAGATATGCTGCATACATATATGGGTACACAGGTGTTTAGTATATATATAAACACATATAGGCATTATAGAACTTGTTAAAAGTGAAGATGTAGACTTGAACTTCAGCTGAGCCTCTTAAACAGAGTTCAGAAAGGTACTTACTGAAGTGTAGAGGAAACCTTCTCCATTTAGGGCTATATACAAGCCAGTCTTTACACCCTGGATAGCAACAACTCGAAGTCCCACTGGTATAAGGTTGAATAATGCTGTGAAGAAAAAGCAGGACCAGATATGAATATGTTACGGTTACTACAATATTCTAAGAAATGCCATTAGTAAAAAAAAACCACAAAAAACCAACCCTGTATACTTTTTCCTGGTTTTAAAATAAAACTAATAGAGAAAAACTTGCTTCCAGTAAAGTTAATCCTTAAAATTAAAGTCTAAATTTCATTCTAGCAACACATCCTGCAATGGTTTACTATTTGGTACAAGTGCTAACTAGCAAATATAAAGCACAGCAGACTGGACTGCAATTATTTATGCAGCACTGCAGACAAGGGTATCTCAGGCAATCTGAAGAGTCAGAGCCCAACAGTTTCTTCATCACCATAGACTTATCATAAGGGTAATACTTGTGAGATATCCTGAAGAAAACACATCTCTTATTCTGGTAAGTAGCTTTTTATCTTAGATGTTTCAATGGTTTTGGATAGGATGCACTCTCATTAAGATTGCTTTCAAGGGATCTGTGATTTGAAAACAAGATTTTTTTCTTTTGCTTTTGTGAATGATGTACTTGATACAAGCAGTAGTACATAGGCCTCAGGTAACGGCAGAGGCTTATCCTAGGTTAGGAAAGCACAGAAATATGTTCTTGACTCTAATGATGTTCTATATTCAGCTCAAACACTGACATTCCGGGAAAAAAAAATAAAAGGAGGACCAGGCTCGTGACCACTTGAGGAACCTGAACATATATAAGTCTATAGGACCTGATAACATGTATGCAGTCTCCTCAGAGAATTGGCTGATATGGTTGCCAAAACCCCCTTGTGATATTTGGACAGTCATAGCAGTCAGAAGTCCCCGGTGACTCGAAGAAGGGTAAATTTGTCCCCATTTTTAAAAAGAGTAGAAAATCTGACCCTGGGATCTACTGACCTGTCAGCCTCACCTCTGTGTCTGGGAAGATCATGGAACAGATCTTCACAGAAGCTGTGCTAAAGCACATGGGGAGCAGGGAGGTGATTAGTGGCAGCCAGCACAGCTTCACTAAGGGCAAGTCCTGCCTAACCAGCCTAGCGGCATTCTGTGATGCAGTAACCACATCAGTGGACATGGGAAAAGCAAAGTCTTCTGTAAAGCCTTTGACACAATCTCTCACAATATCCTTCTCTCTAAATTGGACACATATGGATTTGATGGGTGGACTGTTTGTTCAGTGGATAAGAAATTGTTTGGATGGTCATATTCAGAGAGTAGTGGTCTACAGCTCGATGTTCAGAAGGCGGTCAGTGACAAGTGGTGTCCCTCAGGGGTCTGTACTGCGACCAATACTGTTTAATATCTTCATCAATGAAACTGACAGTGAGACTGAGTGCACCCTCAGCAAGTTTGCAGACGATATCAGGCTGAGTGGTATATTTGCCAGACTAGAAAGATGAGATGTCATCCAGAGGGACCTGGACAAGCTGGAGAAGTGGGCCTGTGTGAATCTCATGAGGTTCAACAAGGCCAAGTACAAGATCCTACACCTGGGTTGAGGCAACCCACAGTTTAAATACAGGGTAGGGGATGATGTGATTGAGAGCAGCCCAGCAGAGGAGGACTTGTGAGTGCTGATTCACGAGAAGCTTGACATATGCTGGTAAAGTGTGCTTGCAGCCCAGAAGGTCAACTGGATCCTGGGCTGCATTAAAAGAAGCGTGGCCAGCAGGTCAAGGGAGGCAATTCTGCCCCTCTATTGCACTCTTGTGCAACCTCACCTGGAGTACTGTGTCCAGTTCTGGAATCCTCAACATAAGAAGGATATGGTACTGTTAGAACGAGTCCAGAGGAGGGCTACAAGGATGATCAGAGGGCTGGAGTACCTCCCATACAAGGACAGGCTGAGTGAGTTGGGGTTGCTCAGCCTGGAAAAGAGAAGGCTCTGAGAAGACCTTCCAGTACCTGAAGGGGGTGAACAAGAAAGCTGGAGAGGGATTTTTCACAAAGGTACGTAGAGATAGGACCAGGAGGAATGGCTATAAATTGGAGAGGGGAAGATTTAGACTAGGCATTAGAAGGAAATTCTTCACAATGAGGGTCGTGAGGCACTGGAACAGGTTGGCCAGGGAAGCTGTGCAGGCCCCTGGAAGTGTTCCAGGCCAGGTTGGATGGGGCCTTGAGTAGTCTGGTCTAGTGGGAGGTGTCCTTGCCTATGGTAGTGGGGTTGGAATTAGATGATCTTTAAGATCTCTTCTAACTCAAACCATTCTATGATTCTGTGAAAAACTCAGCTAACAGCAGATACATTAGCAATGGGATATACTTCTGTAACAAAACCAGCCATGGTGTACACTTTTGTAACAGTAAAAACAGCCACAGCTTTGATCACTGTCTGTAAAAAGGACCAGTGTGAAGAGCAGGAGTTTACCAACCTCACCACAGAACAACAAAAGAAGTAACAGAAGTAGGAGAGACAGACCAGTTCTTCTAAAATTATGCCAGCACACACCTATGCTAAGTTTACTGACTCATACTAGGAAATCAGATGCAAAGCACACATCAAACAGTCTCAGCAGAAAAGATGTGGATGAGCCGGAGCTCATGCTAAGCGGTTTTCCTCTGTGTATGAGTCACAGATTCACAAGTACCTGGATGAAAACCAAAAGCGCAACCTGTGTGTTCAACATAGGCAGCAAGGATCATGGTTCCCGCCAGCCAGTTTTCAGGAACACAGTAACACCTACAGTGAGTCCCTCAAAATTTAGGAAGGGCATCCACAGGTGTGACCAGAAAATGTACCCTATGAGGCTGTCTGCAATCACAACGCCAGGAGGAAAGCCCAGATCAATAGATCTTGCAGTGGATAAGTACATTTTTTTTAAGATGTGGAAACTCCTAGTTGGTCAAAGGACACAAAACCACAGATGGTTGGTTTACGATGAAGATCTAATCTTTACAAATGAGGAAAAACATAGGCTGACTATTAGCATTAAAAGATCTAAGCGGACAGAAATTAGAAATAAGTGGGTTTCCTTCAACATTTTCATGCAGAAAAAGAATATGTAACATATGATCTTTTTAGCAAAAAGCCCATATAATGCTGGGAACTGTTGTAGCAGAGCACTTTCTAGATCTGTTGAAAGAAAAAAAACATTCAAAAGAGCTCTGGAAGAACAGAAAAAAAAAATCATGGATTTACAAATAAGGATAAATGTGATGACATCAGACAAGAATTAGCACAATATATAGCATTTTCATTTATGTGGTTTTCAAAAGTCTTTGCCATGCTAGGATCTTACTAGGTTGTGAACTAGAAATATGTGTACAGACAAGTTGTCCTCTATAATCTATAAAAGATAAATTTAAACCAGTGAAATATGGCACAGATGGAGAAGATACCCTAAGAGTATATAAGGTAAACACTGCATGACTTGAGAGCTTTCAAATGTTCAGTATAACTTGGAAGATGAAAAAACAATGAGCCATTACTCTCAAATGAAACAATGCAAAACCAGTCTGTCACAGCAAAATTAGGTTTCAGATGGCAGTTAAGTTTGCTTTTTTCCTAAAAGAAAAGAAATTCCAGGAGGAAACCTGGGTATGAACACCGTGCTAGATGGAAGACAGCGATAACTTAGGGAACATTAGGAAGGAAAAAAAAATACTTGCAAAAAGAAAAGAGGTGAAAATAAAAGATAACTCAGCCATTGAAAATTGTTAATGAAAAGAAACTTCCAATCATAGTGGTTCAATCAAACTTCTGGAATGTAGCTATAATTCACTGTATTACTAATAAAAATAAAGCAACAAAGCTAGAAAAAACCAATCACCACTGAAGGAGAATTAGAGGCCTGTAATATAGTGGTGTTTTATGGAACCTATAAAATTACTAGAGTGCTTTATAGTTGCTGGTACATTTAGAAAGCATTGAGAAGAGGATATAATGTATCTTTTACTGCCACCAAGTTTTAATCAGAGATTGTCAGAGCTGCTGTAATTAGTCTAAGACCATAAAATTTTAGAGTGTGATTGAATATTCAGTAACTTCTACAAAATTGTTCAGACTTGAGTGAAACTAGGGAGACCAGCCTGCATTCAGTTATTGACTGACAAATGCTCAGCAATGTGCTCCATACCGAGGTCAGCAAATCATGCACCAGTAAGGCACAGCATGGTTTGGTTTTTTTTTTTAACATGCTCTGAGGCTGGCCAAGGGAAATTTTCCAGAACCTGTCCGTGCAGTACTCTTCACTAAGAAGGACTTCTGAGCCAAATTACACATTTGCAGGCTTTCTAGGATTCACCTGTGCTATCCCCAACTCTAATAAGAACCTCCCTTGAGAAAAGCAGAAGATGCTCCAGAGTTTGCTGGCATTTCAGGTCTGCACAAAGCTATCCCATATCTGAGAGGGATGTGAAAACAAAAGCAAACATGTTCCCAGCATTCCTCTGTCTTTAAGATAATTATCAAAACCCAAAACTAAGTGGGGAGTTAGGTCCCTGAAAATCTTGAAATACCTACACCCAGCCTATTGAGTCCACAGATAAGTTGAGACAGGGAGAATTCTGGAATCACTTAGAAACACACAGGTATGTGGGGACAGATGACATCTACCCAAGTGCACTGCAGGAATTGGTAGAAGTGCTCACCTAACCATTTTCTAAAATTTATCAGCAGTCCTTGTTAACCAGGGAAGTCCCAGTAGGCTGTAGGTTATTAAGTGTGATGCCCATCTACATGAAAAGGCAGAAACACAGGCCTGTCAGACTGACTTCTGTGCCAGGGAGAGTGAGGGAGCAGAACATCTTGAGTGCCACCATACAGCAAGCATGGGACAATTAGGTGATCAGGCCCAGTTAGCATTTGTTTAGGAAAGTCAGGTCCTCCTTTACTAACTTGGCCTCTTTCTATGACATGGTGAGCTTTTTAGTGAATTAGGAAAGGATGTGGATGGTGTCAACTTTTACTGTTTCCTACAGCATTCATCTGGAGAAACTGGCTGCTCATGGCTTGGGCAGAAGTAGTCATCACTGGGTAAAAACTGGGTTGGATGGTCAGACCCAAAGAGTTGTACTGAATGGAATTAAATCCAGCTGGCAACCAGTCACAAGTTGTGTTCCTCAGGGCTCAGTTCTGGGGCTGGTTCTGTTCAATATCTTTATCAATGATCTGAGGGGATCAAGTGCACCCTCATTAAGCTTGCATACAACAAGTTCAGCAGGAGTGATGATCTGCAAGAGGGAATAAAGGATCTACAGAGGGATCTGGAGAGGCTGGATGGAGGGGTTGAGGCCAGTTGTATGAGGTTCAACAAAGCTAAGTGTTGAGTCCTGCACTTGGGTCACAACATCATGCAGTGCAGAAGGTTTGGGGAAGAGTGTCTGGAAAGCTGTCTGCTGGAAAAGTAGCTGAGGATATTTGTTGATAGCTGACTGAATATAAACCAGCAGTGTGCCCAGGTGGCCAAGAAAGCCAATAGCATCCTGATATGGATCAGAAATAGTCTGGCCAGTGGCACTACAGTAGTGATTTTTCCCCTGTACTCAGCACTGGTGAGGCTGCACCTTGAATACTGTGTTCAGTTGTAGGCTACTTGCTAAATGAAAGACAGGTTTAGACTACATATTTCTTCTCAAAAAGTGTTGCCAAGAACAGGTTGCCCAGGGAAGCTGTGGAGTCACCATCCCTGGAGGTATTTAAGAGACATTTAAACAAAGTGCTTTGGGACATGGTATAGTAGTGGACTTGACAGTGTTAAGTTAATGGTTGGACTGGATGATCTTAAAGGTCTTTTCCAAGCTAAATGATTCTACGATTCTGTGAACAGACCAAGAAATATAATTCCGCCTGATGCTCAGTGCCTTTATGCTGCACACAAGTATAAAGCCTGGCAAATCTAACTGCAAATAAAATGTGGGAATATCGGGGAAATAAAGTGAAGCAATCAGCAAAATTATGCGAATAACACCCTTTCTCCCTTTCAGTGCTGAGCCTATGCTTGTTCCCTTAGCTCCATCTAAACCACAACTGTAAAGCACATGGCTTCTCTTTTTTCTCCTGTGCCTGCAGGCCTACTCCTACCACACACAAGATCAGAAAATGGGTGTGGGTAGTTAACAGCAACAACTGGGATGAAAACAGTTTTTGGTTTAGGTGTTATGGAGGGGATTTGTACAAACAAATTTGAGTTGGACTCTATCCTCCAAAAGTTTTAGCTGAAGTTATAGTCCACATTTTATTAAGCAAGAACTCCTTCCTTGAGTAAAACACAGAACTATAACATTTATTTTTCCATTTTTTATGTAATACAGTATATTAACTTGAAATCTGAAATGCCTGAAATCAGGTGTTTCCATATCCTTGTGAAAGTTTGTTTAGGTACAACTGACCTGTAGCTACAAGAAAATTGCCGTTATAGATCACTGTCTTTCTCAAGAAGCATGCTAGAAAACAGTTGCTCAAGGCTTATAAACTTGCTCTAAGCTCTGCATGTGCACTGCCCTGGTGTCACTTAACAAAACTTCCCACAAAATCTGCAATCATACCAAAGCAACAATTTATTTAATTTATCTCCACCCACAGGACTACAGGCAAAAATGATGACTCTATCAGAACATCTTTTAGACTGGCAATGACTGCAGAGAGGTTAGTATTCAGAGATCAGTCCATCCTTTACTTATGGAACAAATCCACCCTACTAGTCTCATCTTACAGAAAACATAAACATACTTTTTAGTATGGCTGAACATGGCCTCCATTGATACTGTCACACTAACTAAGATTATACTGATGGGAGAAACAGGCTTACTTAACTCCCAAAAGTGATGTAAATAGATGACTAAATGCCTGTGTAACTCTTTGAAGACAAACTGCAGTAAAAAAAACAGTGTAAAAATCAGACTGCAAATATTTCAGTAATCCCAACGTAACAGTATTGCAGGTGTTGGTTTTTAATCTTCATGTGCTTTATTTCAGTCTAATTACCTCCTTTACATTACAAGGGTGCTGTGAAGATTATTTTATTAATAACTTCAAATCAAAATATGATAGTAGTAGATACTTTAGAAAGACATTAAATTTTAATACTTCCATATTTAATTTGGAAGATATAAACAGAGCACTAGGAGCATGTATTAAAAGATGAAAATAAATGACTGTTAAATGGTTACATGATTTTCTGAACACCAGCCCTTTCAGGTAACAAGTGCCATGAAGGAAGTGAAACATGTTGCTGCATAATTAAGCTGGAGATGTGCACAGCAGACAAACCAATGTTGCTTGGGTAATCTTAACTTTGGCATTTACCAGTTTATAAAACAGGGCCACAAACGAGCAACTCTTTTAAATCTGTTTTAAACATAATTCTAATTTCACAATGGACACAAATAGCAATGTTTAAGCATTAAAATCATGTTTATCGCCTGTTAAGCAAAGTATCACTTACATTGAATTTTATTTCAGTGGTTGTTGGCTGAGATACACTTTTTAGGTGAATCAAAGTTATAGTGGGATCCAGGGATTCTGGTCTTCAATTTCAGAAAGTGAATTATCAGAATTGCCTGCTTCCCAAATTAGTCTTCCAACTAAACCTTCCTTTCATTCATGAGGCAAAATTTTGAAGATGGATCAAAGCCTGAAAATTAGCCATTTCAGGAGGGCAGGAGGACAGGAGGGGAGTGTAATGCATGTTACCATGAGCTCAAAATAGAAATCTCTTCTGTTTCTTGATTGTTTCTTGGTAGTAGCTTGTGTTTCCTAAGCAATAATGGTGAATTCTCCACTAATGCTGAGAACTACTGTAAAATCCAGGAAAATCAGAGCTAGAAAGACAACTACACTGAGGAGGACCTCAGTTACTCAGCCTACAGTTTTAACCACAGTCACTCCTGCTTTCACTACAAGCAAGCTGCCAAAACAAACCAGAAACTGTAAAGCATTAAAGGAAAGAAAAAAGAGAAAACCAGCTAAGAAGAGAAGCAATGCAATAAAGCCATTTTCCACATATCACTGAGAGTTTGGCAAAAATACAGACTTTAATCTAGCAGCCTTGATCTGGTCATGTGACTTAAGGAAACTCAGCACCATTAACCAATAGGTCCATTAATTCATACTCTGTCACAAAATATCACTAACTCTGAAAACATATAAAAAGAAATTGCAATAACGAACTGAAACCTGTTACTCTATTTAGGCTGAGTCCTAATAGCATGTCCACCAACATAAGCAGCCAAAAGTACGTTCAGGGATGCAATTACAAGCAGTCATATCTTTCTTCCTCTCTCATGCAAGTGTTTGTGCACAGCAGTAAACTAAAAATCTTGCCATGTGTCTCTGCAGATCCTTGCCTTTACTCAGACTTAAGGCAAGTTGGGACAATGGTTTACACTACAGCAGCTGACTGAAATCACTAGTAAAACTCATTTTGATTTCAGTTAGAAGCAAAAAGCCACCTTAAAGAGACTACAAAGAAGCTTTAAAGACAATCTAAAAATGTGAACAGAAGAACTCGATTTGAACAGGCTACTTCTTAATCTTACTTTGTGCTACTACTCTATGATATTGTGACTCCAAGTGTCTAACTTGTGTTTACCGACATACATATAAAATAAGTAGAAAATTATAGCAGCACTTTAGGGAATTTTAACTTCAAGCAGCCCTCTAACTGTTTGATTCAGAATAAATTGCAACAGCACAAAAAGTACCAGCATGACTAAGTTTCAAAGAGCTTCCCTGCTGAAAACACTTCTCTGTCCCTTGCTGCTCACTGGCTGCGTGACACCCAGCCACTTGGGTGTTCCATGGTGAGGAGGACTGTTTGACAGGCTCCAGTGACAGTGAATAGTGCAGAAAATGGGTGGAAGGCTGGCAGAGATGCACACCCTTCCGCAGTCTCTATTTCCTCCATTTTTATGAAACACAAATGGAAGTCATACTCACTATTAAAATAAATGTACCATCTGTCCTATCGACAGCTAATACATGTCCATCTTTTTGCTCACAGGGTGCATTAAATAGGCAGACTGCAAGCTTCCTGGTTAGAAGCAGGATTTCCCCCCTCCCAAGCAGACCCTGGCAGGATGGGACTATGCCTCTTCCTCCAGCAGCTGCCAAAACCTTCTTAGCCGTAAGCCTCAGACACAAATTATCCTAATAAGGAGCTCACAAATTAAAAGATCAAAGACTAAGAATTCTATCCATCAGAATTTTTTTTTCTAAAAGAAAAAGGAAACCCAAGATATGTTACAATTAAGAAAAGCAATAAAAAACAAAGTTCATCAGGAAAGGGAAGGAAAGAGAGTGTAAAGGGAGAAGAAATAAAGAGAAAGACTGACAGCATAAAAGACTTGTACTCATATATTCATGAATATACCAAATGGGTCAGTCTTTTCAGCTCTCCATATAGTGATGATAGATACGTACTAGCAAAATATAATCTGTTGATTGCATGCTTTCCTTTTCACGTTAATTTTATATTCATGTGTTCTAACCTGTCTTTACTAAACAATATTGTAAGATGGGACTAGTGATGAAACAGTGAATCACTCCAGCTAAAGAGAAAAAAAGGGAAAAATGACATAATAAGCAAAAAAGAAAAGATGATTTGTAAAGCTGACAACAGCAAAAAGTAGAAAGTAAGGCACTATGGTCTAGCTTTGCAAAGATTCAAAATCCATCAAGTTCTAAGATGTTAAAAAACAATAATAGCATTAAAATATCTCATAGTTGTTGTAAACATACACACCTCCTCACTGAAGCTGAAAATAAGAAGGAGATTGGTAGAGAAAGTAGGAGAGGGAGAAAGAGATATATATGTTTGCACATTTCTCGGACCTCACATAGGCAAACCTTCAATAAAAAGCAATAATGATTTTGTCTGTAGAAGGTCTTAGTATCTAGTCTAGTACAGAAGTGGGCATGAGAGATGGACACATTAAGGGAAGAAAAAAGTAAGGAACAGCAGAAAAAAACACTGGAAAAACAGGCAGGGAGATAAATATACATCAGAATAGATTAGTCCATTAATAATCTGCATTCTCAAAAAAAACAGGACAATAAAAAATGATCATGCTACCTATTGATGTGTTAAAAGTGACAGCCATGCATTAACAGATAAAACAAGGACCTAACCTGGGACAAGTAGAAACCTCAAATCACTTAATTTCTATAGCCTAATTTCAATGTTCTGAGAAATCTAAAGTCTTATTTATATATACATAGCAAACAGATCAATCTTTTTCATTAAAAATCCTTAAAATAGACCTCAAGATCACATAGAGATATGTTACTTAAATATTCAATTATCATTAAACTAAACAAATTATAAATGTTCTCTGCTAAACTGAAAATCAACGGTTTCTAGAGTAATAACAGGTTTACTTAATTATCATTTGCTGCTGAAGTTATCAAACTTATATATGTTCATTGAATGAAAATATGTGGCAGTGTCATAGGAAAAGAGTATGAAAACAGTGACACACACAGCCTTTCAAGACAACTTTTGTTTGCAATATTTTTGAAAACTGACACTGTCACAGTCCATACACTGGCAGAAATTCTCTTTAAACCATTGGAACTCTTGCCAGTATAGGGACTATAGAATCTTTAGCCCCAGTTCAGCGAACTTTTTCATTATGTGCTTTAAGCAGGACTTTGACAGTTACAGATACGTACATTTGCTTTGCTGAATCAGGGCCTACATAATCATATTTTCCAAATATTTTTTTGGTTCCTTTTTTTTTTTATTATTTATTGATTAAATATACAGATAAATACATTTGTTAAATATTTTAATATATTTTCACCATTTTTATAAATTACCAGTGGACAACCATTGGCCTCACTTCCGAGGTTCATTGGCACTTACGCCTCCCCCTTCAGCGGGAGCATATTGATGCCAATGTCCTGCACAAAATGTGCTGGTGGTCATCAGGCTTGAAATGGACAGAACCCTCTTCCTTTTGACAAAACACATTCAGAAACCCTCCAAAGGCATTAACACTATGTCTGTGCATACACACTCAAGCGATGCAATCTGCGTGTGTGATTAAGACATTCCCTCGGGGCAGTCACTTACTAGAATTACTGCTGTCATCCTTGGTTCCATCGAGACTTCCATCGGGATGCATTTGCAAGTAGTAGCCTTGCCTGCAATATAACCTGGTCACTATACCCTTGAGCTGGGGATCTGAAAGACAAACATATTTTGTCACTAGCCTCAAAACTTTTTCCAAGAGTTATCCCTACTTCTCTAACTGTAGGAGGAAGTTTGGTGAAGAAGCATTGCCATCTTAAAAGTACTAAAACAGGATGGATCCTGATGGAGATGGAGAAAAATCTCACCACAGAACATTGTTAGGCCAATTGCGTGCCCAGTTCCCTGCCTCCAACATCTTCCATCATAATTAATATAAGTTAAACAGAGAAAAAAAGAATACCCCAAACACCCAAGATGAAGTCTTAAACTAGATTAAGCCTTGCAAAAAATTTTAGATGTCAGCAACAAGTGTAGAGTCTTACAGAAACTAACAAAACAGGAACAAAACCCTACTCATTTGATACACATTAGTAACTTACTATACTTCAGGTAAGTTTTAAGGGCACCTACACAAAACTATATGTGTCCCTTCACGCTGTACCAAAATTATAAATGCATCTGGTATAATATATTGTAGACATTCCATCTGAAGATTTCCCAAAATATATTAACAATACAGAAGCGGATGCAATTCACCTACCCTCTCCCAACCCCCAGGGAATACCACCCACAATCCAGGCAAGGCATAATCCTACTTCATGAGAGGACAAAAACCCTAGTAAACTAAAAATAAATGGCAAATTCAGGTAGTGGAAGAGTTAAGCTACCCTGTGTAATACTCTGCATTTATGAAAATTGCCAAGAATTGGGTAGGGTCTGCCAAGCCACAACTTTATGATTCATCTCAAGGATGGTGCCTTGCAAAATCATAAATAAAGCTGCTGTGAAACTGGTTCAGTGCTAAGGAAGAGGACATCACATCTTAAAAAATTAAACAGCACTACCTCTGTATCATATTGGTATTAATAATGTTAAACACAAACTCTTAGGCCTAACTCCAGGCAGTCAATTCATAAACTTGTGAGGACATTGAATTAAAAGCATCTATGTCATGTCATGCTTAGCTCCAGAATAACGCACTAAAACCATAATGACTTTGAGACAGATATGTAATAAAATACACAGCTGCGCTTCTAAGGAAGCCATAAATTATTCCTATGCAACCCTGTGGCAAAAATATAAAATCCTCCTTGAATTTGCATATAATTTCTCTCACAATCAATCATGCTGGGTTACTGACAGTATCCTAAGGGGAGGTGAAAATAAACACTAATAAACAAAACCATATGAGTGCAATGCACTGAAGTTCTCTATATTAAATGACTATGAAAATGGTAAGTTTTTCTTGTATATCCAAATTAAAGAGTTATATTAAAAAACCCCATCCAAATTAAAAATAAATATGCAAATATATCAACTGTTACTATAATTATTAACACTCTAAGATGTTTGAGGCATGGAAATAAATAATATAAACATTTAATGATCAACCTGTTAGCGCATTACAATGTCTTCTTTGTTTTCGCTTCTCACTGCAAAATTTGCGTTCCACAAACTTTTACATTAGCAGAAGTTTCTCTGCCTTCATATAAAAATATTCAGAAAAGAAGGTTTTTTAAATTATAAACAGAATAAACTACTTTCTTTGAATGTATTGTCTCAATCAACTTTATCAGGACAGCCTAAAGTATTTTCATAATTAAAAAACAAAAACTGAGTTCCTCCCACACAGTTATTATTCCTATCTATGCATCTTTCAGTGTGTACTTCCAAACTGATGATTTTTAATATAATTGCTTTACACATATTAAAAAAAAATCTTAAAAGACTAAAGAAAAATATTAAAACAAAATAATTAAAACTAGAGCTTTAAAAAGTATTTAGAGGAAAAATATCAGTATTTTGACAGACAGTTTTGACACCAAAAGAATAATGAAAAAGTTATTCTTTTTCATCACTTCTAGCTCAAAGAAGTATCTCATAGGAAGGCAAAGTACTGTCAATTTGCTATCACCACCTGTTTACACCTATTGCTTAAAGGGAAAAATGTGAAATTTAGAAGTGACTTTCAAAATTGCTCTTTATTCTCATTCTTTTCATTTTTCTAAATTCACAAATAAAGTCCAGTTTCTAAGAAGAAACTTCACAATTGTTTGTCTATGTTTTCACCAAAAGCATTACTTAAAGTTAACTCTCCCTTATCAGCTATCCAAAATTATAACTGAATGAAAATAATGTGGTGTATAGCTACACATATCAGATAGCACTTGAGTTTATGTGTGATGTAACATGGTAGGACTCTCCCATTTATTAGTTTATTCAAGTCTTAATACAGCAAAATAATAACTACTACAGCATGACGCTGGAGGAGCCTAGTTTTATATTTTATCTTACTCATATACACTGTTAATGGTTTCTTTTGTCAAAGAACTGAACAGAACTGTTCCATATTTGGCTCTTTCACTTGAATCTTTCATTGAAAACTGGAATTAACTACTAATACTGTGATATTAATTAATATTTTCATTGTGCAAAGTAGTTCCCTGTAGACTAATAATTGGCAAAAAAAAAAAAAAATCTTCTGCACAATCCCCCCTCCCAAAATTGGAATCTGCTTTCTAATTTTTCTCTGTGGATTATTAGAGTCTTTTTTATTCACTCTCCGAAGAACATCTTTTCTACTTTAAAATCCTACCTGCCCTTACCAAGACTAAAACATTTATTCCTCACAAGTAATTTATTCATGCATTTTTTTACTAGTTCTTGATCATAACATTTACTTAGTATATATCACAGCACCTCGGATCTACAAATCACACAACAACTAAGTGCTTTAGCTGAGCAGTGCTCAAAAAACTGAGGGAACTGGACAACAAAACATGGTATTTCTTTGATTTTAGCCAGACAACAGTCCAGATTCAGTGATGAAGTTGTATGAAATGATTCATTAATCTCAATGCACATCATAATAAGCAATAGTAAGAAAACCCTACTCCATATAACCTCAAGGTAAATATCTCCAAGATAAAGCAGACAATCCTGTCAGGCAAGGAATTTATCTCTTCTCCTTACAGAAAGATAAATGACTTCCCAGGTCCCTTTTAAGACACCTAGGCAGCAACCAGAGAAGAGAAATCTGCTAGTCCCTGTATTTCTACAGCAGTTTATCTACCCATTGTCACTTAATAACATTACAGGAGTAGTCTCAGCTTCAGATGCTTTGCAAACATGTTTCTTGCACCTTTCCAGATCACGCTTTTTTTTAACTGCATGCTAGAAAAGTAGAAGTGACCCACAATGCCTAGGAACACCAGTAGAAGACTGATGCTACATGTCTGCAGGTGCATTGGACGTTACATCTTTTTAACTCCCACTGCAGTGATACAGTTAGACAGACCAACAACTGCCCTTATCCTTTACAAGCCATGAAGGCCTTTTTCTTCCCACATGAAGGAGAAAGGGAATGTCAAGAGAATACAGGAAAAAAAACAACCAAAAACAAAACTCAAACCCACAAGCAAATAGGATGAGAGTATATGACCTCACTGAATAGTTCCCAGCTCTCATAATTTTATTATAGTTCTCTTAAAGTCCTAGCCACCAAAGGCAGGTGATTATGTGAACAATACAATTTCTATTTCAAGTTAAACACTTTTACTTCAGGGAAAAAAAACCAAACAAACAAACCAGAAAACTTCACCATGGATTAAAATGAAAGAACAGTTCAAGATCTCTGATGATTTCTATCGATCTCATTTTGCACCTTGACTTCAGTTTCGCACGGCAAACCTGCAATGACCCACAGTTGAACGAATTATTCTGACTTATAGTTACTGGAGGTTGTCACTAAAGTTTCAAAGACATTGTACTGAAGGACAAAGCAACAGCTTCTCAAGTCTGTCACCCAAGCAACCTCCATGGCAGCAGCCACTGGTACCAGCCACTTTTATTGCTTTTTTCCCCTTGTCAGTGGCAGTGGTAGGATGCATGATTGTAGTTAGCATGCACACTCTGTCAGGAGCTTTTCTGATGTCCTCAACAAATGCAGAGTTTAATTAAGATGTCTTCTCTTCTCCCTAGGATAGCGGCTACAAAAATGGCTTTGAGATTAACTCATGACAAGCTGAGTGCAGCAGTTGTTTTGGAACAATTCTGACACTTAATGTCTTAAGAATATTTTATGTTCACAAACAGAATGGTTTTAGCATCTCCCTCCCTACCTTGACAGGCTGCCAGGACAGATATCTTTGAAAATTTATGGATTTAAAGTAAACAAGGGGACAAACTCATTGAACACAGGTTTTAAGGATTTTACATTTGTGTTCAGAGATAGATGAACTTACAACACTAAAAGAACAATGGTGACTATGGCCATTGTATTTTAACACCATGAAAAATGAATCCCTTAGCATCCACTGGAGTTTTACTTTTTAGTTTTTACCATAGAAGACCTTTTTTTGCCTGTAATTATTTACTTACTCCCTCTTTTGAGAAAAGGTACTAAATAAAAGCCTGTTTGAGCTGACAAGAAAATGCTTAATGGTGGGTTAGCCTCATAGCAACTCACATTCTTATGGAGAATAAACTGTTCTATGCAGTCAGTTACCAGTCTCTCACAAAACAAGTTGCTCAGTGAGTCAAATGAAAGTATTTAGAGGTGCATTCTGCTCAGATAGCGCAGTATCAAACTCATGTTAGCAACTGGTAGCTCCAGGTCCTTCATGTTTTACTTGCCCTTCATTCTTTGTATTTGCCTCCTGCCACTTTTGGATATTTCAGTACTCAAAATACCACTCATGCTGGTCCAGAATAAATCAGTCACTTTTTGAATATTTGTAGTGCACCAGTGACTTGACTGTCGTTTCTTGCTCACTGACATTACAATCACCATCTGTTAGGAATCTTCTCCCTCATCTACTAAACTTTATTTGAAGTATCAAAACCAATCATATTCTGTATTTGGATTAAGAAAACATGAAACCCCTAAAAAGCTGCAATGCCCAGATTTCTTGTGAAGCTGGGAAGCAAAATGCTCATCAAAAGCACAGAATGTCTCACCCATTCCAGGCCCATCTCCCAGTTAGTTCCTAAGACCCAAGCCACGTAAAAGAACATTTTTCTTGACTTCTCACAAGAAAGCACCCTGACAGTAGTGTGGTGTTATCTTGGACTGGGATTCTTGCAGTCTCTCTAGCTGAAGCCACTCTACTTTTAAAAATAATTAACTACCCACCACAGGCAGTATTACAGCCCACGCACCAGACCACAGTTCAAGGCAGATTCCAGCCCTTTGCTGACTTCTCTACAGAAACGTATTGATGCTTCAGATTAACATTGAGATACTATTCAAAACTTTAAACATGTATCAGTACTAATTAATATCTTAGAAACATTTTCCACTAAGTAAATCCACTCCTGAAGAAAGGACCAAATCTCATGTAAAAGGACATCACCTTTTTGCATTCTCATTTCAGTTCCTGCTGTAACACTTATCCTAGTTTCCAAAAGTTGTCCTCTTCTCAAGTACACTATTTATATTTAATTGCAACAGTACTCTAACAGGTACAGTCAGCAGAGATGACTGCATCACACTTCATTTGCCTTGGTTTTGGCAACTATTGCATCATCATTCCAACACATAAGGGTGCAGGATGCTCCGATATGCATTTTACACAATCACAAAAGCAAGCTTCCTAAAGCAAGTGCATAGTCTTTGGGGAATTAAAAATGCTGAATTTTGTAGTTCATTTTAGGGTGATAAAATCCTCAATATGCATCTGAAACTATAACGTTCTTTTATTATTAAACTCTTCAGCTGTTATTATGATACAGCTCTTGCATTCAAAAGCTTAATATACTCCTCATTTCTTTTTTATTTTGACCGTCCTGTCACCTGGTGTCTCAGTGTTTTGAAGTTTCTGATTGTGTTGTTTTTACTTCCTCTCATTGCTAATAGGAAATGCTGAAATATGGAAATTCATATGGTGGTGCTCTCTGATTGTAATAATAAAGTTTCCTTATAATACACACCAGAAAACTAAAATGTAATGAAAAACTCTAAAGAAAAAAGTTGAAAAGAAAGTTTTTTGCTATTCAGGACAGAGGGGAAAAGGCTATAATGTGAACTACGAAAAGCAATAGCTTCCATTATTCCCTGTTCCCATAAGTAATAATAGTACTTATTCTAAAACACGGTGGCTTTGTGAGTCTGTTTCTCTGTGCTCACTTATTTTTCTGTCCTCACGATGATTACAGGGCACTCAACTTCAGTGTTTATTTTTAACTCTACTTTTTGTCTGTTCATGCCTCACATCACAAGCTTGTCTCCCGCAGAACCTTGCTTTGAGAGTACATTTAAGAGAGACAGAGAGTGCTCCTATGTTCCTGCACTGTCATTGTCATCGGCACTTCCACAGCATTTATGAAATTTCTTGGTAAACTATGAAAGCGGGTTGGAGTTCTGCAAAATGGTTGCTTTTCTTGAAAGCATGGCATTGTACCCTTTGTGCTGGCGTCCTTGCCTTTCTATTGCAAATGTTTTAATGTTAACTGCAAAATGTGCTCCCTTCCATTTGTGTGTGCTGACATTTTGTTTCTAGCCCCTACAATACATTTCAAACTACATGAGGTTTGCTTCTTGATACATGGTTCTATTTGAACTAATTTGATTGTCAATAGACTTACAGCAACTTGGTTCCTAGCTGGGATAATTTGTATCTGTTCAGGTTCACAAGATGATTGGATTTAATTGACTTGTTTACAGCATAATTGTTAACGGTCTCTTCTACCAGCCATATTATTTTTTGAGGATTTTAGAAGGTGAAGAGGTTTAGGTTGATAAGAAAACACATTATTCCAAAATTGTGATTTTACATGGGTATGGCCGTTTACTATTAGGAACTTCATTTAATGATTAGCATTTCTCTTCCTACTGGACTATACTGTACATTTCCGATGTTCTGATCTTGCAATGCATGGATTTGTTGGGAGATTTCTCCCTAGATATTGCCTTCCACTGTTGACCCATATTCCTTCTAGTGCACTAAAATTTAATAATCTCTAATTTCTCATTATCTGAAATAGCTGATGTTACACACAGGAATGCTGAGAAGTAGCTAAACTCTATTCTCAGGCTTACTTATATAGCTCTAGGCACAGTTTAATGCATTTAACTGTTAGATGGCAAATATCACCTTCTGCTAATATTAAAAAAAACACCTTTGTAATTATATTCACTTTCTCAAAGTTTACCTCAAAATGCTAAAAAAAAATCTATTGCCTAAAGTTGCATGTTGTAGCAGTCTTGTTATTACATTTTTTTGTTGTTCTTTTCATTTTACATAAATCTAAAAAAAAATCTTGTCTTACTGGATCTTCTTGACTCAGATAAAATAGTTTTCTAATATTTTGCTTATGGCTCCTTCCTATACCGGTACATCTTAGTTCTATCTGTTTTTTTCTTGCTTCTGAATTCTGAGAGTAAAACATTAACATCACATAAAATATTTCTTAACATTTCACTTTAAAATAAAAACAATAAGAAATAGATCCAAGAGTTAAGTCATTCCAGGGCCCTCATTTTTGCAACAGTCTCCACTTTGTTACCTTCTCATAAAAAGGCTTTGTGAAAGACCAAACTTCGTTTCAGTCACATTCAAAAAATACAAAGGCACCATAATGTGACAGTTTCTGTTGCCATTTAACTCGTGTATAAAATTCGACTAATGCATTGCCCTTTGAATCAGTAAATAAATGAGTTTTAAGAATGAGATTTCTCTGAAGATGCCACTGAATGCTGAGAGCACATCGATGACCTCTCCAAATATAACTGAAAATATTTTACATAACACCTAAATTACTGAAGAATGACATTATTTTTATTTTTAGTTTTGACTATTTGTCTTCTTGCGTGTTGCATCACAAAGCTTCTATTTCTTTCACAAACTGACTTAGAATTAAATTTGGAAAGCACCTAAAAGTATATAAATATTTCAAAACATCATGATAATACTCAATGGAGAGAGGATAGCAGGATAATTTGCAATGCTAAGTATTAAATCCTAAACTATGCTCCATTCTCTATTTTTACTTACAAAAACTTTACATAATACTGAGTGGCAGGGGTCCTTAATCTGTTATTACTTCTTTTAATTCTTGCCAGAATACATAAAAGCTCACAAAATGAAGTAGTATATTCCTTCTGCTTAGATATGCAACAGCATAACTTCTAAAGTGTGCACCTCAAGAACACAGTGTATTCTGTTTACTTTTACTTTCTTGCCAATGACAAATAATGGAGGAAGACACTTGTATTACTTTCAAGAAATCTTACATTTTCATTTACCAACCAGCTTCAAAAGTAGAGGTAAACATATGAACTGCACTGCCAGTGAACTGGGACAAAGAAGGTTTGACCTAGTTAAAAGTTTTAACTAAGAATTGCAATATCATAAAAATAATAGAATCATTTAGGCTGGAAAAGACCATTGAGTCCAACCCATAACCGACCACTGCCAAGTCCATCATTAAACTATGTCCCTAAGCACCATGTCTACACATCTTCTAAATGCCTCCAGGGATAGTGACTCAACCACTTCCCTGGGCAGCCTGTTCTAATCCTTGACAACTCTACCATGAAGAAATTGTTCCTAATATCTGGTCTAAACCTCCCCTGGTGTAACTTGAGGCCATTTCCTTTTGTACTATTGCTTCCTGCTTGGGAAAAGGAGACCAACGCTGACCTTGCTACAACTTCCTTTCAGGCAGCTGTAGAGAGCAAAAAGGTCTTTCCTCAGCCTCCTCTTCTCCAGATTAAACAACTCCAGTTCCCTTAACCATTCCTCATAAGACTTGTTCTCATATGGTATGACAGACGCATTGCAGGATAAACACTCCTAGTTTTCTTTCATAACTGAACAACATAAAGGCTTTCCTGGCTTCAGGTGGAGCAGATTCCCATATTTCCTAACATAGCAGTCTCAATTTTTACTGCCACCGTGACAAACAGATATATTACTACATTTTACAAAATTTAAAAAAAAAATAAATCACAAGCTGTAGTTTCCACATTCGCTGGGTTGAGCGGACAGAACTGTGACTTGTGCAGGTTTAAACATGTAAATCAGAAAGTCAACAGAGACATAACTTGTTCTTTTTCATCAGTACTAACAATTTAGTCCACAAAATAAAACAATAAAAGCATTAAGTTGCGACCAAAGACAAATAAAAAAAATCACTCACAAGGAAGTAAGCAAGTACCAAAGATGTTGATAAAATAATCGCATTTTAATGTTCATTGTTGTTCAAAGCATTGCATGAGCTTCATTGCTTCTTTTCTTTACATCTGACAGAAAGCATTTACTATGAAAAATATGGATCAGTAAATTGACTTAGAACCTTCAAAAAAAGGAAAAGTGAAATTTTTCCTTAGTATAACACTATGTATTTATATATACTATTTAATTCTTATGCTTTAACATAAATCTCAAATAGTGTCATTCACCAATACTGTCTGAATAGATTTATTTTCAAAGATATAAAATCCCAGCAAAATGTGAACTGTTAAATGCAAACTACTTTTCAGACCTCTTCATGAAGAAGTAATATTACTGCAGATATAGAACTACACAGATACGTGGTCAAGATGAAAGGAAAATTGATTGAGAAATGGATAATCCCATTGTGAAAAGGAAATAAATGTATTTCCATATTTGTTATTAGTTAGGAACAATCTTTATTGTTTCTATATAAAGCAAGATTACAGAGATCCCATCAGACATCTTGCACTGTTAACATGAATAAATTCAGTTACCTATTTGTAAAAATATTTATTTGTGTAGTAAAGCATAAATGCACTGACATTAATTCATGAGTTCTAGGAAGCGGACTATTAAGAACTACTTGAACCAGAAAATAGCAAGTTGTACTAAATATTTCAGTTGTTCTTTCATTTTCACAGTGCAACTAAGTGTTATTCTGGAATGCAATTTAACCAGGAGCTGCTGAAGAAATAGGAGACATTTTTCTACACTTTATTCTCCCATACGCACAAGCACTTGTATCTTTTACTTGCAAGAATTCAGTGAGACGGAGAGACAGAAAGAGAAGCAAAGCATGACTGTTTTGGTTTTCTGAGGTCACGTTTTCACCAAATCCTCTCTGTGAGAAAGATGAGAGTTCAGTCTACAGATTGCAAGGCCACATAATCTGTGCTATTAAAACACAATACAGAAATCTTAAGAGAAGCAGCTTGGAAAACTGATCTTCAGCCAGTGAACAAGAAAATAATCCTCTGTACTTGAAGAACACGGTCTGCATTATTTTTAATTCAGAATTAGAGACTCTTTTTTTCTATCATCAGTATGACAAAGTAATGCCTTTTTACCAGTGATGCTCCCTGCTTATTGTTTGAGTTTGAGGTTAACTTGGGCCACAACTTTTTTTTTTGTCATCTCCCTTTTGCTGCTGTCCAAGAAAACTTGGAATACACAGAAAGAAAACAAACACTTATGAAGTTATACGACCCCAGGAACTGGGCTTTAAGGAAATCGGTAGACTTTGACACTGACAATAGAGGACAGATCACAGAAAACTGTGACAGGAAGTCATTTAACAAATTCATTCTGAGGGACCTCAGTACAAACAGCCTTGCTTCTCTGGAACTGCTCTTGCTTCGAGCCTGAAGCTGGCAAGAAGAAAAAGGCAATAAGTGGCAGACTATTTATCCCACCTAGATTACTCTGGATCTCTTGGAAAAGCTATCTTTAGCTACTAAAGAGAAACTAAACAGAACTACACACATAGTATCTATGAGAAAATGAGCAGAAACAGTTTAGATCAACTTGATTATTCAGTAATAAGGAGTGAATCGAGTCTTTGACGATATAGTGGAGAGACAGTCGGCAGACACTACCCCAACTTCTCACTGGTGCCATGAACTAAACCTGCCGTTCACCTACAAAACTCAAACTATTCTATAAAGTCTCACAAGATTGCAAATGTCTGCTAGGTTTTGGAGGAGTTAAAAGCTGTTTCATCCTTCGGTGGACACCTTCCTAAAAATACATCAAAAAACACTGAAAGGGCTTTTAATCTCTAAACCCAAATTTTATTACAGCACAAAGCAGAACAAATATCTTTTAAATATATAACCTGAAAGTGAAATAAAACTGAGCATTATTTTTATAAGGATTCTCAAATCCTATCTAGTGCATTCTTTCAGTGACTTCATGACCTGTTTTTTTCATCCAGCATTGCCTCCCATCCAGCTCACTCACCAAGAACCATACATCCCACCCCTACTTTTTTTAACCTGTTCAGGTGGCAGGCTCTCCTTGCTCTCTTTCTCAAACCCTGTCTTTCACTCTACACCTGATTTACTCTTCTCTACAGCATTGTCTCCCAGTTGTGCATCTCCAACTATGCTGAGCAGTCAAGACGGCACAAAAGGATAGCCCTCCTCCCTGCTGCCCAATCATGTCTTAACTTTAATAACAACACATATTTGTAATCTTAAACAAATGAAACAAATATGCCATCAGACAAATATCCTCCTTCACTAATTTATAGAAACACTCAGATTCTCTTTAGGCTAACTATGTGCTTATCAGAAGATATGAACTTTACTTTGTAGCTACCAGGAAATAATACAGAGTCTATAATTTCTGGATGTATACACAGAAATTTAATAGCACACTGAGCCAAAGCCACTAGCAACTTCATTGTCATAATATGCTTTTTGCAGACTACTGAGTCATATTGAAGATCAATGGCTGCTCTGAATGTGCATTTTCTCCCAAGACATGTAATACAAAACTGGTAAAAAAAAAACCACCAAAACTAAAACATATTCCTTAAGTCTCTTGAGCCACACCACTTCCATGATGATGGCTCCTCCCTTCAATGTCTGGTTGGCCAAAAACAGTTACATCGGCATCATTCATTGTCAAGTCCAGTATAATATCTTCATTTATTGCAGATGCCCAATTATGTGTATGAAGATACTAAATGAAGCCAATTCCAGACCTGTCATTTGGGGTCGGCCAATAAGATAACAAGTGACATCACTCTGACCAGGTATGGACATTTGCCCCTGAGCTAGTGATCTTGAACTCCTTCAAGAGGGAGCACATAGGAATAGGCAGCTCTTAGTCTGATTTCCTTGATACTGAAGAACAGGTCAAAAAATGTACCTAATGGATTACACCCAAAGTGGACAGCTTATCCACTCAAAACATCTTGTGTGTGCTCTTCAGATCTGTTCACCCCCTGGAGACACTAATGCTCTTAACCCTAACAAGTCTTTTCTTCCAAGGACTCAGTTCTAGTCCTTGTCAGACTACCCTGTTAAAACTAACTAGACTTATGGTCTGAACCAGGCAGATCCTCATTTATATCATATTAGGAGACCTACCTGTACAATAAAAATGCATCTATATGGGCACAACTAAATTTAAACTGGTTTGCTTAATGTCCTGCTGACTTTTCTCCCACTAGGGTTTCCATTCTGCCCTTTAATTCAAAGCTTGTGCCGAAAACTGCATTACAAAAGATACACGTTCAACTAACATTTTAAACAGAATTCAGAACAATTTTATTCTACAGATCTGTTTGCATCTGGTTAGCCCCAGTGAAGACTGAGGTGCTACTGTGCAAGCCAAAACTCAGAAGAGCCATCAGGTATGCTCCTAAGGAACAAATTACAACATATTCTAAGCATTAATATTAAACTCTCTTTAAATCTCTTACTTTTCCTGCACATTTATTATAATGACAACTTAAATGTTATTTAAAGCAGAAAGTTTAGAGATTGAAAAGCAAGAAATTTGTCCCCAGGATTTCCACAGTAACTCCTGCCTGCGTTGGGTGATGCTGCAGTGACAGCACTGCTATTAGCCCATATTGCCAGGCAGCTGCAACTAGTGGCACAAACTCAACTCTGTAATAATGTCCTAATGACAGCCTTTGACTGAATGTTTCAGCTTTCTTTAGCTTCACAACCCCAGAAACAAGCTTTCCACGGCCACAGAAAGGCTTCCAGTTCAGGGGAGCCCATTGGCTGCAGGCTGGTTGGAAGGCTGGCACACTAATTTCAAAACACCGTGTCGACTCAATGTAAAGAAATTGCTGCCTGTCCTATTTTCTGTTTCAACACTTCAGAGCTCTTCCTTGGGCTTTCTTACACACGATCTAAAGGCTGTTCCTTTACACCTCAGTGCTGCACAGTTCAGAATCATAACACATCTGCAGTGCATACTTACATGCACTTCAAAAATAATATAACATAGCATGGAATACCTAACACTTTTACTTTTTATTAGGACATAAATTCAAACCTCTCCAGCTCCTAAGTACAGACAGGGGGAAAAAAAACCCCAACCAAACAAAAAAAAAACCCGAAAACAAACAAACAAAAAACAAACCCCAAAAAACCAAGAAACAACCAAACAAAAAAAAAAAACCCGAAAACAAACAAACAAAAAACAAACCCCAAAAAACCAAGAAAATTGTCCAAAATTAATCTACTTCCTTTTTAACCAAGCTCTTCCTTTTTAACCAAGCTCATATTATAGCGGAAGGTAGTTTTCAGAGGCTTTTTATGTAGTTCTCTGTTTCTATATCTAAATATAGCAGAAATCTCTGACATAAATCTCGTTCCAATTTGACACACAAATCAAATTCCCTTTTCTGCACACACAGAGGAGGGGTATGTATGGGGCTTGATTAGGCTTTATTAGATTCTTCAGTAAAATCTGTGTCAGTGTCCTCATCAACTGGGTCTCACTTGATTTTTCTAAGAAATTATTTTTAGCTGAATGCAAACTGTGGGTTTACAGAGTCACAGAATCACTAGGTTGGAAAAGACACACAGGATCATCAAGTCCTATCATTCCTATCAATCACTAAACCATGCCCCTCAGCACCCCATCCACCTGTCTTTTTAACACCTCCAGGGAAGGTGAATCAACCACCTCCCTGGGCAGCCTGTGCCAGTGCCCAATGACCCTTTCCATGAAAAACTGTTTCCAGATGCCCAGACTGAACCTACCCTGGTGCAGCTCGAGGCCATTCCCTGTTGTCCTGTCCCCTGTCACTTGGGAGAAGAGGTCAGCTCCCTCCTCTCTACAACCTCCTTTCAGGTAGTTGTAGAGAGCCATAAGGTCTCCCCTCAGACCCCTCAAGGCTAAACAACCCCAGTTCTCTCAGTCCCTCCTCATAAGACTTGTTCTCCAGCCCCCTCACCAGCTTCATTGCTCTTCTCTGGACTCACTCCAGAGCCTCAACATCCTTCATGTAGTGAGGGTCCCAGAACTGAACACAGTATTCAAGGTGCAGTCTCACCAGTGCCAAGTACAGAGGGAAAATAACCTCACTGAACCTCTTGGCCATGCCATTTCTGATACAAGCCAAGATGCCATTGGCCGTCTTGGCCTCCTGGGCAGACTGCTGGCTCATGTTCAGACATCTGTCAATCAACACTCCCAGTTCCTTTTACCAGGGGAGGAAGAGGAGGAAAGGGGAAAGAGAAGTTAAAAGCTCCCATCACCCTGACCAATGCACCGTCAGCTGTGTGCTGCCATAAAACTCACACACTCTCTCTTCTAGTGTTTACTTTTCAGATAAACCAGAAATCTGCCACTCAATAATCAAAGTATTACTTCAGCTGCTTCTACAGAACATACAAGACAGCAACATAAACCAAAGACATTGGAAAGCAGCCAATCAACAACTTTTCTTTCACTACAAATCCTGAAGATGCTGGGCCCTTCCCTACCTATGGTATCCAAACAGCCCTTGCCACTACTGTGTTGCCAAGGGAATTGAGGAGTTTTTCATCAGGCACTCCCTTGTTGCAACAGTAAGGAGAGGAGTAGTGGTAACTCATGTTACCAAGAAGGACTGACATACATAGCTCAGAATCTATTTACGCTGCATGACTTCAGGTTTCTAAGATGAGCAACTTCACTCGCACTCTGAAAGGTCATAAACTACTCAGGGTGCCTGATGCTGAGGACAGAACTCTCAAGTTTGATGATGGGATAAAGGAACCACAGTGTCACCCAGGATGTCTGCAACTGAAAAGGACTTGGATCTGAGTCTCCATAGCACCAGCAACTGCCTCAAAGTAGGAAAGCTGGCCTTTGTTTTTAGAACCAAAACTAAATTAATTAAAAGCTTTTCCATTCTTCTCTAATATGACGAAGTGAGTAGCAGTGTACTGCTGGCAGTTGAAAAAAAAACAAACACTGAATCGCATGAAACCAAACAAAATCATTAATAACTCAGAGTTTAAATATTTAATCACCCAACAAACTAAATACTTAATTCAGTCAAAGATTAAATAGTTCAAAGGCAAGTGCAGTTCAATAATTTTAAAATTAAATTGCCTCACAACTTGAAGACTTGCTTCAAAAAACTGGAAAAATAACAGTAATAAAAACTGTAAAATGCCTAGCTGAAAATAAAAGGCTTGCTCCAGATTGCTTCCAGGTTCACTACTTTTCCGTACAAAGAGCAACATGATTAAACTAACATGTCTGTGAAGACTCTTTTGTTGCTTTGAGTTCTACATTTCAGAATCAAGTTTACAATACAAAAAAAAAAAAAAAAACTTAAAAAAATAGCCCTACCCTACTAAATATCCCATCTAAATCAGATACACACCAATCTCTTCTGTCTGAACTAATGGGATCAACACTGTAGCTTCTGGTTTCTACTAGCAGAGTAGTTCTGATATATGTGAAAGACCAGAAACCTAAAGGCCTCATCATAGATACATGCCCTATTTGGAAATACAGAAACACCAAGGAAGCAAAGAATTACCACCAGATTAAAATTATCCCAAGAATAGAATCTACAGCCTTCCATTGGCAAAACATCATGCACTCAGAGAGAACAAATGTGCTCTACTGAATTTTCTTGGCTGCTTCCTGACTCCAGAAATACAGCTCTAATGTAAAGACCCCCCAAATTAGTTTTTAATTTCTGCCCAAAAGTGCATCACAAGTTGCTTCTTTATTTTTGCTTTGAGTTTTTTTTATTTTTAGAATGTGGCTAGTTTTGAATATTTTTAACAGAAATATTTTTAAGGCCATACATTTATCCAATGAAATTATTGTTCAGGATCAAAATAAAGACAAGCTGCTTCCATTATATCTAAGTTAAAATACTGTGATATCTACAAGTTTTCATGTCTGTACTGCTGATTACAACATTCTGTGGACTAGTGTGAAGCCAGGACTATAGCAGCATGAAGAAGGTAAGGATAACCCCATGGGCAAAGCCCTGAGGTCTCAGTCAGGAAAAGAGTGTGGGTCAGGCTCCACCTCAGAGGGGTTGAGTGAGTCCAGAGCACTGGGGTGCATCCCTGGAAGAGGAGTAGCACTCACTGGTCTCATACTGCAGTCAGAGTAAAAAGACCCTCATGCCAGCCGTTCCCCAGGCAGAGTCTAAACACATCATCAACCTCACTTTACAGACAGCAAAACAGAAGCACAAAGTGAAGATAAAAATGAGGCTTTCTGCATCCTAGCAAGGAGGTAGATGCCCCTACTAGGCTAAACAAAAGGACTTAATATTACTGGAAGAGACAATTAACAACTGGGTAGACAGAAACAACTATTTACAAGCATGTCAGAAGCCAATTAGTACCTTGAGTTTTACATTGAATTAAGTGTGTTTATTTGTGTAAAACAGTATAAATCTCACTGTTGAGACACATGGAAGGATTTTGATAGAGGAATCTGTGAGGGAAGTGAATGCAAGGGGAAAAGGCTTGCCACTGTTAATAAAACAAATAGATGTCAGTGCGCATAGACATCACTTCTTAGAAGCTTTCTATCCGTGTGGCAGAATGACTGCTTATAAAATCTTTCCCTAGCACTTTAATATCTAGTGATGAATGCAACTAATACAACAGGAAGGAGGGGGGGGGGGAAGAAAGCCTTGTCAACACTTCACAAACAAATTCAAATAAAATAATCTGCTTTAAAATTCTGGTTTGGACTATTCATGCTAACTACTAGATATGTGTTGCTCAGAATAAATAATTTCTCAGTGGAATTACCTCCTTTGAAAATTCACAAAACATTTTAATGGAAATGTTTGTACACTATAAATGGCTCTAAGACTTTTCTTAAACTCCTGAGACATTTAAAGCTGCGTAAACCGTAAATTAGTATGAAGATTACCTTACATAGTGTTGGGACACCAGCAAAAATCTAAAGTGTTCAACATCTCCTCAATAACTGAACATTAGTAAATGCTTGAGGTTTCTTCCACAGAAATGTCTGTACTCCAGCCTGGCCATCAGTGCTCACTGGAGATTCAGGTTAAAGAGTTTTTGTCTGAATGAAAGCAAGTAGGAACTCAGATCTGAAATGTCCACATGGTAGGATAGTGCTTGATCCACACAGCTCTTGTTTAGATACAACTTTAATGTATAGGGAAAAAAAAGTATTTGCAGAGATGGTTTCATCTTTTTGGAAAGACAAAATTACCTCAGTTTTTAGTTGTTGCAGAAAATATTTCTTTTCTTCTTTCAAAATTGTGAACTAAGTAACTTTGAATCTGCAAGATGACTTGGAAGGATGCATTTGTAATAACATTTTTTTGCTCTAAAAGTTCGTAAACTTAGTACTAAGGGCATCTTGTTTTGTCAAACAGAAGACTACACACATTCTCACAAATATTTTTATTTCCCTTTACATCTCCTAAGTACAAAGAACATAATCTTCCCTTTAAAATACATGAATTACAGGAAATACATAATACAGCATACAGGTTTCACTGTCCCTCACTACATCTTGCATAGCTTGCATGGGTCTATCTATCCTTCCTCACTTTCCCTTCCCTCGCAATATCTGATCTCCATGCATCTGGAATGAAATTCCATCAGGAATGAAGTACGGTATTCTTTAATTATCGGATAGGGGTGCTTTGGAAAAAAAGAAGTCAGGGATGAAAAAAAAGAAATCAGGGCAATGGAATGGTGTAAAAACTAAGGCAACCCATTACAGGTGATTAGGGGATTTTAGGTGGTGTAATGTATCATATCTCATCTAAGAATCCACTAAGCTCACTTTATATAGTTTAGGCAAACTAACCCAAAATTAAGAGCATGGACCATGCTGCAATTTTTACCAGTTCATTCCTCACGAGTCCATTTCAGCAGTAGTGTAGAAAGGGGTCAGGTGCAGGTATAAAGGACAGGATGATAACAGGAAGGTGAAGTTTCTTTAGTCAAAGCTATGCCATTAAAGTTACAAATGTAAACAAGGCCAGGGGGACATCAGAATCATCAGTAGTTAATGCACATAAATGTGCTTTTGCACAGCACAAAATGTACTTTTTCTGTATCAAAAGTCTGTTCATGTATCTACTACTGCCATGGCTACTTCTAATGTGCTGTAAAGTCTGTTCTCACAGCCTTACTTGCCATTTCCAGAGGCAAACTCAGAATGAGAAAGTTCTGCAGCTTCACGTGCCAATATTAAAATTGCAGTATTGAAAGACACACGTAACTTCTGTACATGTAGAAATTGGCTAAATGCAATCAGTGTCTCTGATTTTGGTCACCAAAATATGTACAAAAGTTGATTAACAACAGGTTCCAAATTTGCAATCCCAGAACCAATTGGCGCTATTTTTCCTTTTACGGAACTGAAACTAATTCCAATTGTCTGTTTTAGTAGCATAATGTTGTAAGAAGTATAAACTCAGTCAAATACAGTGAGGATCCAGAGACAGACCTGATTCTCCGAGATTTTCTGCTGCATTTCTAAATTGTTCATCTTTAAAAGTCTCTCTACCCACAGAGACGGGTAGTTGGCTGTCACAAAACAACTGTTATTCCCCTTGGTTGTGTTTTAATGCATAAAACTGCAGGACCATACCAGGTAAGAAGCATTACTGAACTAACAAAATAAAAGTTAAAGCCTGAATAATTCATATTCTAGTACTTTTGGAATAAGTCTTGTATACCTACCATACTTTTTTTTAGATGGAACAAAATATGTATAACTCATTTGTTTCTTTGTGTTCCCACCCCATCCTGCCCCTCACATCATCAGGTGTCTTACCAATGTGGTTATACGGTACTGCTCAGTCAGGGTGTGTTTGTCAAAACAGGTTTTGACTGGAAATGCTGGTCTGACAAAATAGGAAATACGGCACACTTTGCAGTGAAAAACTCCACAAATCTAACTGTCAGTTTGTTTTTCCAGATGACATTACAGTCATTTTCTGAAGAGCTTTGTTTAATAACTTGTTGGATTACTACTACTCTGATTTCCAAGCCAAAGCTTTTAAGCAGCCAGAGCATTTCCAACGCACTGCTATGTTCTCCTCTTAGGAGTTCCTTATGAAGCAGACCACAAACCACTTCTTCTCCATTTTGGGGTTTTGAGTGGTCTCAAGATGCAGGCCTCAGGCAAAGTGCCTTCCAGCAGTCTAAGCTTTGCCACAGCAGCACCAAGTATAACTATGGCCTCGCCACTGACAGAGAGTCATATCCTTAAAGAATCATAGAATCACAGAACCACCAGGTTGGAAGAGACCCACCGGATCATCGAGTCCAACCATTCCTATCCTTCTCCTCAAGAATCCAGGTGCTCATAAAAGCAACATCACCATCATACATACTTGCCACAGCAGTCACACAAGTATCCAGAGCAACCTCAACATCTAATATCATAATTGATCTACATGTGTTGTGTATCAATTACTGCATCTCGTTGCTAGTTGAGTCAAAACAATTTCTTACTTTCATTCTACTGTTTTTCTAATCTGATTTGCAGATACATAGTCACCTAAGCAGCATATAAGCACTACAGTATCTGTTTCACCGCTCCCACCGGAGCAAGAGGTGAGATCCAGCATTGGTTGATCTTACTGTTACGACTGAGCAACAGCCTCATGACCAGCCGTCTTTCAGCCTCTGTCTTTCAGCAGAAGGATAGCAGCATAGATGCCTGTGACTTTGAATAGCAAGACTGAACAACTGCACTTTGGGATGGTTGGAAAACAGTCATGTTTCCTTTCAAAAACATCTCTGCTGAAGTTTACAGGCAAAAGTGGTGGCAAAGGGCTTTCAGAGCTGTAGAAATTCATATTTCTTCTTCCCCTGTGGGAATGCAAATCAGACAATTTCTGTCTGGCTCCAAATATAAAGTCTGAGCAATCCCAATAAAGAAAATCTGTTAAATCTCATCTTTTCCTGAAACAGGAGCTTAGATACTAGTAAATAAATAGACAAAGTAACAATGTTTAGAAATAATTCACTGATCAGTTGCCTCACAATTGTTTAAAAAACACTGATGCAGTGCCTCCCTACAAAGAGAGAAGAATAAACATAACAGCCACACACTCAAAATGTGGAAAGCCCAACTTCATCCAGTATAAAGAGCACAGTCCAATTAATCATGGAAATGTTCTTCCAAAGCTAAACAAGGGATACAATACAAAAATAAATAAATAATACTGGTATTTCAACCGTTGTCCCCCAAAGACACTTTTCTGTTTCCATGGCAGTAGACAGTGGAGTCCAAAATTGTGTAATTTTCATGTTACTGAAAATAAAATAAATAAAAAGCCTTCACAGGGATGAAAATTCAAACTGATAACCAAATGGAGGCACTCAGGACTCACTGAGCTGTCAACATATTAGAGCCACTGTGCGAGACATTGCTGATACTATGGCACAAGTGAAGAAACATTTTTTCACCTCCTACACAGCCATGACATATCCTTAAAAAAGAACTTGGCATGCCACAATCCATTGGACTCAGGATGAAAGTTGTGCCATTAGTCCTCTGGTGTCACATCTGAACTGCTCTAGGAAATAACCAGCACACATCCCAGTTGCTCCTATGTAATAACACACATCTACCTGGAAATCAACTGGAACTAATCCCGTTATACATATAAACAATTAAACAACCAAAACCTAGCTGCATCTCTTCAAAACAGAATAAAAACAAATATCAAATAGTTAAAAACTGGTTTTATGTCAGGTCTTGTTTGTAGTAGTCTGTGTCATCCTTGATGATTAAAAGCAATAAAATATCTAAAAAGAAGCAAAACCTTTTTGCTGCTTCAGGTTCCAAATGTGTCTGGTTTCCCTACTGTAATTAGGAAGTGAAGTTAGCCACACTACCGACATAAGTAAGAAGCCTAAATTAAAAAGATACTGCTCCAAACAACCCCAATTATATCCTAGCTGGACACTAATATGAGGACAGTAATAATTAAAATATTAAAAACTACAAATCTATTTGATCTACAAGTATTTACATCTCTAGTAAGATTGCTCAGGTACATTCAACCTTTTCCACATCTTAATGTAAATTAACTTTCTTAAAGTTTAGCCAAAATTTGCAGTTAATGCTTTTGAAATCAGGAATTTACTAACAATGCATTCCACAATTTACTTATAACCCACCCTTACACTGTTTATACCTAATTGCTCATTAAGCTGACAGTAGAAAACAGGCTTATCTTCCTTACATCCCTCAACATATTTAAGACAAATGCCAGCTATGAAAACCAAAACACCAATCCTGTGTGAAGCTGGTAACGAGTTGACAAAATTACAGTTAAGAAACCCTAAGCACAGTCAACTCCTAAGAAAAGATTCACCATTTTCCTCATACTTGTGCCACTCAGGTTTCTTAAACCATGGGGTTTTAGCTGCTATTACTGAGGCCCTGCATGTGGAGAGTTTTACTAAGTCAGATCCTGATATTTTGCCTTTTTATCCATGACAAACTTTGAATAGGAAGTGCCCACTGACATCCAGTGACCTAGAAAGCTACCCCAGTATTCAACTGAAATGTTTGCTTATGTCACCAATTCATTTCAACTGTTATGTTCACAACATAAAACCCTAGTAATCAGGGTGATGACTGATGAATTGATGGATTGATTGATTGATTGACTTGTACTGAAATTATCATAAGTGGCTCAGAGATAGTTATTGGTTTGATCCAGCCACTTTGTCATCACAATGAGATACAACTGACTGTTAACACCTTAGCTTAAATACTACCATATTATTCAGGCTTAACCTACACCAATTTTAGTAGCTTTTAACTGTATGGAAAACATGATGAGGGGTTTTTTTTTGATCTGTTGTTAACAGAGGAACTCTTTTGAGACATAAAAACTATAAGAGTGCTGGTATATCTGTCTGTGAGTAAAGACCTAGAAACTATGGCTAATAGGAATGGCTTAGTTTTTCTTATTTCCTAATTTTGGAGTCAACTATCTTATCTCTACACTTATATTTACTGTTTCCAAAGAAAGATGTCTGCTTACTGGTATCATTAATGGCTTTCTAAATGCCACAATTCATATAAATCTGAGCCATCTACTAATTTTGATTTATTTACATGTATGTTGGTTCATAGCCATCTGAACATGAGCCAGCAGTGTACCTAGGTGGCCAAGAAGGCCAGTGGCATCTTGGCTTCTATCAGAAACAGCGTAGCCAGCAGGTCCAGGATGGTTATTCTGCCCCTGTGCTCAGCACTGGTGAGACCCTACCTCGAGTACTGTGTTCAGTTCTGGGCCCACACTACAAGAAGGATCTTAAGGCTCTGGAGCATGTACAGAGAAGAGCAACAAGGTTGGTGAAGTGTCTGGAGAACAAGTCTTACGAGGAGTGGCTGAGGGAACTGGGGTTATTTAGCCTTGAGGAGGCTGAGAGGAGACCTCATTGCTCTCTACAACTACTTGAAAGGAGGTTGTAGAGAGGAGGGAACTGGCCTCTTCTCCCAAGTGACAGGGGACAGGACGAGAGGAAATGGCCTCAAGCTCCACCAGGAGAGGTTCAGTCTGGACATCAGAAAAACAATTTTCAAGGAAAGGGTCATTGGGCACTGGCACAGGCTGCCCAGGGAGGTGGTTGTGTTACCATCCCAGGAGGTGTTTAAAAGACAGTTGGATGAGGTGCTCGGGGACTTGGTTTATTCGTTGACAGGAATGGTAGGACTTGATGATCCTGGAGGTCTTTTCCAATCTAGTGATTCTGTGGTAATGGGGTTTTTTTTGCTCATTGTACATAGAAGTTATAACAGAATGCTATTATACAGAGCATTACATATCATGTCTACAAAGATATCCAGAACTATGTGCATTACATCAAAAATTCTGGGTTTAGGATGGTAACATCATAACTTTTCTATTGTTTATCACATAATCTACTGAGACAATAGAATGTAATGAATATATTTACATCTATAAAATGACTAAAATGCTGGATTTCTTACTGTACACAAATTGCAAATTTGGGGATATCTGACACTTAAGAGTTGGAATTTAAAAAAAAAATCTCTTTTTTCTTAAACATTGCAACAAAAATTCATTACTGAGTTTCAGTAGAAGCACATCTCTCATTAGCTTTAGTGAAGTTTACGGACGTGTTAGCTAGACTGACAAGTATTGCCAGAAAACAAAAATACAACTAGAAGCAATAATGAAGCTGGATTTCCCAACCTGATGCTTGGGAGAGTTCAGCCATAAACTAATCTCTGAACAAAACTGGGGGAGGGTAGGAGGGTGAAGGTTAATAACAAAAAAAATTGGTTCTCAGAATCCAGGCTGTTATTTTAACTGACGGTTGGACTGGATGATCTTGGAGGTCTTTTCCAACCATAACAGTTCTATGATCCTTTGATTTAAGCAAGCCAAAACTAGTAATGAATTTAAGACTACGGTCTTCATTTTTAATATTTATTTAAAAGTTATAAATAATATTTTCACTAGACTCCATTTGGAGTTTGTGATAAACACAAAAATTGATTACCCAAATACAGTTATTCAGACAAAAAAATAATTTGCCAGATAGGGAGAACCAATGAGGATGAATTATATTGTTCACTATAAATAATTTTCTAATGAGTTCCTTAGGAGGAACATGTATATTTTCAAATCCTTAAAACATACACAAAGTATGTGCAATAATATTTCCTAGAAACAACAAAGGTTTTCATTTCTCTAGACTACTTGCATCAGCAGGGACCAATCTCTCTCAACTTTTCAACCCCAGGAATAGTTTTCTATTAAAAAATTCTGAAGTATCCTGTGCTATTCTATAATTAGTCCTACTTCTCGGCACAGTCATGACTCAAGATAATTGATAAGATAATGAAAAAGAACAGCGGGGAGAATCCATTACTACTTTTTTGTGTGTCTCCACACAAGACAAGGGGAAGACTTAGGTCTTCATCCTGTAATCACACCTCTACTTGCTTGAGGGCAAGGACAGGTAATCTTCAGGACTTCAGTATACCTCCAGGTACAGGCATGACCAGAGCTCTGATAAGACAAGACTTGCAGTGGACACAAGGGCAGCCCTGCTGAATTCCAAAAGGCTGTAGCAAAGCCATCCTGCCATGCAAGTCTCTTTCTAGTGTTGTAGAGAGATATTTCATAGTTGGTGGAATCTCTTTTTTTGTTAGGTTAAATACCACAGTTTTAAAAACGTTTTTGGAATAAAACACATTTCTACAAAGAAGGAACGGCTCTGATTACACAGCAAGAAAAGTGAAAGAAAACAGCAATGAAGTTTAAGAGTTCATTTATTTTATAGTCACTGGTACACAGATTACAATGGCGAATTTTCAACTCGTTAGAATTTTATATGAAAATATGATATACAAACCACTAATTAAGGTAGAAGAATTCAAGGCTCAGGTATACATATACTACATAGATGAAAATGAGAGCAGCATCTGTTTAAACTAGGATATTCACAATGCATAAAGCAGTAAGTCTTCATCACATTTATAAACATACCAATTTTTTATAAGACCATTCTTACAAACAGAATGAAGATAAAATGATCATGGATTAAAACCAAAGCAAATAAAGCCATAAATATCTATTTTATATGTACAATAGCAAACAGATTGTTCTTTATGAATTGCCAATAAACTTCACACACATTGTTCTAATCACAAAAATTAAATCTGCTCTTATATAAAACGCTGTTACAGATTTTGAAAGAAAATGTAAGCACCATGCTGAAATAGATTTATTCTTGGTGAAGTACTCACTGTTTCATTAAAATATACTTTATAAAGAAGAGTCCTAACATAATCTAGGCATAAATAATGAGTTAATATAAGAAGGTATGCACAAACCATATATTTATTACTTATGATCACATAAGTATGATGTAAATCATTGCCTTTCAAGGGCATTTCATTCACACTACAGGAAACACTACTATAAAAGCATAGTAATTTCAGTAAATAAAACCCATTGCTCTAGTTTTATATGGTAAGCAAAGAAGCAATTCAGGGAGAGAGAATTCACTCAGGGAGTGAAAATTCTCATCAAAACCAAATTAGAAATACCTGTTGCATCACTGCATTAAGGGAGACCTGGGTACCAGCTCCATCCTATAGGTTCACAAGAGTCTCCAGTGTAAAGAAACCTGCCAACCTTTTCTTAAGTCTGACATATCTATTGTTTGCAGAGTGACTTTGAAATTTAGTAACAAAAACGCCCTCAGGCTTGAAAAGTCCTTTTTCACTGGGACATGAAATTCCACTCAGATTTACCTGTACAATGAACCGTTGCAAAATGGAGACTAATTTAAAAAATCATTACTTCCTTTTTTTTCCTTTGCATTTTTTCAAAAAACTCCAGAAATAGTGTAGCAACTAAAACCAGATACTTTCTGGAGCCAGGCTTCACAATACCAAAGCAGGAGCAGCAGCAGCTACACTTAGTGTGTTGAATACATCTTGGAGATTGCAAAATAGAGCCAAAAGGGCAGGCATTTCAATGGAAATGATAGTTAACCGAGAAGGACTTTTTCCTTTTTTACTTTTTTAAAAAAAATTAATTCTACTGAGAGAAAAACGAAAACCTGTGTGCTTTTGCTTCATAATACTGAATTATTCTTACATGAAATGAAATGCTTGATTTAATATTTTAAACAAATGTTGAGTTCTATTATTTATCTATACTGATTACTGCCAATCAGCAGGCCAATCTTTGTTCAATTTACAGCAGTTTAATAGCATAGTCACTCAAACACCTTTCAAAAGTTCTACAACTAGGCAAGGGATTCAAATCAAGACCACAGATTTAATTAGACTGTTTAATTTAGTTACATCCTAGAGAAAGGACATACTTCACATTCCTGTTTCAGTCAACCTTCTCTAGCTTCATTTATGAAAATCTTACTGAACAACAACAATCATGTTTATTAGCTCATACTCACCATTTTACAAAACAGAAACAAAACCAACCTGGGATCCTGAAAACCATGATGGGATGAGGTTTCTGTACTTTTTTTCAATATAGTCCATGTATTTAAATTTTATATCAACCTTTTACTATTTACTTCTTTCAATCTTCTATTAGCTTTTCATTGAAATACAAGAATTCTCCATCTTCTTTGGTTAACTATTCATTTAGTTACAGAAATGTAAATTTAAATAATGCCACCTATTTAAGGACATGCTGAAATTGCCTCTAGTTTGTAGCACAGAATCAGAACATAAGAGTCCTGGACTCGACTGCTACCAACTTCTAACTTGATTCAGTTATATACTCCTAAATCCTGGAACCAAAAGCAGCTAGTTTCTTTCTTGGCTCCAGAAAAGAGTTTGCTCCCTCATTTTCAGTCTCGTAGGAAAACATATAGAAAGATCTAAATTTGATCTCATCAAGTTATCTGATTTATATAATTGAAAAGAAAGAAAAAATCCCTAATGTTCAGCAATGTTATGGCCTACAGTGCAATGAAAGCAGGTTGCTGATTCTGGATCAGAGCTTTACTAATTTTCTCATTGTCTTTTACCATGGAATGTAGTATCATATATTCTTTCTATTTTAACATCACTCCGTGTACAGCAGAGAGAAAGATCTGAATTAGCATTGATAACCCCTGAGAACAAAAATGTACCAGTATAAAAGGTTTTCAAGAAAAAGCTGATGGCACAGTAAGAGAACATGCCATTGGAGCACATTTTCCTGTCTACCACTAACTCTAATACTTGCTCAAGAGAGAAAAAAGCTTACATACAACCAAGCAAAACAGGCCTCTCTTTACTCATTACAAAATATAGATTTGCGGTCTCAAAGTTCTGTCTATCTTCAAATTTCTAAATTATGCATGGAAATCTAAGTCAAAAGACTTTAATGGCAAATTTTTCTGTAATGAACTTTTTGAGCATTAGCTCTTTATTAAAATTATTTCTGTTTATAAGCCAATGATGTGAAAATTCATTATTCAAATTATTTTTAGCACTTTAGTATAATTGAAACTCAGAGACTGAAATACCCTGAAAAAAAAATGACATCCACTAATGTACTAGATATTGTTAAAAGATAGAAATCTGTTTTTAAATACAGTACAGAAACCTGACCTCACCTGTAATGTTTCCCTTGCTACACCACCATGAATCAGTAATTACCTTTACTCAAATCTCTCTTAACATATCCGTTAACCAGAAAATTTAATTCTATAATGCATTTAATAGTTACAGCAGCTGAAAAACATTTTAAAAAAATAACTCCAAGTGTACAGAACCTGCCTGAACTTTAGAGATCCAACAAGATCACTCCAGAATTAAAAGTTCATTTGCTAATGAATAGTTAAATCACCAAGCGGAGCCAGTGAAAAGCAATGTTTGTATGTAGAAGTGAAATTTGGATTTATCCAATTTTGCATATGTTTCCTTCTGATATGCAAATTTTGTGAAGTAAATAAATGTAAACCTTTGCTTACCAAGAAGAAAGTATTGAGCAAAAAAGCCTCAAAACCAGAGCACTTTATAGACAGGACAAGCAAGGAATTCAAGCCAAAACAACTATGAAGCCTTTGAGAAATTTCAAAGAAACCCTAACTGTTACCAAACTTAGAATACTTTGAAAACATAGATTTAAATACTGAATACTCTTAAGTTATCTGATTTCTATCGTTAGCACACTTTTTAAGATATACAATGGGTATATTTAAGTTTTTCTACTTGCTTTACATTAAAACGGGAGATATTCTGAAATAACATTGCTACAGCATTGCATTTACATTGAATGCCCACTATTCTATTACCCACATTTAAGAATCAATAGTCTAAATTGCCCAGGGAGGTGGTTGATTCACCTTCCTGGAGGTGTTTAAAGTGTGGGTGGATGAGTTACTGAGGTCATAGTTTAGAGATTGGTGCGAATGGTTGGACTCGATGATCTGGTGGGTCTTTTCCAACCTGGTGATTCTATGATTCTGTGTCCTGGGGTGCATCAAGCACAGCATAGGAATGGTTGGACTCGGTGATCTGATGGGTCTTTTCCAACCTGGTGATTCTATGAGTCTATGATTCTATGCTTCTAAAATTATATTGCCATTTTAAAGTTATTTTTTCCCATTTCCTCTCAAAAGTATTTCATTTATCACTGCTAGAGCCACTAAGACCGGTTCAGAACACAACGATTACATTCTAGCCGTTATTATATTTCTTCTTAAAGCCTCCCTTAGCAAGTGCAGGGTCTTTGTAAAATTCTGAATGCATGGGAAAGAAAACTTGACACTGTGTCTAGCAAACCACACTTTCAAAAATTATTTTCAATATGTATATGAGGAATTATCTTACATCTGAGATTATGGGCCACTCCCACGTCTGCAACAAAACATTAGCTGATATAATGAGCAATTTTCCAAAAATGTTTTCTTTGGAGAATTAAATTACCTTTGTAGATGCTCTAAAATCTAATCAGTGCATTTTCTGAACAAGTTCCCTAGGTCTCTCTTTCTCATAAATATTAATGTACAAAATCAGGGGCCAAGTAATTCAAAAATTCATACATTCTATGTATAAATTTAGAAGTTGTAATGTGGTATTAGCACACAGAAACAGTAAACATCATACTTTGGTTTTAATACATTTAAATGTTGAGTATTTTCCAGTGAATACTCCCAAGGGACCTAATTAACCAAATGACAATTTTTCAGATTAGCAAAGAATCTAGATATGCAGATGAAAACATGGGCTAAGAAGCTTGTATTTGCAATAGTGGAAAGACTACACTTTTAATCTCTCTGCACTGTAGTTGCATGAGGTTAATACCTGACATTTATGTGCTTCTTTTTATTGGGTAGCCCTAAGTTATATAAGGTTATTTCACATCAAGACTCAAAATCTTGTCTGTCAATTCTCCCATTTGTGATTATATTAACATAAATTAAACCATCATGACTGAACAACCTCTAATTCAGGAGAGGATGATTTATAATTGATTGATGTCTGGCATTAGTGTCAGGCAAGATCTTGGCTTCATGGCTATTCAGAAATTAATGACAATGATTTCTTCATCAGATAGCAGGTGGAATAAAATAAAGATGAAATAAAACTTAAATCTCATAATACTAAACAACATGAATGAAAATGGTTTCATCCACTCAGTAGATGATCAGACAAGTCTCCCACAAAAATCACACTGCCAGTTTAATTAATTCATTAAATTTCTCAAAAAGCTGTTTAAAACTATCATTGCTTCTACTATTGGAGCCAATATATAAACAACTACTACTCTTCACCTTGAGTGTGCTCCTGGATGTATCTTTAATTCTACCCTTCCTAAATGTTAGTCTCCCAAAACACACTTCTGTTAATATCATAGTAGTCCCCTAAAGGAAGGGTTATAAACAGAAAATTAATCACAATGACAGAAAAAAATATATTCAATTGGAAATACATATTATTTTAGCATGTTACATATTCATAATAGCTTGATTCATTGATGGGGCTTTGAGTAATCTAGTCTAGTGGAAGGTGTACCAGCCCATGGCCAGGGGAGAAGGGACGGGGAGGAGGTGTGTTGAGCTAGATGGAAGGCTCCTTCCAACCCAAACCATTCTTTGATTCTACAGTATGTTCACAAATAAATCCCACTGACCTAGACCAGTACTAACAAGTAGTTTTTAAGAAGAGTTTAAAAATAAAGACTGTTTTCAAAAGTTTGTTAACATGTTGACAAGTGTGCATAGATTGTGTATTTATCTACACATGTATGTAAAAGATTATTTTTTTAAATTTAAAAAACAGGATCACTAGTCTTTTGCTGCCTGACTATTTCAAAGATGGGAAGACACTTATTTTTCATATGTAAGTACAAAATTAAACACTGTTTTATTCTATCAGAAATACAGTCTAGCTTTTACTGCTCTCTATATAACAAATATTTTACATATCTTTGTACTCCTCCATTGAATTTTATGAGAATGCTATGGATGATCCGTCACATCTTGATTAGCTCATTTTTCACAATGCTCTTATGACACTTCATATATCATTTACGTAGGGCTTATCTGCTAAAATCCCATAGCACCTTTCTGACAACAGGTGTTTTGAAATGCATTCTCTTTTGCTTGGCAAAGACTTGTTTTAATGGGTTTGACAATATAATTTCAGTGAACAGTTCAGTTTAGGAAAACTAAAATTAGAGACTCTCGGAAATGTGCATTTTGCAATCAGGTACTTTTAAAGCAATCATGAGCCTTATAAAATGTGTATTTTCCAAATGGTTATTCATTCTAAATTATTCTGCATAAGATGTTTAAGTAATAACTTCTGCTTGATTGTTTCTTCAGTTTCCCTCCAAATATATTGCAACTTTGAATCCACAGGTACTCCATTTACCACTTTATGCATTGTGAACATATACAGTAGAAGCTACAATAGTATTTTCTTCAGCAGGAATTCTTACAGATTAGCAGTAATCCCGAGACCTTAACATAAATCAGTGGATAAATACCACCTTGTCTCTATTAAAGCTTTGTAGAGAAAACAAACTTGGGAGTCTGACACTGCAGACTTTACTAGTGAGCAGCCTTTGCTGCAGTTATTCTTACTCACCTCATCTGTACCAGTGGTATGGGTTAACAGTTGAGTTATATTCTAATCCAGTTCTCTTTTTCAAGAATGTCGCAAAGTGCTTATGAAAAATGAATGAATGAAAAAGGATGAGTTCAGAAGTCTCTTTAAAGCCCCTTCCTATCTAAGAAAATGCTTGACATCTCGGTGCTGCGAGACATTCGTCTCCTCCTCAAACCATAATATAGTCAAATACACAGTTTCCCCCCAAATACAACTGCACAGGTGGTTGAGAACAACTGCTCAGCTAGCAAACCCTCCTAGGCTTGTTTTCATGAACAAGAACCACATGTATGAATTCACTGTCATAAACCAAGTGCTCTGGTCCTCTTTTCAAACACGTATGCAGACTGGCTGAAAATAACACTTTGCCACTGACATTTTCTCGCTCATTTTCCCTATGTCACTGTGCTATCTAAAAGCGTCGAGACTCAGCTTGCATTAGGAGTTACAAGAAATAATCCTGAGAATAATAAAGCCATGTAAAAGTAAAAATTGCATGCATTTTGTCAATTTATGCTATTTCACGTACAAAGCACAGGAAAAAAAAAGCAGGAAGGATCAATGAAGACAGATCACCGATTACACTTCAAATTATCTTCTGACCCAACCTAAAGAAGAGCTGTAGTATACATACCAAACTACAACACAGGGTGGCATTCTGTAGCGTAACGGAGGGTGGCTTGTATTATACTTTGCCATTGATGGGTAGGTAGCAGTGACACAGAACATTTTTGGTCTTCCTAATACAATCCCTCTGTTCTAAAACTACGTTTCCCGAGGACAGGTATGAAATAAGTCATCGGCAGTTTTGAACGGTGCTGAATAGTGAGTTGAATGCCACGGAATTTAAAAAAATAGAAAAGCCAGTGTGATATCATTCAACTGCTTTTATTTTTAGGGTTCTAATACAAAGAAAACTGATAGAACGCCATCACCGTGGTACTAGTGTTAGTCACCTCGGTCCCAGGTGACAACCGGCCGTCCAACCTGAAGAAGAAGCGGTGGGAGCGGAGCCGCCGGGCTCCGGGGTGCCCGAGGGGATGCCGAGCATCGCTCCCGGCTCCGCCGCGCCCCTCGCTTCGGTGCCCAGGTACCCGGGCAGCGGGAAGCGAGCGTCCCGAGGAAGGGACGAGGCTTCCCGGCCACTTCCAGAGCGTTCCGCGCCGCGTGCTCTGCAACTTCTCAGCGCGGCCGAGGCGGGGGAGCACAGGGTCCCGGCTCCGGGTGTCCCCTCTCCCGCCGCCGCCCGCGGGGCATCCCGAATCCCACCCCCCCCGGCCCCCCATCATCCCCGGGACGCACCTTGGCGGCGCAACCTGCGCTTCTTGAGCCCGAAGATGCGGACCTTGGAGAAGATGTCCACCAGGTTGCCGTTGCAGAGCCCTCGGTTCTTGCTGGGGCTGTTCCGCCTCCTGCCGGCCGAGGGCCGGTCCCAGTGCTGCTCCCTCGCCTGCCGCTTCTGGCGGATCAAGCCGCTGGCGATGGCCGCTGCCATGGCTGCGGGCGGGGCGGCGGCGGGGCGCTCAGCGCCGGCGGGGCCCCATCCCGGCCCCGCGGGTCCCCGCCCGGGCGCCCCCCGGCCCCGCTACCGCCGCCTCGCCCGGCCGAGCGCTCGGGGAACCAGCATCGGGAGGGAGCGATCCGCGTCCCCGGGGGGGAGAGCGGCGATCACCGCTCCTCGGTCCCACCCCGCTCCAGCCCTCCCGACACGCACACGCACCGCTGGAGCGGGGCTCGGGGTGGGTTTTTTTTGTCCTCCCCGAGCCGAGGGTGTGGAGGAGGGACGGGGACGAGGCAGGAGAATAAAGCCGAGGAGGGGGGGCGAGGGGCGGGGGGAAGGGGGTGTTGCTGGTGCGGGTTTCTGGTGGAGGCAGCGGGTTGCCGGCGGATCCGCCGCCTCTGCTCCCCCCTTCGCTTCGTGCAGGGAGAGGAGGGAGCCGGTCCCCCTCCCTAGCCCGGCAGAGGAAGGCGGGGAGGGGACGCGGGGCACCCGCCCACCCCCGCCCCGCGTCCCGGGGACGGGCGGCAGAGAGAGGGGTTCGTGGTGCCTGGAGAGGATTCGGAGCCGTGGGGAAAGAAAAACGCCCGCGAGGGGACCCTCCGCCCAAATCGACACACGTTCTCTGGGAGAAAAAGATCATAGCAGCATCAGAGTTTGAATTCGGAACACGAAGTGATTTCCCAGTTTTCAGAAATTCCAAAGGAATTCCATAGGGCATCTACAAACAGCATCAATAGGTAGATCTGTTGATCGCTAGCACCGTGTCATTCCTTTTCCACATCTTGGATCGCTTGAGCTCGCTAGGCACAGAGTGCCTCAGAAGTCTCTGCCCCTAGGAGTTCACAATGTGCTGCAGATAATAAATACAGTGTAAAATACAGCATCTCATTTCTTTCCCTTCACCTTTTTCTGTTGGATACTCTCCCTTTTCAAAGAAAGGCTCAATGGTTTTTATTGGATTTGCTTTCTGTCAGCCTGCTGGTGCCACTTCCTTAAGTTGTAACTAACTGGAGGATTGTAGAAAAAGGAATCCAGTAACTGCACAGAAAAAATGTGGGGTTATCCTGTAAAGAAGGGCAAACGCTCACACAGGGAAATATCATGTAATAAGTATCTAATTTTCACACTGTTTTTAGATTACTCTAATTCATATTAGATGGGTCTGTATAAAAACAGCCTTTGAAGTGTAAATATCCATCCAGACTAACTCACTGCTTTGCAATACACAACCTCATAGGTGAGAATAGGGTCTTCATTCAGCAGACCCTTCAGCAACTCAAATATTGACCATTATTTCTCTAAATCCTTTAGTCTACAAAAGGGCTATTTTTATACAGAGGGCAGAAATATATGGTGGGAACTCCCTCATATAAAGATTTTATATTATTACTAGACCAACGAGGAGCAGAACATGCACAATCGGATCTGGGTAATACATTTTAATTCTATTTAAAAGTGTCTCTAAAGAGATTCAGCTAAAACACTCGCACTGGATTTTCTGTCTGGCACTTTTTAGAGAGCCGCAGTTTCCTCACAATGGTTAAAATTATGACCTTAACTAATTCAATTAGGCACAGAGAGGTTTGAGGGGTTTTTTTTGTTTGTTTTGTTGGTGGTTTGGGGTTTTGTTTGGTTTTTTTAAAAATTAAATTTCACTGCAGTAGTTTTGCACACTGCTTCCCCTTTCCGTACTTCCCAGCAGTGGACAAGACACGATGTTGCTGGCCTTATGTGTCCTCAGGACAGAAGTGCTCCTCCCGCTCCCACCCAGGGGGTTTCCCCACGGCCCCGATCAGGACCCGTCAGCCCGAGACCTTCAGCACCGTGGACAGCAGCAACTTCAGCACCGTGGACAGCAACACCTTCAGCACCGTGGACAGCAGACCAGAGTCTGTGTGGGGCGTCCTCTGCCACCAGCGGCGGAGGTGACAGGACACAGCCCCAAGTCTCCTCCTCGACCTAGCTCCTGGCTTCAAACAAAGGAATGAATGAGAGGGAGTGGAGTGAAATAAAGGCCAAACCTACCCTGTCTTTAATTTTCACAGGAATTTCACATACAAACCTAACTTTTGCATTAAAAAAACTTTCTCCCAAATTACATAGGTTCCACATTTCCTTTTGCCAAAAGGATGTATTATATTATCCAGTGATGCTATTTACTATATGCTGTCTACTACTCTTGTTCCCTTTCCAGAGTTTCCTTCAAACGTTGGGCCTGTGCCAAAACACACTGACATTTCTCAATGATACGATGCTTGAGGTGATGGCAAAGAAAGGAAAGAACTAATGTGAGAACGGGCAGCGTGCCTGTAGACAAGAGAAAATGTGTTTCTTACTCCAGAGATCAAAAACAATAGATTTCTACTTGCATGTCAGAAACGCAGAGCAGTTGTTTACAGCTTGAGATTTTGCAATGAAAACTCAAGAGAGCCATCTGCTGTCTTAACCTGTGATAAAACGTGTGCAATTCTAGTCAAAGTGAAGGTTTTGCTAGCAGATGGATTGTAGAAATATGAACATGTTGCATACTTTAAAGACTAGAAACTGCATAAGATTATGCATTTAGGACAAAAGGAAAAATCTTAGTTATTACATTTGATACATTAAAATACAATTTTATTTCTTATTATCAAGATTATGGGTATGAAAATAAATGATTACAAGCAAAAGAGGGGGAGTAGGGATTTTCAATACTTTCTGTTTTCCCATCTGTTAATTTCTACCTATGAATTTATCATGGATTTTAGAGATTTTCTAAAGCAAAAACATTTTAGAAGATTTAGAAAAATACCTGCTGAATGAATTTTAGAGGAAAACATTCAACCAAGATAAAATGTGCATAAAATACTTGCTTTATTTTATACTAGGGTATGAAACTTTACTATTCCTTTTTTTCTGTATTACTTGGAACAAACAATATTCTATTTCACCTGATTTGTAATGCAAATTTCAGACATCAAATTTCATATATTATACACCATTATTACTTGTATATACACATTTATTAGTGATAGATAAAATGTTTTTATAAGGGCTTCCATTTGGAAAAATGAGATTTTATGCTTTATATTCTATCCTAACCTATATTCATAGGCTACTAACTTTACAAAATAAAAAAATTCATCCTTATAATTTACGGGCTGTGATATATTATTTTTTTCTTTTTTTTCTTCCTTTTTTCTTTTTTCATTTGTATGTTTTACATTAGGTTTGATAGAGTTGCAAGCTACAGTAATTCTTTTTCAGTGCAGACATGAAAACTCTACAGAATTCTTCCTTTCAATATAAATTCTTCCTATTTCAATATAAACAAAAATGATGAAGTGGCTGGATAACAAGTCTTACGAGAGGCAGCTGAGGGAACTAGGGTTTCTTTAGCCTAGAGAAACGGAGGCTGAAGGGAGACCTTATCGCTGTCTAGAACTACCTGAAAGGAGGTTGTAGTGCGGTGGGTGCTGGTTTCTTCTCCCAGCTAACAAGTGACAGGACAAGAAGAAATGGCCTGAAGTTACACCAGGGGAGGTTCAGATTCAATATCAGGAAGTATTTCTTCACTGAAAGGGTTATCAGGCACTGGCACAGGCTGCTCAGGGAAGCTGTGGAGTCACCACCCCTGGAGGTATTTAAAAGATGGGTAGATGAGGTGCTCGAGTGTATGGTTTAGTAGTGGACAGGTATGGTTGGACTTGATGATCTCAAAGGTCTTTTCCAACCAAGCAATTCTATGAAAAATATCTATCTATAGATGTGTTCCCATACACGCACTTCACCCATATTTTCTCTTCCCAGTTTTCCTGAAACCATTCCTCATACCAAAACTAAATCAAATCAAATTAAACCTTAGAAGAAATAACTTAAAGTCCTTTCAAGCATATGTTTTCTAGAAGTGTAAAATGCCAGACTATTACATTGCTGCTAAACATGTTTTAGTTCTATGAGCTCTAGTGAAATTTTTATTGCACTTGCTTGCCAACAGTAAGCACACACAGCTCACTTGTCCAGCTACATAGTCTAGAATATCTTATATTCTAGAAATCATTAGTTCAGTATTGTGAGTCTAAAAGCTTTTCATTCCAGATCATTTTCTATCACTGAAAAGGGGTGGTTTTTTTGTTTTTGTTTTATTTAAGGGGTGGGGGGTGTTGTTTGAGTTTTTTTAAGATAATTGGTGCTATAGTCGAAAAAAAAATTAGTACCTTACCCCTCAAATTTCCATTCAAACAGGAAAGGCTACTCTATTGACAAGACCACCAGTTTAGTCTCAACAATTTTTAGGTATGCCTGACGGTACTTCTGGGCCACTGGGAATATTTAATGCCATCCCAAGAAAAGATGTCTCAGTACTGAAAAAATACTTGTTTATAAATTCTGATGGAATAATTTAATCAACAACCTATCTTTTTCTAAGACACTAGACTGATTGCCAGAGTGCTGTTTCCAGCTAAGGTTGTGTTTCTAAACAGTTTTCGATATGGATCAAAAACTCACTGAAGATTGCTGGCAATTTTGGTGGACTGCAATACAAGTGTCTAAATTCAATTTATATACTATACCCCTCCATTCCCACAAAATGATGTCATAAGAAAATGTGGTACAGGTCTACAAATAGGATTATTCATACAGTTACAAACTGGTATCTGCCAAAGTGCACAAAGTGCACATCTGTGGTGGTGGGGGGTGTTGGTAAGCAATACTAACTTCCAATTCTTGATTGAATTTTCTTGGGGGACAAAGATAGAGCAAGAGCTGTGGCTTAATGACTTGAACAAGAAGAAAGAAACACGGTCTCTGGCTTACTCTGTAGTTTGGTAAGTGTTTAATTTTTTAAAAAATTAGCAAACTTGAAAAATATTTGTCAATACAGATCATATTTTTTCCATGAACATGCCAGTATGAATATATTAAATCGTAGGCAAGAAATCTCATTTCAGATAGTTTTAAGAACATCCCATGCTTAAAATAAGACCAATATGAATGTGCAGTGAGCTTTAAACAGTTTAAATTAGACAAATTGTACATTTTGTTTTATGTTAATCTGGATAAAATTTTTCTCATAAGTTATTGTTAGCTTCTAAGAAGACAATGCACTGTGAAGCACTGCAATTTAAAATCCTTAACAGCCAATGCTTCTTGCTTGGTGGATTAGACTTTGAAGAGCCTTAAGAACAAAGTTTATTAAACCATGCTGATATACTTCACAGACTTTGGATACCTAAGCTTTTACACTGTTCTGTATCAAAAGCACTCTGCTTTCAGTCTCAATATTCGCAATGCACTCAAGGAACCAAATTCATATCCATTAAAACTTACTGAATACATCAGGTGCAGTATGTAGTAATTTGTTTAAATACATCAGATGAATCCCTTCAAATAAGACAAAAGTGAGCTTCTAGTACAGTGGTACAGCGTTTAAAGAACTGCACATATTTCTGCCAGCTTCCTCACAGGCCTTAGACTTACTCGACTTTATGTATCCAAGTTGTTAGAAAAAACGTTACTACATAAGTAATGTGTATTTGTGCAATATTTGTTTTACATTAACCAGTGACAATTCTTTCATACATTATCCGGGATATGTCTGCAAGGCGAAGGACTGATTACATATGCTAGTATGGACTCAAGCTCATTTAGGGAACTGAAAAAAAATTGTCTTGGAGATGAACAATAGGACAGCACTGAATCTATATTCTTTAGAAATTACATAATTCTCAAAGTGCTGGGGTTTGGGGGTTTTTTTCTTTTTTTTTTTTTTACTTTGCTTTCCTCCTTCCTTTAAATTTAGCATTGATTATACTGTAGTAATGGATCTCATGAATAGCGCTGTGTCAAGGAAAATACCTACTTTGATTACTGAGAGCTTAATTTTCAATGCCACTGGCTAATTCTTCATTCTTCAATGGGAAAAAGAAAAACGGAGATTCTACACCATTCTTACACAATAGATCTTTCAGCAAAATAAGATGCACAATTCCAGTTCCTAACTAGTGGCACATCTCCTGTGAGATCTTTCATGACTTTTCATAGTTTTCACTCTATCTTCTACTTCTGATACCACTTCTTTTGAGACTAGGTGAACAAAAGAAATCAGCTGGATTGATGGGAGAATCTGAACTGTTCACAGATCATATGAGGCTCTCCAGGATAGCTCACTCAGGCCCCAAACTTATCTTCAACTAATCTTTTTCAAACAACAGTTAACAACAAATCAAGATCTCTTTAAGGGACAAATCCATAAAAATAATTAAATACATCATGGCTTCTGCAGAGAAATTTATATATAGAGAGAGATGATTTTAACTTTAAATATTACATAGTATCCTTAAAGACAAGTTCCTAATTACCAACAACAGAAACACATTGCCATTTGTTTTGATCCCACTGAAGCTAACAGCAGATCTGCCACCAGAGAGCTTCAGAAAAGGCACTGGTGACACAAGCCAGAACAACAACTTTCAGTGAAGAAAAACACCATCCTCCTCCCCCTCCTCTCTAGTCCACACAGATGCACAGAGCAGTTTAAGATTTAGAGACCTAAGACCAGCATGGATAGCTGCTTCATTAATTCCTCATACACACAGCTTAAAACAACATCTGTTGCATATGCTTATCTAGCCACAGCAGGACTTCTCTGTTTGGCCTAGCTTCTGATACATACAACAGACTGCTGTTATTCTTTCAAGTAACTGGAAGGCCCTGTAACACGAGTGAAATTAATTTTGTTCTCTAGAAGCAAAAGGAACATCATTCCTGAGAAATTTGGTCTCTGCAGTGAACAACTTCTGGAGTCAGTACAGCTGGCCGTGCATGGCAATATGTAAGCTCTTATATCTGCTTGATAATACTCTCCTGTGAAGGTTTCCTACTACTATAACAGAGAAAAAAATAAGGAGATGTCAATGAGCTTACTTCCAGTCTCTGATTGCAATCATCACAGATATCCTAAACATACATTGATTTTTGCTGTGCAGGTTCTAGAAAAAAAAACATGGCCTGTGGAAAACTAGACATCAATATGAAACTTTCTAATTGTAAGGAAAAAAAAAAAGAATCAGCTCTGTGGATAGCAGTTATTAACAGCATTCATGTAGGGGACTGTTCCTTTCATAGAATTTGACTTCACATCACTGTATTTATTGGTTCATTAAATTTTCACTTTCTAACTGTTAACTTCATAGAGTCCTTTTATTAATGAAACAAATAATGCATACAATTTTATAATGTATGCATATGTAAAATTTTACAATTTTTTTTAAACACATATGTACATGAGAGTATTTTCATATTTATGAGAATTTGGGATGATTAGTAAGAACATGGTTTTGTCTTGTCTGAATAACATTTAAAAGTGAATAACCTGTTTGCATAAGATCTGACATATAAATCCCAACTTAGACACTGAATCTATATCTTCTGTCTTAAATTATTAGGAAACCTCAAATAAAATAAATGTATATAGATAAATATATATAGGTAAATTAAAAAAAAACAACTATATAGCCCAAGCTAACTGACAGTTTTTTTATTGAAGTCCTCCAAAATATTAATTTTAAATGTCTACATAAGGATTTCTTGCTTTTCTCAGAACAGATCTGAAAACATATGACAATGTGAGAAAAAATGTGTTATATTTCTGGACTTTGAGAACAAGAAAAGGTGTTGGATACAGAGATCCAGGAGAAAAAGCGATTTATATCCGTTATAACAGAATGCTAAATGGAAAAGATAGGATAAACTGAGACTTAGATAATTTTCTAGCTTCAGAAACAGAAGGATGGATCCCCCCAAAATATATCCAATAAACCTATAGGTATAGAAAGTTATTTTCACCAGCGACAGGAAGGATTGGAATGCAGTTCTTTGCATACTTGCATGCATACATACACAAATATGCACACAATGTCACTTCATGACACTCCCTGGCAATAATTTAGAAAAAAAACCACCCACGGTCATTTTATTGAAACTAAAATTGGCAATGTACTTAATTTGGGAAAAGAACTTATTGAGAGTCTTTGTTTACAATTCTAACATTGATTTTCAAATAACTTTGGTTTGCAACCCATTTGATACTATTACGAAGAATTTTCAAGGAAAATAACAGGCCTGAAACCTAAAAAACTATTCTTTTCTTGTTCTAGAGGTAAAGTACTGAAGTGTTTTTTCTGAGTACTGCTAAAAAGGAGAAGGTAAGTCTCTGATGGGAGAAAAAGTAGGTACAGAACAATGTTGGCTAATGCAGCATTCATCCTTGATCTCCTCTGAGATCTTTTCACACAAGAATATCCCTTTCTTTGTGGTTCAGACACGACTAATGCTGTCTAAAAAAGCCACATGCACTGTTTCCCTTTTTCCAAGCAAACAAAAAATCCACTAAATTTTCCATTATTTCTATCGAATGGCAGACACAAATCTTTGAAACTAAGTATGCTTTGGCTTCTTTTTATTTAATCTAGATATTCAGAAGTATCAACACAGTTTATGTTAGCGTAGAATGCACCTTAGGTTATTTCTCCATAATGGTATTTTCACTCTGTATTATTCTCTTTGACTGAAAGATTGTCTTTTAATTGACATACTATCGTTAAGCTACAGATGCAAACAAATATGATCTACTACAAAACAATACCAGAAGAATAACTTTTTAGATACCAGCTTTTTCTCCTCCTCTCTTTGATAATCAATCTACTTCAGCTCTAGCTTTGTCATACTAATGGTAATTGCTACATCAAGCTGAATGTTTCCATTTTATTTCCTGCAAAATAGAAACATTATTTCTCCTATAATTCATTTGAACATTTAAGAAAAATCTAGAAAAATCAGCAATGAATACTTTGGCCTAAAAACCACGCACATTTAAGGATTTCTGCTTGCCTTACTTACATAAATTAGAACATCAAGAAAAAGATCTCAGTGTTGATATCTTTTTCTTTATTTTGAAGATGTGACAACTAGAATATAATGAATACTACAATTATCGTTAAGTCCTGAAAAAGATATTCCAATGTGTGCATATATTACCGTGCTGATATTCCTGGCTATTAGTTCAAACTTCATAGCATTTATTATTAAAAGTAGCAGAATGAATACTCCAACTCCAACTGTTTTGCCCTACAAACAAAAATTACAAAATATCTCACAGTCAAAACTTAACTCATCTAAACCTTTCAACAGTGTATTGCTCTACTGAGCAATGCAATTATCTGATTTGCCAGCAGTGGACACTGTTACTCTAGTTATCCACAGATGTATTGCCTGGGCAATAACTTGCAGCACATACTGGTAATTTTTTCTTTTATTTCTTGCACTGCACTAATAACTTGGAGTTATTTGTACCCAACAAAAGCAGGAGTAAAAACAGTGTGGTAGGAGTATTTCTTGACATATGTGAGATAGCAGATGGATCATCCCTTTGTTTAAAAAAACTGTTCAGTTATTTTAAAAGAAATAAACATAGACTTATTCATGGGGTATGCTTTTTTATCACAATCATTTAAAGTCACAGAAGGTGTTTTGATGTAAAAACAAAAATATCTTCATTTATCCTTTTCACAGAATAAGAGTCATGAAAAAGAAACTGTACATCTTTTGCATTGCTTCTATAAAATTATTTCAAATAATTTCAGATTCAGTAAGCTAAAAATTTCTAAACCGTATATTTACTTCAGTATCCTGTACCATTTGAATAATATAATTGCTCAAAATCTGCAAAGAACATGTTTTAGCCACTGATATTTTAAAGGCACTTTGAAGTTAAGCTGAAGTGTACACTTTTGCTTAGAAAGAAAAAAATAGACAGATAGATATCTATGAGACCAACACAGAGAGTTGCAGAAGGATTAGCTAGGAATCAGCCTAAGTGGTTGGAAGAGAGAATCTTAGGGACAGGGGAAAAAAAAGGAAGCAATTATGGAAAGCAATGCACAGGTTTAATGACAGATAATAAATTTTATCTTCTTAGACACAGTTACAGGAGTTACAAGAATCATCTTTTAATCTCAATATTCAAATGACTCATTAAGTTCCCCTTAAGTTTCCCATTAGTCTAACGTTATTGTATAAATACATGTTTCATGTAAGAATACGTACAACCTTAAGAGCGTAATGCTTATTGCCTGGCCAATAAAACTTAAAAATAGGACCTAATAGTCCGTTGCCAGTACGTATACAGAGCGCATCCAGCAAACTAGGGATTTTGTCATATGAAAAGGCAGTTGTAGATCTAGGGCATTTTTTTTTCTTTTTACCATAAATTGCTATGACTTAGCATGCAGTTTGGTTATGTAGAGCTGGCAGATATGCCTGTGAAGCAAGGAGGGTCATGCCTTTATTAGTGGTAGGATAGTCTCAGGTCAGCCTAAGGCTATTGTGAAATTGCCTCCCAGGAAGTCGAAGTTCAGAAAGATTGGTGTGAGGTCTAGCCTCTAGCTGACTATATTTCAACAGCTGAGAACCTTGAGCATTCACTAGGTCAATAACTCTTGCTCACAGTCTCTTATTATTTGAATAAAAGTCACTTAGAAGGCATTGGTCAGTTCATAAATCCAGTCAAAACAGAATAGCTGAACTAGACTGAGAGATCGCAGAAAATTCCCTCCAGTCACAGCAACTTTTAAACCTGCTTAGCCTTGAACACAGGTAACAGAACCACCTCTTCCTAAAGCCCACTTTTCCCAATGCATCCACATTGAAACTGAACTTGTTAAAGATATACAAAGTTACTTTTCAGAATCAATCCTTTGGAACTAATTTTACCAGACATCTCCAAGCATCCCTCATATTGCCCCCTGTTTTTAGGTAAGCCTCATCTAAAATAAAATAATTTCACTAAGTCTCAAAGCTTTTTGACTTATTTCCAGCCTTACTTCAAGCACTGCGGAAACTTGCTTTCACTGCAGATGTAGGGAGGAAGAGCTAAATTAATATCAGGAAACAGCTTGATGAGTGGAAGCTTTCTTTGATGCAATCCAAACTGTGCTCTGTAAATAATAAGAGAGGGGTTCTGGCTATGCTAGGCTGATAAGGAAGAACAGAAATCATTAGAAATGGAACATACTGGCAGCCAAATTGCTGCGAATCATAGCTCCTTGACTAATATTCTCTCTGCAGAGAAAAAGCAATCCTTTTGAGGCCTTAAAGACTCAAATACAAACAATCTACATACCATAATTTATTGTGAAAGTATTTGCTTACCATTACTGTTTTACACATGTGGAATAGGGTACTATACCATGCTGTAAGCTTCACTCATATAAGTAATGTTTTAATGATTTTAAGTGTGTTATACAAAATAATAGTGCATTGATGTCACTCATTTTTTTAAATTGACTGCTATACCTTGGATACACGCAGGACAACTTTCCAGATCAATCATTTTTTATTATTTTAAATCTCCTATTTTAATGCAGATAGACAAACAAACAGCTGTCGCTCATCAATCTTGCATATAACTTCCTTTGAAAAATATCAGCCCCTTGCAGACCAGCTTCCTCATTATTTCAAGATTTGCCCCACGTCTAAAGAAATTTGACTGCTTATCATTGCTGAAGGCTTAGAGGAAAAAAAAACCCAAAGAGCTTAATGATCTAAAATAATGATGTTTTGTGATAACCATTAATTGTTATCATCATCTGTAAATTACTTTACAGATTTATGGAAGGTTTTGCAAGCATATAAAAATATAAGCTTAAAAGGGTCAAGTGATTAAACTTTATTGAAAACAAATTTTCTTAATTAAAAACATGTAAATTGCCAATAAATTTACTGGCTTTTGTTTACTATTGAATAGTTTAGGTTATATCTCTGAAGTCCCTTTAGAAAAGGTTTAGTAAATGAGAAAAATTTGTCCATGTAGATCGAGATCTGAACAGCATATAGGTATAGATATTCGCTTCCCAAGAGAAAAGATCCCTTCTGTTTCATATCTCTTAATTGAAAATGTATGCAAAAATGGATTAAAAATAATTTATTAGATAAGCCCACAGAGCACAATTTGATTTTGAAATTATTTGTTATCAGACAGTAGCACATTTAAATATGTGTAGATCTTGGCAGTTTATATCTTGATTGTACCTCAAAGACTTCACATGGCACAAGATTTTCTGAAGCATATACGATCTTTACTTCCAGTTGACTTTCAGAAAAGAATTTTCTGATGACCTTGATTTATGAACCACAAGACCTGAAATTTTACTCTCTATGAAAGGAATCCATCAGTGGTCTATATAGGTTTAAATATGAATATCACTGGTTAATCAAGAAAGTTTAAGTGAATTCTCCTAAGATTACCAAAGGACATAATTTCTTGCACTTTTGCTTAAAAAAATATTTATTTAATACTTATTTAAAGGCAGAGATTTATACATGCTACACATAGCTACATACAAGTTTTCCGCTGCTAAAATGAAAGGCAAAACTAGACTTAGAAAACAAAACTTCATAGCTCATCGAGAGGGGATATAACGGAAAAGATAGCTTCAAGATGGATAAAAGTATATGGAGAAAAACGTCAGCAAAATAATAATTATTTACTGTTGGAAGGAAAAACTAGCAAGCATATCATACTGTCACCAATCAACAAGTCTGAAATGGACATCTATATCGTAACATATGCATAGTAGAGTTAGAGCAACTACTTTAGTAATTTCAGTCATCACTAAAAACCTTAAGACAAACCAAAAGGAACAGTGTCATTTCTAATTAAATATATGGAGATTGTTCGCAGAGAGTGTGCCTCATTTTACGTGCCCCAAACAAAAATTCAAACCTTTTGTTTTCAAAGATCAATGGATTTGATGGGCAAATCCCATTCATGATGAAGTTACCTCTACATGAATTATCACACTGTTTGAGTTAACGGGGACCTTCACGGTGGTATGCAACACCTGGAATGTGGAGGCATTTGGTCACCAGGTATTCTGAGTTAAAAAGGAACTATTCAAACATATTTTTACAATTTATTAATTTTTAGTAGTTAATAAGTCATTGTTAGAGCTAGGCTTTCCATCTTGCAGCATCAGCTGAAATATCCTGGATTTTCTTTTTTTCATGTTTATAATGCTCACATTCATCAGAAGTCTTTAGGATATTTAAATTTTCTCACAAAAGCCAACAAGGTTACTAATTAAAAGATTATGTAAAACAGTTTTAGTGTGAGGCATTGAAACATTTTAAATTACCAAGGATTAGTGACTTTTACACAGACAGTTATATCTGCTGAGCCTTGAATAATTTTGTATCGTAGCTCTGATCATTCTGTCTGGTTATTCAGTAATGCCTGAACACATCCCAGGACAGATTTCCTCACTCTTCTCGCTACAGTTAATCAATATTCTGACATATTATCAAAACCTAGTGTGTTTACTTTGTTACATGCAAAGGCTCCCATTGCGGCCTCATCTTTGAAATTTAAAAAGTAAGGGCTTTATCATCTGCCTAAAATAAATTAATAGTAGTGTCAGTGTCTATTTTCTCCATGCTAACAGCTGGCTATCTCTTCCACTGCAGTTAAGGGGCAAGATATTATGTTAATGGAGGAAGGGAGTTATTGTGTTAGGGGAGAAGGGGAGTGAGACAGTTAGTAAAAAATCTAAGATGCTTTTTGTTGTAAAGCACTCCTACATTGCAAAACACTTTCTGAAATGGAAGAAAAACACACGTCTCCCTCACATACTCTGAATATTAAAAAAAAATCTGTTTTAGAGCTTATTTTCTAGCTGAGATAAATATTTGTATTAAAATGCCATTCATTGGTCTTTTATATGTGCTTAATCCTATGGTTTTTTGACTGAAATAAGTCAACTACTAATGAAAAAAACTACCTGATGCAGTTTGGTCATAAAATTAAACATTATACCATATTCTGTTGAGGCAGAAGACACAAGTTCATTCCTTCTAACCTTCAGCACATTTCAATATTTCTTTCAGAAAATAAATATTAATTTCATTTGAATTTAAAGCCAAGCGAAATCTACTGCCCTGTTGTGCATTGCTTTGCTCCAGATGAACGCTGAAATGCAAGCAAAACAATCCCCCCTATATTTTGAAGATCTTTATGTGGATACTAAGCTTTCAAATGGATATTAATAACAACAAACTGGTTTTTCCTTTTTGTTTTCTGTGTCCTTTTTTTCTGTTTGGTGGACAGTGCTATTAATCAACCTGTTATTTTCTCCAACACTTTGGCTTCATTAGCTTTGCTGTGCTACCAAAAGAACTCTTGCACGTTGTCAAGATCTAGTCTGCATTATTTCTGAGTTATTAATNCTCCCCTGGCGGAGCTTGAGGCCATTCCCTCTTGTCCTGTCCCCTGTCACTTGGGAAAAGAGACCAGCTCCCTCCTCTCTACAACCTCCTTTCAGGTAGTTGTAGAGAGCAATGAGGTCTCCTCTCAGCCTCCTCTTCTCCAGGCTAAACAACCCCAGCTCTCTCAGCCGTTCCTCATATCACATCCTATGCGCTGTAGCAGGGCTTTCCTTTGCATACCATTGAAGTCCCACCTCAGCATTATAATCTGATGATTGCCAAGTGAGCTTTTTGGAGGAGGGACTCACACTTTTCTGTATGTATGGTATCTAGTACTAGGACTGAACCTCTGTGACAGCTATGCCAAGACAAAGTCCACTGATGATTAAACATTTCTGATTTCATCGCCTATCCACCCTAGTAATATCTTCCTCCATAATACAAAACAGCATGAGGAAATCAGCATTGTTGCCAGCATCAGAGCAATTAGAATACTCCAATGTATAGCACAGAAAACTGTGCTTCCTTTAATATTAATTAGACTGTATAGGCTAGCTAACTTTTGTATAAAGAGGGTCTTATTCTCACTGGTGTCTATGTTCTTTTTTAGTGCAGTGGTAACTACAATTCCTAATATAGGAAAGGAAAAGAAATCTGAAGAACAGTAAGCATATTTTAGGAGATAAAATACAGCTTAAACTCATTGAAAACATCTGTACTGCAGTTTTCTCATGACACAATAAACAATAGATCCTTTATGCTTTCTGTACCACTGATTTAACTCAAGGGCCAAAACCTGTTAATAATATTCAAATTTTTAAAAAAACCCCAGAATATATAGCTCTTAAGAAATCTTCAGCTAATCAATGAAACATGACTAACAAAACACTGCGTCAGTCTGGAGGGAGAGATCATGCAGGAATGCCTACATAATACACACATGCAGTGAGAGCTCTTTAAGGACAAGAGATGCAAAGAACTAGATTAAGATCACCTAAATTTCTTCAGCTACTAATTTTGAATTTTGGCTCCTTCTCTCATGGAGCAACCTGTCCCAAGGAGACTAGCACTCACCTAGCCTTTGGAAACTGCTTACTATCCTCAGATGATTCCATGCTCTGAAGAATTAGGTGAGACATGAAGAAAGCATTCAATAACTCTAGTACAACAGAAACTTTTGCACCCAACCGTATAAATGGCATTCCCACATGCCCTCCCAGATTATGTCTAATAGTTGTCTTCTTCATAAGCCAGACCAAGATTTTACAAGTTTATTTTGTAAAACCTGCTGATAGGCTATTTTCCTTCTTTCTACCCTGTGTTTTGCTCGCTATTACATGTCTTCGTTCCATGTCACAGAAACTATTCTTGCTCTGCTGAAGGGTATGGTCTGACCAGAATCAGTGAAGTCACGAGGCTGGATGAAGTCACTTTGCCTCTAAATTCCCATGTCGTGCCAAACTGCAGTTGGCATAGTTGCCATTTTTGTGTTGGGGTGAAACAGGAAACAGAACATCAGTTTGTTTAGCAAGTCAACTTGTCTTTGTATTTAAATGGTCATAAATATCATAACCTTCCACAGATATATTATTAAAATAAAAAATGAAGAGAGCTATTGAAATTCATTAGCTCCTATTTTAGCTAAATAATTCCTCATGGAAACAATGACATTCAAGTCTTGCAGGAGTCACTTCCAGCAGAACATCTGCAGATGCTAGATTCATAATAAGAATATCTTGGGGATTAAGGGAAAAATCTAATAATTTATTTTTATTTCTTTTTGGTATCCTAAGCGGTAAGAATGATACATACACTTCAAGGATTATTATGTACTTGTTTGATTAGATAACACTTCATTAATCTCCTGAGCTATTAATCTTTGTGAATCACACGCCATCAGACAGGCTTCCAGTACTTATCTAATGTACTTTCTGTCTCATTACATTTTGCCTCCAAATTTTTGCTCTCTCTTTCATCTCCTCTACTGTCAATTCTTTCCTTTCCCTCCAACTTTCTAAACCCTGTAATTATTCACCCATCCTGTAAGACATTTTACACTGAACAGTCACTGAGCAGGGTAAAGAATACCCCGAGGAATAGGAACTGAAAGTCAGGAAATCTCTTTTTTTCATAGGAAAATTTTTGTTACAAGGCAACCAACATGCCTGCTACTTCCTTCTCATTATTCGATGTACGGGGCTACAAACTGAACAAAAGGAATAGTGTGTCCTGTGTCATTGCCTGACCTGTAATCTGCAATTCCCAAATCTTACCTGTCTACGAAGGATGTGTTACTAAGATCTCTCATTATATATATAGTCCTAAGCAAGTAAGTATACACCAATGGAGGCTATATGAAAAAATGAGCATCATTTTCTGCAGTGTCAGCTGTACATAGTGGCAGGAGAAATTATCTAAGCTCTAATATTTAAAGTGATGAAGACGGTTCTGGGCCTAACCTCAGGAAAAGGTTTTGGTTTTAAGTATCAATCAGACAAATACAAACAATTACAGTGTAGTTTACAGCACAACTGCTGAAGAGAACTAAAATATTTTGTTGTGAGTAAAGACAAGGAACTACAGATGAAATAAATTTTATTCACAGAATGCATGATCCTTCTTGACAAGGAAACTGTTTTTGCAATCATAAAACATGAAAATTTTCACTTTCAGAAGTCACATGAGAAAAACATGAATATTTTCATCCTTGTGAAGAACCAATCAACAGCATTAAGGGAAAAAAAAGAAGGGACTAATATTTGTGGGTGGCAACAATGGAACATTTTAGTGGTGTAGTCAACACTTCTTTAAACTCATTTTAAAGCAGGTAAACAAAAATCAAGGCATCACATTTGTGGGTCATTTCTGAAACTATCGACTCTCCATGCTGCATATAAAGAGTCAGCAATATCAGCCATTATTTTCCATATCATAAAATAACTATCAACAAGATTTTTGACAGAGAAGAAACTGACTTTCAACATTATTCTCTTGTTGTTGAAAGATGATATTTTTTAATTTCAAATAAAACTTTATCTGAATTCAGGATTTAATATTTTAGCATACAAAAGCCAAGTAGTCAGAAAACAAGCAAACCTTTTTTTTTTCCAACATAGCCTTGAAATGAAAGGTGTAAATTTAAGTAGTATTGTCAGCTGCTTGTGTTACATGCCATTTCACAGCAGGTTTCTCAGCCATTAACAAACCCAACATCTACAAATTAAAAGGTTGACAAGCAATTTGGAAGTGCCTAGCCATTGTCTACTTCTTATATATAATGATGCAGTAGAAGGAATATGAATTGCCATGTTGACGTCAGTAAGATGCACAAAAGAAATGTCAATGATTAGTCAATGAATGCTCCCACCACAACATTTGATATGTGCAGACAGCATCTCCCCTTTCATGCAGCTTTCCTGCAATCTGTATGTCTTGAAGAGGCAATAAGTAGAACCTAGTAGCAAAAGACCAGGAATAGGAACCTATCTTTTGTTTTGAAAGTCATTAGAGGTATAGCAATACAATTTCCTCATCACAGAAGGCATGATTTCACTTTCCTTTGCAGAGATTAAAAGGCTTAGCTAAGAGAATATTTGTATTTGCATTTGCTCTGTGTCTGTTGAGATATAAATTCAGGTCCCGAACAAGATGCAGTTTCATTTCATACTAATCTAACTACTAGTCTCCATCTCCCCTATTTGAGCAGCTCACTGATCTAACAGAAAAAATGAGTTTAGTTTTAGCAGATTAATTGGCTGGATTATCACAATGATCCTGTTTGCTCTGTAGCCACAGTGATAGAAGGCAGCAAAGAATAATGTGAGGTCACAAAGAACACAATTCCTCACAGATGAATGGCTTTATAAATGCTTAACATATTTTTTTAAAATGCTTAGTACTCTGTAAAAGATGGTTGCCTTCCATATTTGAACTTCTGAAGGTTGCATATTAGTCTGGGATCTGCGCAAAAGGTGTTATTGCTACTAGAAGTCTATGACTGCAATATTCTATCATAAGGACTTCATAAATATTTAAAAAATTAAGCTAACTTTTTTTAAAAAGAAAATCAAAGGAAACTCACTTTAATTAATGTTCCAGAGCCCCTCTGTGAAATGATAGCATCACATGCAAATAGTAAGGCTATTTCAAAGGGAATGCCATAGGCATTGGATAATTTAAAGACTTTTGCACTGACAAAGAAGATTCTACGGACTTAAGGAATTTTCAGACTATTGTAAAATGTTCACAAATGTTTGTCTATTGCTAAACACTGTGTACATTTCTAAATCAGCTATGATGCTCCTTCCAGAAAGCAAAGCTGAAAATTACAAGCTAAAGCAAATAATCTTGATGATCTATGTCTTGATTCTCACATTTCTGAGAAGAGAGAGACTAGTCTGACTCTAGTCTTGGTTATGACTTCTGAAGCATAAGGCTTTTGACAGTATGACCTCTGCTCTCGAGTTCAGTGATCTTCATGCCATGAGATAAGTCCTATGAAGAACTATGATACTGTGGTCCTATCTCAGGTCTACTGTGTTGAAACTACATGTCTTTAGTAGCCTGGTAATGCATCCAGACCATTTAGTTTCCTACATAATGCTTCTTTTCAGATTATTTTATGACTTCTAGCAGCAGGTACCTGTGACGACCTATCATCTTCTGGAAAGGGTAAAAGACCATGAGCAGTGAATTAAAGTCAGGAAGAACTACAGGGACCATGGCTTTCTAGTTCTGATTATAATAGAAGTTTTCTCCCACTGCCAAAAAGTAACGTCTAGAAGAAGCCACCAAGTACTCAATAGCTAATTAGTCTTGGAAATAGATACAATAATCAGAACAAATTATCTTTACATTGTTTCTTCAAAGAAGATTCTATTGGACAAGTACAAATGACGGCAATGAAGCCATCTAAACAACTAAAGAAGAAAAATTTGTTTATGAAATGGAATGCTCACACATGAACATTGTTTTGAGTTGTTCACTGACCTGTTTTACCAATTATTACAAACATACAAATTCAATTATTAGAGTGTAGGAGACAAAATAGAAACTGTATATTTATGTTTGTTATGATGCTGAAAACCTCTTTTGTGACAACCCACTTCATTACAAGTACTTATTTTTACTGCAGCAATGGCACTGATTAAATGACTTCTCATGAAAAAACAACAGCAAAATGTCAATGATTTTGATAGATCAGACCCTAAATAGATGCCAATTACAGTACCCAAATTTATTTTGGATGTATTTAAAAATGTTTACCTCTGGGTAGAGTGGGGAGAGATGCTTGTTATTTCATCTTGCAAAATTATTCATGCAACAATAAATATGAGAAAAGCATAATGAAATACTTTATTATACATAGTTTCTGCTTTTCTGTTGTGGCTGGTCAAAGCACACTATATAGGAAGTTTAATGAAAACTGTTAGAAAAATTACCTATGCTGAAAAATTACCTATGCTGAAATTATGTATGTCCTGGTTTAGAAACAGCTTAAGAGATGTGACATCTTCATCCAAAACAGGGTGTGTGTATAAACCCCTGGATCCCCAATCCTTGGTTGGTATTAAGTAATAAAATTGACTTTTCCTTAAGTAGTATGGAAAAAAGTAGTGGGGAAAGGGAAGGGGCGTGGGGGGGGAGGGGTGAGCCTAAGGAAGAATGAAGAGATATGTAATAGCTGCACAAAAACATGAAGAAAAGTTTGCCAGTGATGGACAAGAAGTATATAAATTAATTCAAAAAGGCAGTTTGCAAACATAAGTTAATATAGTTGCTCTTAGGGTGTCATTCTCCTTAAGGTTTCTTATCACATTATTCCTTTGAAATAATACCAAAGCTTCTTAATTTGCTATAGCTTTTATATAAAAGGTCTTTTTTTATTTGTAAGATATTTGATAGCTTTTTAATAGTATGAGTCTATTGGTTAAACGTCTACTCAGACTGAAGCACAGTGAAAGTGTTTGAACTTTCTAATGTCAATTTAAATCTGATTTATACAAAATCAATGAGAGAAAGGAGAACATGGATAAAATTCAGTGTTAAGAAGGCTTTGCTCATATCTAATTTTAACAGTCTGAGATCCAAATTACATTTTCATTTGAGGCATATTTCTTCAACATAATGAAAAATAAACCCAAAATAGCTTCTAGTAAAACAGTCTTATTCCACTAGAGATTCAGAAAAACACTGCTGAGCTAAGCATTCTGCCAAATTAAGATAATTTGCACTTAATTTACTGAAACTTAAAAACAAATATAATTCAATCCTAAAAAGTGGGAGGAGAAACCTGCATCTGCTTGGCACAAGTCAGTCAGTATACTCAGTCATCACATAACACCACTTCATTATTTTGAGGAGCCTTGCATTAGATGTTAACATGCAAAACAATTACACTAGCCCAAACTGCCCTTCCAAGGAAGGACAGTCAAAGAAATCAGAAACAGAAGTAGTGGCATTAAAATTAATTTGTTTAGGAAAGTGGATAAAACCAGAATGTATTGTTTCTTAAAGAAATTTAACTAGCCCAATGTTTTGCTGAAATGCATTATTTTGGTACACCGAGACAGCTGTGAAAACAGTTGTGTGAGATGTGTTTTCCATCATTTCCACTTTGCTAGACCTTGTCTACATGTGTGAATAATTTGCTTCAGGCATCAAATAATGTTTTAGTTAAGGATAAAGCTAATGACAAGTTTGAAACTTAAAACAAAATTAATTTTGAATTATTGAAGTGAAAAAATATCCCTAGAGAGAGAGAGGTGTCATGCCCTTAAAGAAATACAAGAAGTTTGGTTGTTAGGCCAGTTTTAACAATTCTCATTGACAGAAAAACCAACACATTGCTGCAGCTCAAATACCCTCAAAACCAGCAGCTGCAGTCACTGATGTGTCATAGAAGTTGTACAACGGCAGACGTACAGGACCTCACAAAAAGCACTGATATTTTACATTTAGAACCAAAGGAAAAGAATCATTTGTTTCCTGTTCAGCTATAAGAACGTCTTGTTCTTACACTGGATACTTGCAGTTGAATTTCATCTTAAAAATAATCTGTTGGACAGAAATCATATGCAGCTTGCTCTAGCCAATAGTTTTTAAAGGAAATTTCTAAAGAAACCCTTCCAATCATCAATTATATGAATAAGAGGCTTGCTTTGCTAGCAAATGTTCATCACCCCAAATTTCAGCCTCTTGAACTAAGCCAAGGTTTCCATATGCAGGCTCTTAATTCCAGAAGCAACGCTTTTAGGATTTAAACCTACCCACCTCAAACACTTGCAAAGCCTGATAATCTTCATTTTCAGAAAGTCAAACCAAAATCCTTGCCCAAGGTTATAATGTCAGGCCAGTTACAAACTAGCAAAAGTCCCCGAACCCTTTTCCATCTGTCATACCCATATAAATTCCCACTGCTTACTCCAATAAAACATACACATATTAGTAGTTAGCAGCTTATACATAATTTCTAAAATAACCTCATGTTTTGAAAGGAAAAATAAGAATGGAAAGATATGTATATTGGAACAAGTTTTGAGGAAGATAGCCATAACACCTGATACTGAAAGGAACAGCTGCCTGCATAAATTGTCTCAAAAAGAAAGATGTAAACATACCTTTTGAATGACCTAAGCTCAGTAACTGTCATGAAATAATATTGAAAACAGCCATCTTTAAAGAAATATTTCCTCTCCCTTCATTGTCTAGCTATTGTACCATAATGCTAGTACTTGAGAAATAGGAAGTGAATGGAAAAAAAACTGAAGCAAAAGAAAAAAAAAGAAAAAAAAATTTTTTTGACAGTGGAATACATATGGTGAAAACTAAATTTAGATTGGCTGAGATCCCATACTTCTCATTAATTTTGGCTTTCAGACCCAGAAAGGCTGTTTGGAACAGCCTCAGCACAGTAGGGCCCTGGCCCAAGACACTGAGGTATTAGAAAAGAAGAGTAACCATGCGTAAATATTTACACATATACATAAAGCAGACAGGAAGCAATACAGTAATAAACAGAAAATTCCACATATCCATTCTCTCCTGTCACTCATTTACCTCTCTGAAATGTATCAGCATGAAGATCAGATACTTGCCCTTAAACACAACCTACCAGTGACAAACCAAGCACTAGCAAAACTTACACAATCTAGTCTTAACAGAGCAGAAGTTTGTAAGACAAGTATTAAGGATAGTATGAATGAAATGAGTGGAAATGTGTGTTTGTAGGGAAGAGAGGGAGAGAAAGAGAATGCACAGTATGCAAAGTAGCAAGCTTTGATTTAAAGGATATAGAATTTAGCTTCATAGAAAGAATTACTCAAGAGCATCCCTTAGTTACAAAGAGCTGCTGGTAGAGAAATGAACCTAAGGGAAGCTACCTGCAAATGGCACAGAAATTTGAACTTGTTGAGTCCAATGGCTGATCAGCAGGTTTTGTCCACAGTGCATCAATTCCTACCTTGCACCATTTCTCATTGGACCAAAATCATCTGTTTTATGTGATGAACTTCCCATCAGAAAAGCATAAAACAAGCTATTTTCTATTTTCATCTGGCATTCCACAATTGTGTCCCCAGTTGCTCTGTAGCCCAACTAGCTACACAGGTGCTGGAGATCCATAGACTGGACAATCCTTGTAGAGAGAAAAGTTCTCAAATAAAGGGGATCCTAGAAAGTCAGTACAGCAGAAATTATTGCACCCCATTCACTTGTTCTGGCATTAGGAAAATACCTCTGTCACCTCACGTCTGGCATTCGACACTGGGAATCATGGTGTAAAGTAAAGTAGCCTACATGGTATTTGTCCATATACCAAATCAAGATGTCCTGAGAACAAGAAAACTGTAGCTGCTTTGCACCCTTAGGGGTCTATCCACTTTTTTGTTGTTGTTGTTGTTAATTTAAATCACAACTATTTTGGTGATTTTATTGTGTGATCTTAAAAGAAAAAAAACAAACCAAACCAAAACAAACATCCAGATTAAACTCACAATCCCTCCCGGTTTTCTCATTTGTTCCTGAAAAGTTTGCTAAGTAAAGACTGTTACTGGAAGGTGTGTTTATTATTTTCATGAACTTTGGAAAGAGATTCTACCTAGGCAACTGCCAGAATTGAAGAAAGAAGAAATAAAGAAACATCAAAAAAGCAGCTAAATTGATTTCATTTATCCCACCCCTGTTGCTTTCTAATTTGATCTGTTGTGTACAGCAGCTTGATAAATGTTTAAATTAAGGATAGTACTTTAAATTAAAGTGTGAATGAATCACTGTGTTAGTGTTTGCAGGCTCCATTATAAAGAACACAACTGAGATTGGACATAAAAGTAAACTCTGTTTAGGGTACACTAAGAACCTTACTAATACTTCAACTATAATCATGCAAACTGGTACAAGTCAGCTGAAACACATTAGCTGTTTCTGGCTGTCAGAATAAAATATTTAGAGAGGTGCTTCTTTGGCTAAGTTTCAAAGACAAAATTGCCATTTTAACTGCTAAAATTCTGCAATTTGCCCTAAGTTACAGGTGAGGGCACTATAAGCAAGAACAAAACCTTAGGACAGGCTAAATGCAGATACCCTTGAAGCGAATATCTTCAGAATGCACAACAAAAACGTGCTTACTGTAAAAAAAAAATCCCTAAAAATAAAAATCATGTAAACAAACAGGATTGCTAGACCTAGACTGAAAAGTTAAAGAGCACTTGAATCAGGGTACAGTCTTGGTTATAACTATAAAATAACAAGAAATACCTCAGACTAGCTTAGGCTTTTTCCTCTGTGATTATCAAACCTCACTTTGTTGATGAGATCTGATGATCTAAGGTAGCTCCATTTTTTTTTCTAAGTAAATGCGACTGTTTTTTATTTCAAATAGATTTCTGATACAGTAATGTACATTACATGCTCAATATGATTTTACTTTAGGAATTAAATGGTATTGAAGAATTAAATAATTTAAGAATTAATTGCTTTTAGAACTAATTAAGAATTAGAATAAGAATTACTTTAAGCTTAAATAGTCGTTTTCTCTGTTGCTAGGATTGCTTAACATTAGAAATCAGTAAGTTTTTAATCTTACTTTTATTTTACTAATTTAAAAGTTATTTCAAAAGTTATTTCAAAAGACAGCTACCTTGATTTTTCCATAAAATTCATTATTCCAGTTCAAAATACTTAACCAAACTGAGCAGGCAAAAAGACCATGTTTAGAGGCTGATGTAAATGAGATGATTTTAAAGAACACTCGGCACCAAACTGCTTCATAATATTTTTTTACAGTTTAAGCTATGGAGTAACAGAAATCTAATCCATTTTTCTGGAATGACTGTTAGAAAAAAACACTATTCTCTAAAACCTGCTGTGAGACAACTGAAGATGCTGTCATGGTGCATGTACGAGAGAAACAACTTCAGCCTTTTATTTGGCTTCCTCTGACAAAAATTCTTAATAATGAGCAAATTAAAAATCCTTCCCAATACACAAAGGAAAGAGAAAAAAAAAGGGGGGGGGAGGGGTTAGAAAAAATGCTGCAGTCTATGGTACCTTAAAACTCATGAGATTTCCAACAGTTTGCAACCTTGAACTGTTACTGCATTACACCAAGCAACTACATCGACTTCAATGAAACTATGTAAGTGAGAAGTGCTGTACCAGAGAACTCAATGAATAGAAGACAACTGGAAATATTTGACTCAGTCACCAGTGGAAGCCTGCCATCCTTCATAAAGCACTACACATTAGGTTCAAAACGCCAGCTATTAAAAGTTTCAACTAATCCAAGTCTGCAGGCTTTGTGACACATGCCTAAATATTTGGATCTTGCCTTGCATTGAAACCCATCAGATACAAATCTAAACAACGTCAGCTTGGCAAACAGTGATCCACAGTGGCACTTGCTTCTGAAACTTGGGATACATGGCTGATTTTTTTCATGGATCCTTTTACAGCCTAAATTCAAAGGTTATTAATTAAAAATCTAGTAGGTCAAAACCATCTACTAGTAGGGCCAAAGCAATAAAAAGGTTGTCTAAGTGGATTGCTGAATGCCTTCATCTTTCACAGCAAGACTGGGAGACCTGTCTAACACCAGGACAACCCCTAAGATGCAAAGACAAGGAGCAAGATTGTCAGCAAAACATATAGCAAGGTTGAAGAACTAGCAGCATGATGATGATAATGATGATGAAGTTGCTTATCCCCAGGACACTTCATGAAGATACTTCTCTCCATGNGATTGCTGAATGCCTTCATCTTTCACAGCAAGACTGGGAGACCTGTCTAACCCCAGGACAGCCCCTAAGATGCAAAGACAGGGAGCAAGAGTGTCGGTAAAACATATGGTGAGGTTGAAGAACTAGCAGCATGATGATGATGATGATGATGATAATGATAATGATAATGATGACGAAGTTGCTTATCCCCAGGACACTTCATGAAGACACTTGTCTTCATGAAGTCCAGAGAAGAGCAACAAAGATGGTGAAGGGGCTGGAGAACAGGCCTTATGAAGAACAGCTGAGAAAGCTGGGGTAGTTCAGCCTGGAGAAGAGCAGGATGAGGGGAGAACTCGTTGCTCTCTATAACTACCTGAAAGGAGGTTGTAGAGAGAAGGGTGATGGCCTCTTCTCCCAAATGACAGGGGACAGGACAAGAGGGAATGGCCTCAAGATCTGCCAGGGGAGATTTAGGCTAGACGTTAGGAAAAAAATTTTCACAGAAGGGGTCATTGGGCACTGGAACAGGCTGCCCAGGGAGGTGGTTGATTCACCTTCCCCGGAGGTGTTTAAGGCACAAGTGGACAAGGTACTGAGGGACATGGTTTAGTGTTTGATAGGAATGGTTGGACTTGATGATCTGATGGGTCTCTTCCAACCTGGTTATTCTATGATTCTATGATTCAGAGTACGCGATGATTATCGAAACTCTCCTAAAAGGTCCAAAGCCTACCCTTGCCTTCTAAAAGCAGACAGCTTGCACTTTGAAAAAGGTGGTGGTTCTTTTTCAATTAACTGTTTTCACTGTCAGAGGTAATTCACCTCTGGAGTCACCCAAGCCTACTGCAAGCATGATGCCTCAGAATGGCTCCCTGTGGTTTTGGGGCTCATATCTGCCTACATGAATTAAAATGTTTAAAATCTGTGATGTAGTTGACAGAGGTATACATTTCGTTTTAAGAGAAATCTTTAGGTGCATTTTGGACAGAAGCTTTTCTTGTATGGATCCTATACAGCAAGTCACTGGTGAAGGAGGTGCTGTCATCCCAGGTGCCACCTGCCTCTAGCCATGAGCGTGCTACCAGGTTGCCTCAAACTATCAACAAGACAGTACTTCCTGATATACACTGAAATGTAATTTGAGGCATTCAGGGTAAGAAAAGTGCTCCTATAGAATTTAAGTGCCTTCAGTGTCAGGTGAAAGTTGAGAACTTCTTTGGACAACAACTTGGACCTGGCTTCCAAGGAGATATTTCTAATGAGATAGTTCTCTCTATGCATTGTATTTTCTGTGCACTTTCTCTCAGTGAATGAGAATGCACTTTTATAAGACTTTGGAAGCTTAACTACATATAATGAGCTTGATGACACAAAAAATATATAGCAAACGCAAGTTTTCTTCCAACTAGGCAGCCAGGCTATCACCCCACAATCCATGTTTTAAGAGCAAGTAAGCCCTACTTTCCTACATAAGCTTTCAGGTTAAAACTCTAACACTTAGCAAGACTTTGTTTGTGTTAAGTGAAAGGTTTGAACAGCTACAGTTACAGCAGAACTACAAAACAAACAAACAAAACAAAGCAATGCCTTGTTTTCACAATAACAAAAAAAGAAGGGAATAAAAAAGTCACAAGTTGTCACATAAATTTTCACATTTAACAAAAATATTTTTACTTCATACTTTTTTTGCAATAGAAACAGCTCATAACAAATGCAGACATTTATCTGATCTGCTATGTCTTCCACAAAAGTGGGGGTTTTAATACAAACATGTAACTTTCACTGAAACTTCCTTGCAAATGAAGATTATATATTTATTATTTATAAAACCAATGATGAGAACACTGTCTGGTAAAACACAATTTTAAATCTATTGCCTGAATTAAGAAATATCTATAAAAATGGTTTTCGATAATAACTACTGCTATTATTTAAGAATCTAAGTTCTCAGGAAAAAAATAGAAAAAAAAAGAAAAAAAAAAGAAATATAAGCCTACTTTCTCACATTCTCTCTTCCTCCACTATCCCTCTTGCTGCCACCAAATGAGCAAAGTACCTCAAACGTATAGATGTAAATACCATGCAGATCATATACTTTCCAGGTTCCTCAAACGTATCCATATACTACCTATCCTTCATCTTCCAGTTTCAACTTTTCTTTCCTCCAAAGTGGATGAAGTGGGTTTTTTTAAGAAATAATTTTAGATAACACAATTTAACTGTGGCAATTTATAATGTATGAAACGTCATTTTCATTGCAAACTAGTTTAAAAATGCATAGAACACCAAAAAGGTCAGTTTCCATCAGAGCAGAACTAATGAAACTCCCTCCAAGTAGATTCACAAATAAGAAGTCTCAGACACTTGATACCAAGCTCTGTGACAAGCAATTCATTTCACAAAGGACAAAGAAACATTTACAGAGGCTTGTTAGCAATGCCTTGAGAATACTACCTGCAACAAGAGGAGAACCTCAAGGCAGAAGGATGACTCTGCCTCAGGCAAGCAATATTTTTGGAGATTATGAGCATACTGAAGGAAGTAATTGGACTGAGATGACACTGCTTATGATGTGGACGTCTATGTACTCCATGGGAGACATCTCTTCTTCTTCAAGGCCTCACACAGGTTTGAGTCAGTAGGAATATTTTCTTAATACCAGCACAGACTCACTATCATTGATGAAAAAGAAAAGACTATTATCATTTTCTAGCATGCATTTTCAAATTCCTCCTCATATTTTGTTTGGTTCAGTTATTAACTTTACTTAATTTGGGTTTGCAGGCCTGCATGACAAAAACGGTAGAATTAGTTTGTTTTCTCTTTCATTGACGTAAGTTATACATGTGTAAGAAAAGAATAGCTTTTTATTAAACTAAAGCATTTTCTTAGCAGACAGATGACAAATTGTTCCTTCAGGACAACTACGTATTATAACCACTAAGTGCTAACACAGTTATAACAGTCAGATACCACGTTCTTTCAAGATATGATGCTAATATTTCACAAATGCAAAATAGTTAGTAAATTTAATACATAAAATTCACTAGAGGTTGTTTCTAAGACTACCTAATATAATCAAATTAAATTAAATAACAACAAGCTCTTAATGGATGAAATTTACTACATTTAAAGAAAAAGGAAAACATATATCCAAGATGATATTAGAATTTTTCTGATTACTGAGTGAAGAAGTTTTACTGGGATACTTTTGTTGCTTTTATACTGAAATTTGTGTTTCCTGTTTAATACGATGCTGGTCTTAACAAGTGATGTCAGCTTTAAAGTACGCCTGAAGAACAGAATGAAGCTTGGTGGTAAAACAGTTTATGAAATGATGCATAAATAGCCTGTGCAGTTTCCTTGTGAGACTTGACAAAACATACTGGCATCTATCCAGACATCAAAATGTAATTAAGTATGATTTGTTATGTATATTCATGGATTATTCACATCTGAATACTTTGCTTGCTTGAACTGCATTAGCGTATTTGGCCCTGATCTACAAAATATTTTAAGTGAAAAATCAAATTAGAGCTACTTTTCCTGGAGGAAATCAGTTTCTTTTTGTCTTCCCTTCTACAGATCTAGAGCAATTAATAGTTTGAGACACTGGATTAGTGTTAGACCATTAATCTAAATATTTAAAATAGCGACAGATGGTTCCAATACAACACACACTGTGATCCTGCAGGAAGGAGAGCCCAGCTATGGGAGCAATACCAATATTCCATATGTTCAGGTTGGTAGTGAACACTTTAAAGGAAAATTATTTGGTTGCAACAGCGACAGATTCACCAAAATACCTACATAAACCAATAAGTTTTCAAACTATTTCAAGAACCACCCTGTGCAAAATCTCTGCATTTTCAGGCCTTTGTCAGGACACTATTTTCAAACACACAGAAAACTGAATCCACTGATCAAAGACAAGCCCAGTTTTCTCTTATTTGCAACGATGAGAAATCTCTCACCTTTAAACTCCTACCAGATTGACCTTAACCTTTTCTGTGTTGATTTAGTAGGTCAAAATGTTTGTTTGATTAAGTGGTGCCTGATGATCACCTCTAGTGATAGAAGAGAGAAGTACTCAAGCAGCAGCCTTCTCCCCTTGTTCCGCTTTCCCTTTGCTTTCCCTGGTCCATGTAAATATGTTGGTTTGTACGTGTTCTGCAAATTTCAGTATGGGTCAAACAGCTTTTACAAGATGTTAAGAAAAATCACAACCTTCATTGTACAGCCCAAACAGTACAGATGTTCTCTTTGACCATATGGCTAACAACACATTACTATTCCTTCCTGTATCAAAGTATGCTTGCTTTAACATTCCTCTGTATCACAAACTCTCCCCTCCTCTAAAACTTCATTTGTCCCACTTTATGGTGACAAATACCAGATTTGAGACACTTCCAGGCACATTTCCATGAAACTCCCTCTGTGTGGTAACTAACACAGTGGGAGGCCACTCAAGAGCTGTTAGAACACCAACATTAATTTTGCTGCTTGTCATATTCTGCTATCAAAGCATAAAGGATGTTTACAGATCTTATGAACTGTATGCTCTGTTCAGTTGTACAGATATGCTGGAGGAATGGAGAAAGAAAAGGAAGGAAGTACTAGGATTCAGTCTAGAATAACAATAAATACAACTGATAAGAGTATTTATATAGAAAGAAATGCATTTAGTCAGCAAGAGTGTTGTAACAAAGTTTTAAGCAAATATAGAAAAAAACCATCCATTTCCAAAAAGAAGTCATCCAAAATTACTCTTTTTTGCCATTTAACTATCAAAATAATACAATCTAATTTTATTTATTTACTTATTTGAAAATGCTTAGCATCTTGTAACTATGGCAACACGCCTTGCTAAGTGCATCTTTGTTAACGTCCCCTTGCTATGGTAATGATTCCATCACCATCTGGCAGTGACAATTTTCTTGCTTGAGTGAAAATTCCTCCAAAGTATAAAAATCAGGCCATTTATATTTAGAGGGCTGACTGCCCCAGCAACGATTGACTTGCTGGGTGCAAGTCAGAACCTCTGCAAATTCAGTCACGTGATTTTCATACTTTAATGAAAGGAATAAGCAGCTGTATGAAAAATGATAAAGTCACAAAGCTAATCAGTTGTGCTCTTGCCTTTGATAAAGAAGGTTATTTTCAAACTTTTTCAAGGGGTGGTGTTTTGAAAAGCATGTACTCCAGCTCACCTCCTCAGTGGTATTAAGCAGATGGTAAAATGAACTCCGTTATTAATAAGACAGTTTCCAAGAATATCACATGAAGATTGGGAAGCCTTAGGTTTCCATGGTAAATCACTTGACTCTGATACACTTAATAAATATGTTTAACATTCGAGACTCAGTAGGTCAAATAGAAATAATGTAATCATAGTTATCAGGTCAAATAAATAGGTAAGGACTCAGAAGAACAGTAAAATACCAAATATATACTAACAATCAACAAGGCTGGACAGATATGGAAGCAAGAATCCTTTCAGACATGGGCCTGCCTCCTGCGTACATTTTGACAATGCAGTAACTCTAAAGAATTCTTTTCTAAAGCAGAAAACAATATAATTGCATCACAAGTATAAAATACATGTTATTTTTTCAGTTAGAAATAATATAAGTGCTGCTAAAAATGTAGTAAATTAAACTTCTTCGTCTATGGTTCTATTTTGCATATCTGGTTATAAAAAGTCGGATGACTAAGAAATTATTTATGTACTAAAAATGTTCTTCGAAATTACAAAAGAACAGTCAAATAATCCTTCTGATTTTGGGGGGGAGTATAGGTTACCACCGAAGTGATGACAGAGCTTAGAATACATTTATACATGCTTATGTATGTCTCTAGTGTACATGAAGATTATAGACCGGACAAAAACAGAGAGACTCTTTTTTTCCAGATCACTCATCCAAGCATTGCCCCTGTTGATTGTATGAGAACTGACTCTGGTATTCTGCTCTGTATAGCAAACATATAACAAGACTCTTTCTATGCAAAATTTACTTTCTATGTGTGTTCATACACTGACAATTCTCTACCTCAGAGTGATTTTTATTTTTCCTGAAAGTAAATATTTTCAGAAGGAACAAAGGAATTGACAGTAGCAGTTTTGGCTGGCATTTGCAAATAATGGAGAGAACAGCACATAGCTTGAAAAGAAACATACTGCTGGAAAAAATGTATTGAAGGTCACACTAGCAGAGGTGAGAAACTGCAGTAACTTTCAAATTCCAGAATAATTCCGTAGGGTTTGAATGCTTCATAGGACAGATATGCTTTAAATAGCATATTTAACACAAACACTTGACAAAAAATCTGAAAAAAAAACCCAACCTCAAAATAATGAGTCCTATTCTGCATGGTATCAAATAAGTTGCATTTCTCAAAGAGAGCTTCTTAAGTTACCTTAGAGAAACAACTAAATGTCTGGTTATCTTTAATGATTCAACATCTCTCAGGCTTGATGTCTCAATTCACCTCCCAAACATCAGTTTTCTAATTTATTAGGTGTTTGTGTTTGTTTGTGTATTTGTTTAATATTACTGCAAGCTTTCTCTCTTTCACAACAGACTTTTCTTTTTATTTTTTTAAGGTGTTTGAAGAAATATGCTAGAACTTATTAAATACGAGATAAATTCTTTTATGAAAGGAGTGAAGAGACCGTTATCAATTTTTGACCAGAAAATACAATGATAGCATGGAGTTCTTTAGGCAAAAGTATAAAGCCCAATGTTTCTGTTTTCTTCTTTACAAGATTAAAAAAAAAATCTAACTTTTATTGAGATAATTAATCCTTCTTTGTGTTGTGAACTTTTATAAAGTGCATAGTTCTTTTCACTGGGTAAAGAACTCATCTATTGAAATGATAAATGTTGCTTCTAGTCTCTTTTATGGAGAGAATTTAACACGTGTTTACAATGTAGAAGGAATTATCAAAAAGTCACATGAACAAAATCAGCAGAACTCTTAGAGCTACAAATTCCTTGTACTGAGATGTGAAAGTAGCAATTTAGCACACCTCTGCCATAAGCATAATATGAAGAAAGGTATTGAACTCTGTTCAGACAGAGTTAGATTAGCTTCCGCTGATAGGACCAGTCTCTCTACTGGTCCTCAATAAATAGTCCATAGCCATTGCCTGTATCTTAGTGAGAGTAAAGGGAGATGGGCTGAATTGTCACCCTTCTTATCACTTGTCTCCAGCAATGCAACGGAGGTCAGATATAGCTTCACAAGTGTCAGTGGCGCTGTAACAAAAAGGAAGCAACAGCATGAAGACGTGCATCTTTTTGAACAGCATTAGACTGGAATACATTCCATGGATTGAAAGAATCATAGAACGATGTGGGTATCATTGTATATGCACTACAGGCTGGCCTCACCTCAGCCTCAGGAAAGCTAATATTTTATTAATTCTCCTTCCCTAGGAATTAGATGCATAAGAAGGCTGTTCCTGCTCTTTGGCTGGTGTCTATTTTTTCAGACATCAAGTCCATGACTAACAGTTTTCTCTTCACAATACTTCCAGAGTCTCATCTCAATGTTTAATGAAAGAAATCTCCTCTTTTACTGCTGCTACTGAGAACTACAAATAGCTCGAAACGGGCGTAAAAAATGGATAGATGTATTTACAAACTCATTATCATAATTATAGGCTAAAAGATCAAAACCAGAGGACATCAGAAATTATTTTAAAGGTAACAATCATTCTATTCATGGTAAAATAAATATAATATACTTGTCATAAAACAAGAAAATTACAAGTTATGGGTCAAAGAGAAGCCAACCAAAAGTATAGTGCAGCTGCACCACAAACAGGCATGAACACAGAACTGCACTTAATCTGATTTGCTACACATGAATAGCAGTTTTCAGGTACTGAAGCAATTCTAGCCATGCTGTATTTCTAATTTATATTGTAAAAATTCAGTATGACTGAAGAATCAGAATGTTATTTTTTTATAATATATTAAACTTCATACTCTAAGTATCCATTCTCAAAATCTACCCTGCAGTATTCTGAAGCACTGCCTTTCATTATTTATAACAGAAAAATTACAAAAAAATCTAGCAAATGACAGAAAATACACCCACACACCTGCTACTAAGTATCTACTTATGCCCATAGGAAAGCTTTGCTTAAAAAGGTTTGTTGCATTGTTAGCAAATTGCCATACCTACTTCATCACATTAGGAGGGTTGTTGCCAGATTCTTAGGAAATTGCCATATCTACTTCATCAGTTTAGGAGGGTTGCTGCCAACTTTGTTTTCAGGAAACACAGCAAACACAAGACTGACACACTGTAACATATATTTTACATTCACAATGCAGCCAACACAGTTACTGAGGTCTTCACTCCTAACCAGGATTTCTAGTTGCCGCAGGGATATCAAGGGCTCTCCAGGAGACCCCAGGTTCCACTATTCTTCTCCACTCCAACTTGTAAGAGTCACTATTCCACACCCATTCCCATTGCCAAGACAAAGAAAATTTTCTGGGCCCCTCGCCACAAGAAGGATGTTGAGGCACTGGAGCATGTTCAGAGAAGAGCAACATTGCTGGTAAAGCAGCTTGAGAACAAGCCTTATGAGGAGCTGGGGTTGTTTAGCCTGAAGAAGAGAAGGCTGAAAGGAGACCTTATTGCTCTCTACAACTACCTGAAAGGAGGTTGTAGAGAGGAGGGAGCTGGCCTCTTCTCCCAAGTGACAGGGGACAGGACGAGAGGGAATGGCCTCAAGCTCCACCAGGGGAGGTTCAGGCTGGACATCAGAAAAAAAAATTCACAGAAAGGGTCATTGGACACCGGCACAGGCTGCCCAGATTGATGTTTGAGTCACTATCCCAGGAGGTATTTAAAAGATGGGTGGATGAGAAGCTCAGGGGCATGGTTTAGTGGTTGATACAAATGGTTGGACTTGATGATCCTGGAGGTCTTTTCCAACCTAGTGATTCTGTGATAACATGAACCAGGATAACATGGAAATGATGACCACTCCACTACAGGCCAAGAACACCTCTTGCAACCTTCTAGGCTGCATGAGGAGAAGGTGGCTATCACAGCCATAGGTTTTGTCATGGCTATGCAGACAAATAATGATAACATACAAAGAAAATTTTTCAAAAAGAAAAGTAATCCCCCTCCACACCTACCTCAAGTAAAATTTGTAATCATATATGCCCTTGGAAATATTAAAACTACCATTTTTCTTAACACCTTAGTAGCCCATGCACTTTCTATCAGACAGACAGCTCAGTTCAATGTGTCATGGCTATGAAACAAAGTTATCATGAAAATTAATGGCAATGTTACAAACTAAGAATAAAAGCAATTAACTTATTTTTTTTTCCAAATGCCAACAGTACAAAATCTCTACATCTTAATTAATTCTCTATTATCTTACTTCATATTTTTCCATAACATGTGGTTATTAGCTAAATAAAATACACTTTGGAGACTCATTTTCCAGCATGATGGAGTAGTTTTGCTCTAAGTTGACAGCGTGAATTTGCATTTGACTCTAGTCTGGGGAGAGAGGCTGAACTTCCTTTCAAATGGTCCAAGCCCAGATAGATTATCCAAACCACTTTTGTTTCTAGTTTCACAGTAGAAAGAAAATTATTATCTTGACCACAGGCATTGTGTCAGTCCATAAAAGCAAAAGCATACTGAGGATTAAAGTAATCTGTTATAATGGGTTCTTCTCTTCATGGAGGGAAAAAAAAAGTTTCTATTTTACTGAGTATCAAACAGAGAAAGTTTATTCTATGTTTTCCATTTACTTTCTTGACACACAATCTGTACAAATCAGTTAATTACTGGATCTCATTCCTAATGTGCTCTTACCAAGAGGAGCACAGATTCCCTACTCCTCTATTGAGGATTTACTAGGTTTTGTTCTTGTTTTGAACAGAAATGGAAAAGCTCTCCCATCATCATGGCAAATATAAATGCAGCTTTTGTTTCATAATTATCGCAGCTATTCAGAACTTGAATATATGACTTGTTTTTTGCTGTAGCTGTACTATGCAGATCTTAGGGGTGTCATAGAAACTAGCAATGATTCACTGGGCAGACATGTTCCTTCTCAGACAATAGTGAACCAACAACCCAGAACGACACTAAGAAAAAATGGTGTAATGAAGATGGTATCTTTCTTGAAATAAGTTTTTGACACGTCATTTGTTTTTCTCTGTTCCGTTTTTCTCAATTCATTTTTTTTCAATTTAAATCATAACCCTTGTGCTGCTGCCATCGTGCTTTGTATATCTGCCTAATAAAGACTGCTAATGTGTACCATTTTAACAAAAAAACAGAACTGCACCTTATGATGGGAAAAGGAACCCAAACCAAAACAAAACGATGTCTTCTGAATAACCTCTGTGCTTTTGAGCGAAATGTTCAAACACTACACAACACGGTACTTTTAAAAGTGTTGTCCTACCCTTAGAAATAACACCATTCTTCTATCTTCCCCTTTATTTTATGAGAAAAATCACTCTAACCTCCAGACAATACATTTTACACAATACTGCATACAGCTTCCCTATGCCATTCAAACTAATTATGATTCTGCAACTAGAATTTAAGTTTACATTATTTTTATGAAACGACCCAAAAAACCAGACACTTCTCTATGAGCTCTACAGTGTTAGCTTCTCAAAAAGATAGTACACTCTGTGCATGCAGTCAATTTTATTTTAAATAGAAGGATGATTACCCTTTCCCCAGTACAACTCTTTCCTCCAAAATACCAAAACCAGTAAGTAGCCTGTTAAATATTTTAAAGGATAATAGATGACTAGGGGACTTCAGATGTCACAGTGGGATACAGAACTTGTTCAGTTAAAGTTCAGTCACACTGTGGCCAAGAGTGGCCCACTACCTACGTATCATACATGATATTTCGTTTGCATTCTTTCTTAAAATGCTTCAGGGAATTACCTAACAAAAAAACCCAGGAAGATGTGTTTTTATAGAAAGCAGTAAATAGCAGCACAAGGTTTCATCGTATGATTGAGCATTCTGTGTCAAGACTGGTAAGCAGGGAGACACAAAGGAGAAAGGGAAAATTACATACCACTATTAGAGTTTGTTGTAGTCGTCCCTCTTCTTCCACCCTACAAAACAAGATCCCATACAGCAAGCGTTATCTACCTACTAGGAAGCAGGAGGTAAAAAGACTGTCAATCACAGGGGCATTACAGTAAACTTCCACCCTTTCTCCCCCTTGTAGTCATTTAAAAATGGGAACCAATTTTGTAGAATTAGGACATATACTATTATAGAGAAAGTGAGTAAAATGTAGAATGGGGAAAGAGGGAGGAAGGTAGAATGGGAGAAAACAAGACTGACAAACACAATTACTCGCATGTAATTTTACACTTTTGTATATCCTGTCTCCTCCCACCCTACAAAACAAGATTCCATACAATAAGCAGAAGTGGTAAGAAATAAAATCAGGAGATAGGCTCCTCTTAACTGTCAGTCTGAGGAACTCTTCAATCAAAATCATCCAGATAAAGCAATAATTCTTGTTGATAAAGACAGTGGTAAGAACTGTATCAAGGATCAAATCTCAGTTTTGCATATTGTAGACGTTGCTGCCTCAGTCTTTTGGTCTAGAAGATTAAAATGCCTCCAATGCACTGCTCATGAACAGGGAGACATCTAGGGTTTTTCTGTACCCAATGGAGTATCTTCACAGCACTAAGTAATGTTTATTTTAAGTATAACTAAAAACTTTCTTTCTCATGGGATAAAACAGACATCTTCTTTATACGAGTGTGGTCTAGGTCAGGGAAGATGCAGGGCAGATCTGTTGGCTCTTAAGAAAACCAAGAGGAATATCAATTCATGTATAATGCTGAAAAGTAAAGGAAAGAGACACACGCTACACAAACAACTTCATCTGGAAGTAGTTGGTTCAGAAAAATAACAAAGTCTGACTCCAGCAGTGGTTTGTGTAGAAGCAAATGAGAGGGCTCAAAGAGACACACAGAAAATCCTGGAATATCCAGTTTTTGAAAATACAGACTATCCTTTCCTTATTGACTGGCAGGTTGTATCTTGAATAAACGAGGTAGAGAAAGTTCTTGAGAAGAGGGTTTTTTAAATTATCTTAATGGAAAGAGGAATTAACACTGAATACCTTCAGAGGTCACTTGAAAACAAAATTATTCTAAAATAATAAAGTTCAACCGATGTAAACCAGCTTCAATACTTAAAAATATAAAGAGAACTAATGTTGTAGGTATAAGACAAATATGATGAAATTACTACTAAACAGGATGAGGTGGATGGGTCAAAGCTGGTTGTTGGTAAGCTCAAGAGGATTGAAAGAATATCTGCTGAAATACATAACTTGCTGCAAAAGGTTATTTCACTGTTTCTACACACACTTAAATCTCAAAGTATAAGCAGACAACTAAGCCAAAAGGAGAAAGGGGGAGTTAGATACTCATGCGTGAACTGGCCAAATGTTACAACAGGATAAGCCTTAGAAATGCAGTTTCCTGATACTTTAAACACATTCCTTGCAACTACTAGTTCTGGATTATAAAAGAGCTGTTCCTGAGAAAAACATAAATCACTCCTCTATATCAGGTCACACAGGAGATACAGTTTGTTCACTAAGTTGTAGTAAATGAAATGCAATTAAGCTGTACATTTTGGAATAATTATTACAGTATTGGGAAGCTTGCAAATCAGATAATGAAATTTTTAAAAATATATTTATTAAAAAATTGTCTGCACCAGATGCAAAGACTTGAACACATTAAGGTTAAAATTCTTCTACTCCTTCAGAACTCTCCTTTAAAACAATATAATCAAGTCACAGCGAGTAGACACTACAAAAGGGAACAGCAGTATGAAGAAGCAAAATCCAAGAAAAGACTGAAAATATTCATCTTCTATAGCCAATTTTTTTTGAAGAGTAAACCCAACAGAAGTAAACTTTGAGGGAGTGTTGAAGACCAGAAAAAAAAAAATAGATAAACTCAGAGAAAGAGATGCTTTAAGAAAATAGAAACATTCTGTGAGTCCTAGAGTAACTGTAATAGATTAAAAGCAAGATAAATTACCTATTTTCCTTGTTGCAGTTGCAAAATACTTTATAAACTTCTATTCTCTGGTAGCAAAGTAAATATATTTTCAGACAGTGAGAGGTTAAGACAGCCAAGAAAACTGAAAAGCCACAAACCACAAGCGGACAAGAGAATCTATCACCACCAGGTGACCCACTAGATAGGCTGGACAAGACAAACTGAATCCTGTAGCTACTGTACACAGGTAAATGCTACAGCTACCATACCCAGTAACCTCTGGCTTCCTAAATATGCCATTCATGGCTAGGTTATATGAACCAGAGCATTTAAGCCATCTCAAAGTCAGCAAACATCTCTGCTCTTGTACCTACAGAAATGCTTTCCAGAAGAGAAAGTATCTTGGGTGGAAATTTCAACAAGGATCATAACCAGGAACTGTGACATTAGGCTGTGTTTCTGGATTTTTGGCTGTAGAGATGTACATACACCTGGAGCTGCAGTCAAGTCTTGCTTCTACACATCAGTCCCTGAAGTGAGAGGAGAGTAGGCTTGGAATTCCCATACGGGTTCAAACTCCCCTCCATCATGCACATTTGATTCAGTGGCAATATCCTAATATACCTAGAAGTCAGATTACATCATCATTAAATGCGATTTGCTGTCAGATACACAGTGCCTGCTCAGATTAATCAGAGTAAAGCCTGAACAGCATACATAGCAGAGAATACCAAAGATGTTCAAATCTCACTGCACAGTGCAGGTACACAAGCATAATGCTCTTAGGCCCATGAACTCTCCATTCAGTCATCTTCACTTCAAATAATTCATACCATTTTCTTGCCAAAAACACGTTAATGGCCTTGAAACCCAAAGAGAGTACAGTAAGAGATGTCTTTCAGTTATGATTCCTGGAAGATTCTTTAGAATTAAAAGTGTGCCAAAAAATTATATAAACAAATCCTACAGTGCAAAATTTGTTCTTTGGCAAAAGTCACTAAAACATTGATTTTAGTTAAACCTATTTTTACTGAAATGAACTACAGAAATTTTTACCTTTCTCTTTCATTTTACCTTACTCCTTCTCCTGCAGAACAAAAATGTTTGATCTCAATGAGGTCTACTGCAGAAGTTTTCTGGGGAGTGATGGTTTCCTTATATAGAAGATATAACACGTTAGAAACATCTGTTGCAACACTACTCAATCAAAACCTAATTTGGCCATTTTTTGGTCATAAATATTATATTCTAAAGTTCTTGTGAGTTAATCTCAAAATCACTTGAAAGATATTTTTTTTCAGAAGAAAACTGTCCCACTTGGGAGTTATCCTACAGTTCTGCAAAACAATTGTTTTATTGGCAAAGTTTTTTATCCATATAAATGTAATTATTTTAATAACAGGTCCCACTGGTCTGAGTGGAAGAGAGCCACAACACTGGACGAGAAGCAGGCAGTGCAGAAACAAAAAGAAAAGCAACTATTCCTGCAAAAAGGGTCAGCCTTTTCAAGCTAGGACATGTTCTGTTTAGGAAGTGGTGAATGTATTCAGAAAAAAAAGAGTAGGGAGTGAATGAGCATTTAAAAAAGGGAATGACTAAATAATAAGACCAGCTACAAAAAGACTAGCTACAAAAAGACCAGCTATTTGGCAGTGGAGATTAAGGGCAGCTTTATCTATTATAAAGAACACATAAGCTGCCAGAATACTTGGGGGGGAGGAGAGGGGCAGGGGAATAAAAAGAAAAATATCAAAAAACCCAGGAGGATTTTAAAAAGTGAGCTGCCAAGGAATGATTTCATAATTTAACAAGAAAAAAAGCAGAAGTGATTTTTTTTTTCCCCAGAATTCTAAAAAGATATATACCCAACTATGTATGGAGTCTGCATCTTAGCACAGGCTGTAGCAGAAGACACATACCTAAAAATAACATTCAAATACAAGAACTCCTGGTTTCCTTGAAAATGTTGGGCAAAGGAGAGGAAAAGTTTAAAAAATAAATAAAGAGGAAAAAGAAAAAAAATCCACTGAAACCTGGGCCATTAAGAAATAGTATACAGTGAGAAAAATGAGACAGCTACAACTACCTGGCTGTGATCTTCCAGGATGTCAGTGATACTGGATACTTCTATGACAACACGCAGAGCTTATAGCTGGTGCAATATAATTTTTCCCCATGTCCAAGAGAGGGACAGTCTGTGACATGTGGACGCAATAAAGTTGATAAAGGCTTGCATATGTTTCTTTTTTTCACTCTCAGCTGTCATTAAGGAATGTACAAAATCAGATACAACTCATGCTTGAAAAGCCTACTGCCCTTTGGACACAAAAGGGTTGGGCTCAGAAGTGTTAAGAGAGCCAGTGAGCCAAGGTAGCATGCAACTGGATTGTTTATACCTTCCTTATTGCATTTTCTTTCTGTTTCCTCCTTTCAAGTAGGTGGAGCTATATTGCTTATTGTATGGAAAGTTATTTTTGTGGGAGAGGAAGGCATATATGAAAGTAAAGTTAAGGTGTAACCTGAAAAATAGCACTGGCAGTTTATTTGGGTGAGATTGACCTATCTCTGAAACATGAGTGTAAACAGCAGTATTCCAGTTGCCACACAACAGCATCTTAGATGTCGGAGGTGTAAGAAAGGAAGAAAGGAAGGAATAAACTACTTACTACCTGAGAATACAGAGTACAGTTTTCAGATTTTTTGCTGCTGTACAGATACTGCTCAAAAAAAAAGAAAAATT
>WAAB01016214.1:84508-125217 GCA_013389865.1 Piaya cayana | reverse complement strand
AGGGGAAGGGGAATAAAAAGAAAAATATCAAAAAACGCAGGAGGATGTTAAAAAGTGAGCTGCCAAGGAATGATTTCATAATTTAACAAGAAAAAAAGCAGGAGTGATTTTTTTTTCCCCAGAATTCTAAAAAGATATATATCCAACTATGTATGGAGTCTGCATTTTAGCACAGGCTGTAGCAGAAGACACATACCTAAAAATAACATTCAAATGCAAGAACTCCTGGTTTCCTTGAAAATGTTGGGTAAAGGAGAGGAAAAGTTTAAAAAATAAATAAGGAGGAAAAATTAAAAAATCCACTGAAACCTGGGGCACTAAGAGATAGTATACAGTGAGCAAATGAGACAGCTACAACTACCTGGCTGTGATTTTCTGGGATGTCAGTGATACTGGATACTTCTATGACAACATGCAGAGCTTATAGCTGGTGCAATGTAATTTTTCCCCATGTCCAAGAGAGGGACAGTCTGTGACATGTGGACGCAATAAAGTTGATAAAGGCTTGCATATGTTTCTTTTTTTCACTCTCAGCTGTCATTAAGGAATGTACAAAATCAGATACAACTCATGCTTGAAAAGCCTACTGCCCTTTGGACACAAAAGGGTTGAGCTCAGAAGTGTTAAGAGAGCCAGTGAGCCAAGGTAGCATGCAACTGGATGGTTTATACCTTCCTTATTGCATTTTCTTTCTGTTTCCTCCTTTCAAGTAGGTGGAGCTATATTGCTTATTGTACGGAAAGTTATTTTTGTGGGAGAGGAAGGCATATATGAAAGTAAAGTTAAGGTGAAACCTGAAAAATAGCACTGGCAGTTTATTTGGGTGAGATTGACCTATCTCTGAAACATGAGTGTAAACAGCAGTATTCCAGTTGCCACACAACAGCATCTTAGATGTCAGAGCTGTAAGAAAGGAAGAAAGGAAGAAATAAACTACTTACTACATGAGAATACAGAGTACAGTTTTCAGATTTTTTGCTGCTGTACAGATACTGCTCAAAAAAAAAGAAAAATTACAAATCTACAATAGTGGTAAAATTCATTAAATGAAGGAGATGAGACATTTTTGACATATTTCAGATACACATACAAATAACCTTCACAAGGCCACACAATTCTATGTCTCTAGTCTTATTTTTAACTGTTTCCCTCATAGTGAAATAATGGTGAAAATATTCAAGGTCAGGGATTTATTGTAATTAGGTTTACACACTAGATAGCTCACTATAAATGCAAATATCAGAGCTTACAGTGCTCTGAATACATTTCATAACTGTTTAGAAAGGTAACTAACCTACTCCAGCCCAAGAGCCTCCAAAGCACAACTAAAGTTATTAAATACACATATAGCAGCTCACAAATTGCAACATAATTAATAATTATTCTCCAGTCACAACAGTTAATCATTCACTGTACTGTAGACAGGCAATGTGTCAAGCAAATACCAGCTATAAAAATGCAGCCATAAAATTAAATGAGTTTATTTTCTTTATAATTCAGCACCTTTTGCTATCCCAATTTTGCTTCATAAACAATTAGAGTTTGACAAAACCACGTTTATTATTTTAAGCCATCAGCACATGAAGAAAATTACCTTCAGGGTGCCTTGGGGAAGGAAAGAAGATGGCATGTATTCCCTGAGATATAAACACTGTAGTTAAGTGCAGGTCTGATGTGATGTGATTATAAGTAACACCAGAAAAACAGGAAAAATAGTTATTTATATTACTTTACAGGCTGATCCAAGACCTACTGGAATAATATATCAACAACTGACTTCTCTTGTACTTCTCTATGTAAAATACAGCTGCACTGACACATTGAAGAGAGATGTTTCCTTAAGGAAGGATGTCATTCCTCAGTTGTGTGAAAGCTGAAGCATGCGAATCAACTCAGCTCTCAGTTTTTACAGCACACAGTGGCTTTATGGACCATAACTAAGCCTTCGAGGCAGTACTGCAGTATAAGTAACGGGTGTAACTATAGAATCTCTGTGCAAAGCTATTCAGTTGTGGCTGATTATCCATCATGTATTCGAAAAGCCTACTCTCTTCTTTACTTCTACTTCAAGATAAAGACAATTATTTGTAATATTTTGTGTCGCTGGTCATACAAATATACTTTGATTTGTTTGAGAAAATACAATGAATAATACACTTCCTAATGTAAAGCGGTAATCTAGTGTGAATTTGACTACAAAAAGACCCAGACCTCAGGGAACAGCACACAATGTCCATCAGGAAAGACACAAGAGAAAACAACTCTAGAAAACATATATGCAAATGCTTTTAGAAAAGAAAAGAGCAGGAACATGTGATGAGAAGATAAAGTGCTACATGTAGCTTTTACATAAAAGTCAAGAGTAGCAATGACAAGATATCTAGCCTAGAGGGAGAAGCATAAAGCCCAGCTACAAAAGCTGAAGTCCCTATGAATGGAGTGAGGAAACACACTTGGAGGAGGGAGAAAGAACTTTATGAAGAAAAAAAAAATTAAATGAGAAAAGAATTTGAGGCAGATTGGACAACAGAATAAAAGAAAGTGTGTATATGTCAGGGAAAGACTAGCATTAAGAGAAATTTAAAAAGGAAATAATTAACAGAGGAGGGAAGTGGACATTAAAATGAGCTGAAAATAAACTTTAAGTGAGTATAACCAGGCTTTAAAAATACATGAAAGAAGCATTTACTGAATAAGTAGAGCGCAGGTAGATAGATGATACCTCAACAACTTTCTAGAAATCTTGGCATTTCTATAGGTCTCAAAAGAACACTATTCTGGTTGCCTAATGTAGTTTTTAGAACCTATAAAAATTATACAATACATCTATGTGTTTAGACACAGCAATTAAATGCCTAAGGCTGTACAACTGCATTTGAACACTGAGGTCTTTTTATGTGACAACTGGGCTGTTTTTAAAACTTGTACCCTTCCAAGTGTTAGAATAGGAGCCTGGACTAAGTGACTACCATCAGTTATAGCAGTGTTGATTATATCCCCTCAGCGCATTGTTTTTAACTTTCTTTTAAGAATATTATGTGCTAAGGCAATAAGAACACATTATACTGGGCTGTAACAGCTTGAAACCGAGGCTGGCGTTTTGTCCAGTCTGCACGTTAGGCAGCTGTCAGGTGGTACCTAACTTGCATCAGCAGGTATTATGGGTCCAGTACATTGTGTAGAATGGCATAATTCTTGTTTACTTCCTAATAAATTTACTTTTTTTAAAGTCTGGGTTTTTTTCTGAAAAATCTCAAAATGGGCTCAAAGGGAGGAAAATAAACTGTGTGTTCGATGGAAAATGATGTACCTATCAGTCTCCTATATCTTTTAAAGCCCCTTCTTTTTACAGAAAGTGTGACTCACCCTTTCTGAGTTGCAACTTGCTATATAGGATCAGTGATTACAGACTACATTTGTGCACATACACTTGGTCCTACCATAACTCTTCAATTAGTTAATAAATGAGTACTAAGCTATTATCTCCACTATATGCTAGCCTCAGAAGAGGCCATTAAAAAATGACTTTAGATGATTTTTCCAATTGTCTGGCTTCCATTCAGGTACCTAAGAAAGACTTTCCAAAAGGCTCAGCAATTTCCAAAAGGCTCAGCATATTCAAAAAAAGCTGATGCCTTATGTTGATAGGTAGATAAGACTGGAGTATCTTGCTTGTGGTTTAGAATAAGAGAAATCCAGTGCAGGAAACTGAATCTTCTTCCACACCAAGAGAAAAATACCTTAATCATACTGAAGTTACTTTGAACCTTAAATATACTTTCCAGCAGGTTGTCCAGGTCTGCAAACATGTTAAGTGGAAAAAGATACAGCCTGCCACATGACTTCTTGACTTTTGTGAAATACTAAGGAAGGACAGTATAAGACAATAAAATTAAGATACAAGGCAAGAATCTGCTCGCTTCAATGTCCTCAGAGCTATTAAAAAAGAAAGTATATTTACAAAGGGAATAAAACATTATAGTTCTTCATATGTACAACAGAAGGTTCATCTGGGTTAAACGCTATTAGACAAGACTGACTGAAGATTTTAATTTCCCTCCCAGCTGTCCTTCAGAATGAAATAATTTATTCTGTCTTTTCGTTCCACTATTGAAATTTAACAGATTTCAAGTCCAGTGTTCAGAAAAAGAATTTGAATGGATTTCCACCTGAAAGAGTCTCAGAATTTTTATGCAGGTAAAGTAAACACAACAGGATTTGATTTCACATCAGTCAACATAGTAATCCTACACACCACAGACTTGCTGCAGCAAAGGTAGGCTATCCATAGTCCCACAAATGAACCCCAAGATGTTTGAAATCCTCCTCCCTGCTCTGTAACACCATTCCTTCAAAACTTGCCCACCATTACACAACAGGTGGCATCTGTAGGCACCCAGGAATAACAGAGCCCAGCATGTCCACATGTGTGTTATGTACTTCTCTCCTACTTTTCAGGTATTAACATTGTTTATATACCAGGGAACACTAACAGAGAAACAAGAGGACAGACTTTTTTTAAGTATGACAGTGAGATCCATTACTGATGTCATTAACAGCTGATAGACAGGGAAATCCTAGGCCATATAACCCATAGCCTCCTTCGTATTTCTGCAGGTGAGTGATAGTCAGTCAGGGCAAAATCCACTACTCTGTTCAAACGTTCAGGTCTCTGATGTTATACCAATAACATTTTTGAATATTCTGACTGTGGCAGACTTGAAATTGGATTTAATCTAGCATTATGCAATCACCAGAGGGGAAAATTAATCCCTGAACAATGACACTGTCGTGGAGTTCAAGAGGAGCAGCACTGGGCACAGCCTGGAGGGGGACATGCATTTCTTAGCTCAGGGGGTCATATCCTGCAAACTGAAGAGCTCCATGCAAAGTAGGAAGGACTCTCATCATTTCTCAAGATAACATGAGTTGTTTGAGTTCAATTTAATGAAATCTCTGAGAGTGTTAACTGGTTTAGAATATAACATCACAAGTTCTGTTTCACATTTGCATCCCAAACGATGGAAAGTAACCTGGAAAAAAAGCTATAGCACTCAAAAGGGAAAATGCTTCATTTAATAACATTGACATGCCAGTCACATGAGCTGAAATGTTTTACCTAAAAAATCAGAAGTCAAATGTCTTCCAGTTTATAGGTAATTAAAACCAAAAGTATTGTGCAAATAAATACAAAGTAACTATTTTCTTCTTTGACTCATCTGATTGTAGTCAACCAATTACATACGCATCCATAGGAACTAGGGATTTATTTTTGTAACATGAAGGCACATGACACCCAACACTTCAACTTAGAAGAGCAACATCATCACTGAAAGCAGCTGAGACTTTTAGCTAACATCTTACATGCCAAATCTCACCACCACTCCTGCTGATTCAAAGGACATACGCAAGGAGTTATACTAATATATAGATTGCTTTAGGTTCACATTACAAGTCACTGTATGGATGGATATTCAGTATGTATCATCACAGTTAACATGTAATTATTAAGAAAATCAAAAGGCACAGTTACAAAAAAAGATTGCATCCAAATTTTAGGGATTTAATTATACTCAAAAGCAAATTTAAGATGATAATTGAACTAGATTTTTTTTTCCAGGAGCATTTCAATTTAATCAATCACTTGCACAACAAGCCACAGCTTCAGCATGTTCTCTTGATTTAAGCACTGTTCATTAAGGAGTGTAAAATTTTATTAAATTATTCTGTTATAAACTACTATCCTCAGCTCCGTAAAACAGAAAGCTTCCAAATTCTACCCAGTTAGTAATTTTTCAATAAGTTCTGTATGAAATAAAAGTTTTCAAATTTGATTGACACTTTCTCATACTGCTGAGAAGTTCTTTGATAACTATTAAGGATAAAGAGGCTCACTTAAAAAAATAAAAAAAATATGAAACCAATAACATATTCCTCTTTCCAGAGAAAATGTCATTTTTATCTGGCAGCACAAAGACTGATAAATCAGCTGTTTGTGAATTGAGACAGGAGGAAATCAGCTGTTATTGACATAGATGGACTATGCTGCCACACTTCAAGGAGACTGTGTGTCCAAGAACACTAAACCTCCAGGACACAGTGTCCCCACACATGGGATTAACTCAGCCCACTGTGAAACTACCACGTTAAGTCACTTGAACCATGTGGATACAAATTCTTCAGCTGTATAAAGCCGTTTAGATGGTATTTCTTATATGGAAGCCAGTAGGAATTCAACAGCTTGTCAGATAGTATTTATTTTTTATATATATACAATCAGGAGAACTTGTATATGAAGAATTTTACTATTGGCCATGTTTCTTACTGTGATAAGCATTCTTTACGGAGAAATACTGAAGAGTATTCACAAAAATGTTTTCTACTGTATATACAGCTTAAGCTTCAATAATAGCTTTCCCCCTTACTTTTTGGTCTTGAGTTCATCCTAGAAAGATAGTCTCCTTAAGAAAATCTACTGAAATGAAGACTGGAATTGATACCTGCTTATTTTTTTCATTTAAAATACCTCTAAATCCCACCACCAAAAATCCCAACTAAACAAAACCCAAGAGAGTAGCTTATTTTATTATATAATTATGGAAAGCAAGAATACAAGGATTCTAATGGAGTTTTGAAAATACATATTTTCGCTATATAATGAATCAAGTTACTGTGGAGTGAAAATTACCTGGATGATAAAAATTTACATAAGCAAAAATTTTTCATAGAAAGATTCATTTTCATTTGGTACTGGAACAGGCTGCCCAGGGAGGTGGTTGAGTCACCTTCCCTGGAAGTGTTTAAAAGATGGGTGGATGAGGTGCTAAGGGGCACGGCTTAGTGATTGATGGGAATGGTTAGACTTGATGGTCCTGTAGGTCTTTTCCAACCTTGTGATTTTGTGATTTAGTTTATCATTCTGATCAAAACACAATGTAAACAATATATCTACAGTTCTGCTACCCCTGCTTACACGGAAAACAGCAGTCAGAGGAAAACAGAAGAAACTGAATTTTTTCTTCTCATAAGAACATTTACTTTATTTACTATAAAGATGTCCTACTGGGAAAATTCCCAAATATGTATCAAGTGTCCCCCATCCAAACTCATTTAAGGGAAAAGAGACAACACCTCCCTGGATTCCAGTTGTGTCTGACATTATGAAGAAGGAAAAGCAAGTGTCTGAAGGGCACAACAGGTCAGGCATATGTCTGATCAGAAGCCACTTAATCTGCCAGTCCTGAGGATCCTCTAGAATGGCCCCCTCGCTACAAAAAGGATGTTTAGGCTCTGGAGTGTGTCCAGTGAAGAGCAACAAAGCTGGGGAAGGGGCTGGAGAACAAGTCTTATGAGGAGAGGCTGAGGGAGCTGGGCTTGAGAAGAGGGGCTGAGGGGAGACTTTATTGCTATTTACAACTACTTGAAAAGAAGTTGTAGAAAGGAGGGTGCTGGCCTCTTCTCCCACATGAAAAAGGACAGGACTAGGGACAATGGCCTCAAGCTGCACCTAGGGAGGTTCAGACTGGATATCTGGAAGAAATTTTTCACAGAAAGGGTCATCATGCATTGGTACAGGCTGCCTAGGGAGGCGTTTGAGTCACTATCCCTGGAGGTGTTTAAAAGACAGGTAGACGAGGTACTCAGGGCCATGGTTTAGTGACTGATAGGAATGATTTGACTTGATGATCCGAGAGGTCTTTTCCAAGCTGGTGATTCTATGATTCTATGAATACAAAATTGCATCCATCTTCATAATCCCCTTGTCTTTTATCCTTCTGTAACTTTTCCAACTTCTTTTTTAAGCTCTAAAAACCTACTTCTTGTTCTCCTTTCCCCTCTCCCACAGCTGTGTTTTATTCAGCCTCTAAATCTCTCACAGAGACCAGACATGGGAAGGCGAATCTGAGGATGCCCAGTAATCTCAGTCAAAAGTGCAGCAATAAATTGTCACCTTTTCCTCAAAAAAAGACTTTGCAGAGCATATACATGTTCAAGAAAATGTAAGATAGATGCCACTGCAGAGAGAGCACAAATATTTCAAAACTATACGATCTTTTAAAGTTTCCATCAGCCTAAAATTAAACCAGAATTTGCTAAAGAAAATACGACTGCAAATTATGGAGGAGAAAATGAATTGTGGAAGAAAAATAACAGCTTTCAAATATCAGACTAGTGATATTGCATAACATTTTGCTCAGAAGAGCAGTGGCGCAGAAGAAAATATACTAGTTTCTGATGTGGAACTGTTTAAAAAATGGATAGCTATGCTGTCTGTAATAATAAGGTCCCTCAGACATTGTATTCTCAAATTCCTTACAGCTATGTCCAAACAAAATAATTCTCCACGGCACTGGTAAAGTCAACATAAAATTAAAATTTGGCAAATAATATAGGAAAAATAAGAATGTGCAAGTTGTTATAAAATTTTTAAAAGGAGTGAGAGGGAAGAGAGTGCAGGAAGATAATTATAACAAAGCTATTTGTTCCAGTTCCTTGTATGCAGCAGGAACATGAAAAGGCAGGAGGTTAATTATACTCTGTAAATAATGTTTTCAACAGAATAGCTTTGGAAAGTGTAATAGGTTCTCTGGAACTGCAGCCATTATTTATTGCCACCACCTGTCTAGACCTACATTTTAGCTGATATATCTATGGAGAAAGTGATATACGCCGTATTTTAAATAAGATTCTCAATGCCTAGATAATATCAATAATTCCCATGTGCAATTTTATATATATTCTAAGTTTCCCCACCTTCAGTTTTGTGACTCAATATTATTACTCTTAACGTTAGTCTGAAACATTTCAAAGGCATTTCAGTATTTCAGAAAACTACCACGACACCCAGCTACTCCCCATAATGAGTGAAAGCACCATTGCACTGAGCAGTAAATCACTGTTTGTCTTCCACAATAACCACATAATTTATATACCATTTATTTGGGGGTTTGTAATAACGTTCAGAAGAGCACTATAAGCAATATTATAACTTCAGCATTGGCAGCGTGATGCTTATATTTTCACTTTAACTGATGTTTTCGCCTATGAGAAGCAGAGATACAGTAACTGATATCAGATAAACTTAGAAACACCAAAATACAAGCACTGCTGATAACACAGTTCAGAATAACTCACTCTTATCTGGACAGAAAAATACCAACGATAAATTCAAGGGAAAAGAAATGATGACAGGCTGCACAACTGCAGAGGTTGTTCTGTGTACTCCTTCAGCCTCTTCTTCAGCTGCAGCTACGCACTCCATATGCCCCCTCACTTGGTGTCTTTGCTCAGGGAACGGGGAAAATACTACACACAACTAACAGAAGACTTGCCTGCTATGACAGTGAAGAATCGCAAAGCATGTAACACATCAGATTTATATATCTAAATACACTTGCCTTTTTCCCACTAATCTATGGAATTTAGTGCTTCATACTTCTGCCTTGCTGTGTATATCGTACAAAGTTACATGGAACTGTTTTGATTCATCTAGCTTAACACTGCAACAAAAATCGAGAGATGATGCTTTTTTTATTTAAGAGGATTAATTGTCATTAATAAAACTTTGGAATAACCTCAGAGCAAGTTCGTAAAGTGAGAATTTTAGAGGAACTGCAAAAACTTGTTAAAAATGTGTGCATTCTTGTTTTCTTTCATGTCACTTAAGTATTATAGATTTAAATAGATTATTTAAATGCATCTAATGCTGGATGAAGAAAATTTACAGTAATTCAAACTTGCACTTACTCATCTATGTACAGTAATATGTGAAGTAAATAGAAGGAACAGAGAAATCAAAGGTCAATCTCCTATGGGTAATACAGTCGTTCAGCCTGTGCGAGAAGGCACAGGAAGACCTTTATCCATTGATCTACAGAATAAAGCCAGATTACTTTTGTGAAAATAAGATACCGAATATAAAAACATTCTGAGCAGTTCTGTCTGTGGAAAAAAAATATATATATCTTTTTAGGTATAAGGAAAACACAGAAAAGGAATGAACGAGATGGTAAGAAAGAACAGTGGTGAAAATTTTAAGGGCATAAAAACCAGAAGCCAACTGACTGACAGAAAACCCACCTTTTTTTAGCTAGTGGTAAAATAATATTATCTTTATATGTTCTATAAATATATACACACATATTTTTGTATTCTCTATAAATCTATATATATAAACACCACAATGAGGAGTTGAGCAACAAGCTATTCTGTTTTTTCTAAATGCACTAGTAGAACAACAAAATCCAAAAAATACAATAAGGCAGTGAAAGGTTGCACCTTTCCAATTACATTTACAAAATGTTATGACACACAAGATGACAGCTCTGACAGAGATTTAATAACCTTGAACACAAGACAAATTATTGATATTATCATAAAGCTGAAGAAATCCTGATCAATACATACCAAGGTTGTTTAAAAAAAGAATAAAACTCACTAACACTGTGTTTTATTTAGTTACAGATGAAGACTTGTCTACTATGACAACTCTCCAGTCCTTATTATTTTATTTAAACAATTTTGTCTCCTGTTAAGAAATATTAATTGAAATTAGGGACTTGCCCCAACTTCTTGCATATTTCGCATGATGAAATAATAGTGCTGAAGGGTGAGGCAGACTTTAAAAAAAAAATAGAGGAAGCAGATGTGAAAAGATGTCAAATAATTACTTACTAAAGCTAAGCATTGGGCTGGAACACATTTGTCACTTTTGACAATTTTTTTTTTTCATATATGGGAAAAGGAAAGAAAAAAAAAGGAGGAAAAAAACTCAAAAAATCAATTACAACCCCAGCAAGGACTAGAGAACAAAAATTGCCATTATGTCTTAACTGGAAGATGGATACACATGCCTATCAGCTCATCTTTGAACACTCAAACTCACTGCAGAACAGAATGCATTTAAATTGAGACATGTCCCATGGACAAAGAAATCACCCCTCCCAACTCTTCATACATACCATTTTACTACAAAGAATTTTCTATCTTTTCTTTTATTGAGTAATGTTTGTGATTTTTCTTTTAAAGAAAATAAAGAAAATCATTACTTAGATTCAGCAAACAGTTGACATAGGAAAGGAAAAGAAAATAAAAAATCCCCAAACTCGGCTATTGATGGCTTCTATTCCTATAATACATTTTGGACTTCTGGCAAAAGTTCAGATTAAATTCTGTTGAAGTATACTGGAAAGTACTGGGAAATTTTCAGCACTTTAATTAAGATTTACTTTGAAGTATTACGTAAATTAGGATTCTTCAGCTTTGACAACAATACTAAAGTGGGTGGGGAGCAGAAGTATTTTCTGTAAACTCAGAAGTGCCATAGAGAACATAAAAAGAGAGCCACTGTAAAAGAACTGCAACAGCAAATGAAAGAGGGAGAGGGCAGGTATGAAAGGAATGAAATTCAGACTGCTCTTTGTCACCAGATAATGTAGATGAATCAAGGAGTAAGCAGGCTGCAAAACTGATTTGACCAGGTCTCAGGCAGAAATCTTGAGTTAATTTAAATCCAAATATACTGCCTCTGACTCTGGAAACCTCTAAAATATCTAACTTTCCGGAAAAAAAAAAAAAGAATCTCTCCCTGCCTACCCTATTTTTATTGTTCTCCAAATACCTGTTATTGAATGATGGCAAACAGAGCTAGGTGGACCTTTGTTTGCACAACTAGAGTAATTTTAGCAGTTACATATGACTGCCTCCATACCTGCCTTTCAATAACCATAATCAGCCTGAAAGAAGCAAAAGGCCAACATATCACCTAAGAATAAAAGTGGATACAGCCTTGGCCTGAGCAGAAGTCACCACTGTGCTGCAAGATATGAACCTGGGTACCACATGTAGCAGTAGAGACATAGAGAGGACCACAGCCTGCCTCTCCATTTGGGGGGCTTTTACAGACATATTTAATTTTTCTCATTTGGTAGAGAAAATACAGCAGTTTCTTATCAATCATTCACGTTTCTAGGCTCAGTTACTCTATGTCATATAGCTCATTAGGAAATATAGTAATATTAAATTACCTTTCTTTTCAAGTATATCCTGCCAATAAGAAGGGAGTTATTACTGCCTTGTAAATACACATTACATTGCCACCAGAAAGCCTAGAATGGGGGTAGGGAGGACACGACGGGACAATCTTACTCATAAATGAAAATTATTTTTCTTTTTTTCTACAGTTTTCAGTAGAGGCCTTACTGCTGGAAATCAAACATTTATCCTCATTGTTTACAAATATGCCCTCTCCCCTCTTTAAATAAGCAACATAACTTTCTATATCACCATGATGGAATTCTTCATCAGGAGGAGAAAGAAATACAGGAAGCTGGTAGTATTAAAAGCTACAACTTTTGCTGCAGTGACCCACATATCAAATGTACCTACCTAGGTAGTCCAGAAGGATTCAGGGCTGGCATTTTCTCTCTTTGGTAGGGGTGGTGACCAGTGATGAATACACTAGTGATGGACCCAAGACCATTTTCTTAAATCAAGCATGTTTAACTCTGGGAATAAATTGTGTCAATGAGAAATGCTAAAGAAGAAAGAGGTCTATATTGAAGTCTATTTACAAGATGCCAGCAGTGCAATTGAAGACATGAGTGTAATACACACAGATTTATTCAGGCCAATTCCAATGGGGTCATCCTGACAACCAGAGCAGTGACATAGGAGAGATGGATTTCAGTGCTGGAGCAGATTCTATTCCAGTTAAAAACATTCAAGAAAAAAGAAACAACCAACCCCCCCCCCCCCCCGAAAAACCCTAAACCCTATGCCATCTTGCTATCAATGACCCAAATAAGAAAACTGCAAAAATATCAGGTTTTCCGTTATTCAGTATAACCATAGCATTATCAGTAGTACCAAATTATTTCATTCCCGGTAGTGACTCAGGGACTTGAAGTGAGAAAACAACTACAGTCTGGTTTTAATTTATTAACAAGCAAAAAAAACCCAAAAAACAAACCCTCTCTCCTTATTCTCCTGTCAATGAAAAGAAGGTGTGATGCATTGTTTGGCTGTGCTTTAGCTTTGTAATCAAAACAGCTAACTGCCACAGGTATCGGAAAAATTAGTTAATTTATTGCCAAACTTATACAAAACAATGCATAAAGGGCAGTCAAATGCTGTTAATTTTTCTCTGAAGAACTTTCCTATGGGCAGCAGGAGGGAAATAGAAGCAGCCTATTAAGAGGATTCTATTAGTGTACACAGGTAAGAAGAATCTTCATTTTCTTTACCCTGTCCCAATTCCTCATTAAGATCACATTAATCACATGGTAGCCTCCAATAATTACACATGAGATAGTATTCAAATTCATAACTTTCAAATACACTTACTACTATTTTTATTATCCCCCCTTGATACTTATAATCCTTGAAGCACATTTTACAGATTGTTACAAATTTAAAATATTTCAGAATATTAAAACAACTCCCCATTCCCCTCACATCCTGATTCAAATCTTTGTTTTGAGTAGAAGAACAGCATCATTTACAACATAAACTTCACCATCTATTCAACTCTGATATTAGCGGCAGTGTGCTTTCAGGTAGCTTGTCTGGGGAATCACACGTCAAATGCAGCTTTTTGGCTTTTTATGTGCAATGCAGAATGACAAAGGCTTTGGAAGCAACAGAACAGGATTAGACCGTGTACTCTCTTAGTAAAGTTTAAAATTTTGAATTAAAACCAAACCTTCCCTCAATAAAGACACAGAAATAGAGCCCTACAGCCTGCCTTGCTCCAGACGTCTCTGGAAACAACCTCCAGTGACTCACTCAGAGCTTTACATGGTCCACGTTGGTAGTGCAGAACAACATGGTCAGCAAGACAAAACTGATAAGCACTCAGCCACAATACAAGAGCTGCTGGACCTTCCAGTCAGGCAGGACATTCACCCCCTTGGCCAGGGAAAAGGCGAGAGCAGAGTGAGCACAGGACCGCTCTGGCGAAGACTGCTTTGTGCTGAGGGCTGTGAGCAGATTTAATCCTGAACAGTTCAATCAGAGAAATTAGCAAAAGCCTGCAGGAGCCAGAGACATCTGTTCACCCTGGTCTTTTCATGATCCCTCAAAAAGAAGGCACTGCTGATGCATTTTCTTCTGACGCTCTCCATATGCCCATGAAACATTTGTTAGGCTTCTCCTCTCACCAGCAATTTATTGCTGAGCTTTGCTGGCCCTCCAAGGCTGATACCCATAATTCCTCTTCCTTAAATAATGAAACAGATCACCACATGCACACAGCTCTGTGCATTCTAAAAGTTGTTTGAGCTAGCAGGCAAAGGTATTGTATCTTGCAGAGCATAGGTACGAGCACTGGCTGCTGTTAGAGGGACACATGAGCTAGCACAGGTCATCCTCACTTCAGCTCATTGAAGTCTGGATGCTGCAGTACTAGCCCCACCAAATCACTGAACTTGTGTGCTTGGCCCTAGCAAACATCACCTTTTGGAAGAAGCCTTGACATAATGACAGTTTATCATCTGTAATCCAGATATGCTACAGCCCAGCCTAAAGTAGCTGAGGGATTTTTGACAATATGCTTCACTGGAGTTAGCTAAAATTTTTCCCAGCTAAGAAAGAAGACTATTTGGTAAGTAACTTTTGCCTTTCAGATAAAAAAAATCAAATCAGAATTTCAGATAATGAAATGCAGCTACAGAATAAGATGTCTGATACTTGTTTCTAACAAACATCTAGCATCACTTAAAAAAATAGGCAATGACTGCAGAATATAAAGCAGGTACTCAATTTTTTAAAATCACCTGCTTGTGTCTGGTAAAATTAACACACAATTAACTCTAGAGCAGAGAAGAAAGATGGGGAAAAAGGTTAAAAGATGCACTGAGAGTTTTCCAGGAGAGAAGCAAGAGAGTGAGAAGCATCCCTGTACTGAACAGAAAACCTGAATTTAGTTAGTGACTGTGACAATAAGTGTCATTTAAATGCTGTGATACAGCCATGGCTGCTTTGGTCTGTTCCAGTTCTTGTACTTATAAACTCTGGGAGAAGTACAGCACTGTGAAAGAAGGTGAACTGGGGATGACCCAGGAGACCATTGTGTTCAACTTCATTATTTATGTCCTCACAGCTAGCTCATTTTCAGGGATGTCAGGGGAGACAACATCTTATTACTAGCGACAAATATTTAAACAATAGTGAGATTATTCCAAGTTACAGCAAGAACCTTTCACAGCATACAGAAAAAAACAGCAGTGCTACTAGCACTGCTTATAGGTGTGCTATTTAAAGATTGAGCAATTGTCGTGAACCATCATATTAGTCCCATCTTCTTTTGCTTGGAAGGGCAGACTTGAGCCATTCTGAGTTCATTGGGAAGCTATTGGTCACAGGTTTGGAATGTCCTCCAAAGAACCTTAAGCATTGAACTAATTTAATGCAGGCATCTCCATTTCATTCCTTCATCATTCTCTCATCATTAACTTTCCAAAATGGTTGTATAAATTCCCTTAAGTATTGTTCCTGTATCAGAAAGTAACTATGACTCTGACAATTATACTGGCTTTATTCGCCTTATTCAGCTGTTCTGTAGTGAAAATAAGTTAGTCTCTGTAAGAAAGACTTAGTGGTCAGAAAATATTATAATTATTTTTACCAGTATTTTTAACTTTATACTATTTTTATTTCTGATTATTTACATATTTGGTTCTTGTTTCAAAGCAATTTTGCCTGAATCATTTTGCCTCTAAGTTTTAGAATGAATAAACATTAAAAAAATCTGATGATCTCATGCAGTGGGAACAGGCAAGTAGTAAGATTGTCTCCCCCTAGTGCAACAAAAGCAGCCAGCGCAAGGGGTAGGACAAGGAAGAGTAGGCCAGCAAGCTTTGGCATCCTCCGTTTTCAGAATAGATGAATATGTGTAAATAATATATTTCTAAAAACTTAATTCCAAAGAGAACCAAGCATTGGGGGTGGGGGAACAAAAAGCAACTCATAAAGGTACTGGCAGCTTTGTAAATGATGAGCAATCATTTTAATGTTTTTATGATGTGATTTGAAGAGTCCTTATTACTTTGTAAGAAATCCAGGGAACAATGTTCCTGTCTTCAACAACATAATTATTAAACTGAGATACATACCTAGTTTCAAAAGCATTAGAAAGTAGACTCCTCCTCTCTCTCAAAAACGTGGGCAAAAAGCAAGAATCCACAATGTCTTTTAATCTACAAGCTTTTGTAAAACAGAGAGGCAGACCAGAGCTTCAGTGAAGCAGCCAGTTTTGAGCGTTAGCTTTCAGTACAGCATTAATTGGGGTGATTGCCAGAGTCCTCCAAAACCATCTGAATTTGCTTTAACTTAACCCAAATAAACAGTTCCACTGAAATCCAAACTTTACGGGAAGGATTCAAATTCCAGTACATTCATATTTGGAGATTATTAGCAGGAGTCCTGGTATGAGGGGAAAAGTGTTTAAAACACATTTACATAAATAAAATTCAAGAATAGCAGCCCTGCTTCTAGCATCATTCATTACAGCCTGCTGAAAATGACTGTGTTACCACAGTAACCAAGCTAATATTGGCTTTCCAGCTTGCAGGCATTAAATGCTTTAAAAGCAGGTGCAAAGGATGAATTCACAGTTTTGAAGCAGGTGAATTTTCTCTGCCAAAAATGCCAAAAGAGGAAGAAAGAAGGTGCTCCAAATTTTTAAGAAAAAGATGTTGTAAATCAGTTACCCAAAGAAAGTAGTGGAGGAGCTTGTGACAGTAGTGAATTCGCACTGGATGGAACACAAGCTCTAACTACACAATTCCATTGGTTTTCCTTGAAAATAACAGGCATTATTTGAAGAGTTAGTCTGATGATGCCTAGTGTAAGCTAGACTTCATTTCATTCCCTTTCAGGTGTAGGAATCATAGGCAAAATATAGATCATTTTTTGTCAAGTGAGAAGCCAAGTTCCTGAAGATAAATATTTTCACAATTGTCCAAAGGAAAAAAACTCAGTCTTGGAAACACCTGTAGTACTGTGAGGAAACAATGCTACACTAGCCTGTCCTACCAAACAAGTGGTACAGAAAAGTTCTATCTAGATACAGGTCATAGACATCTAATTTTCCTAAAAATGATTGGTACTGAATTCCAGGAGAACATTCACAGATAGTTCTTCCTAGAATTATTTTCATACTACTCATTTGAACAGGTGGTTGTTTGGTTTTTTCATTTATACTTATATTGCTCTTTTGTCTTCTGCATTAACTGCAGCCTAAAAAAAAAATAAACCTTACAAATTATAAGTTTTACAAATCATACAAAAAACCCATACATATTAGAAAGGATTTCTAGATTTTATATTCAATACTTCATGTTCCAAAATGGAATTGCATTCTGGAATGAAATCATTGTTACATCCTACATTTGAAATAGATAAATATATGCATGTTCATACATCATCTGAGTCTACTAACTGTACAGTTTCTAGCCTGATCCTATGAGAAATCTTTGCTCATCTAAGAACATGAACATCTGGGGAACAGAAGTCAAAGCTGCTTTTCTCAGTCTCAGGGGCTGAGGATGACACTAGGATGCCCCAACCTCTCAAAGGGCCTGCACTTAGGGTGAGGTTCATGAGTCGCTTTTTTCTCTCACCCTCTGACTGACTCATGCATTGTTAAAAAAGCACGACTGAGGTAGGCAGTCACCTGGGAGAACTCACCCTCAGAGCATCTGGGGCAGGTCGGATCAGCTTAGCAGATTTTTCTGCCTCTTTCAATATACATATTCACTCAAGAAGGTCCATATTATACGGTCCACACTTCAGGGGAGCCAAGATGACATTTCCCAACTAACCTGCCATTTTTTAAAAATAATTTAACCTAAGTTTGCCAAACATAAGAAATAAATAATAAATTAACGTGCAAGGGAGTAAATAAATGTAATTTCATTGCCATGAGAATAATCAGAGATTTTACTTAGTGATTTAGCCAAATGATTTTAATAAATCTTTCCTCTCCGACGTTTGACTATCACAGATGACATGTCAGATTCAAAAAATCTCTGAAGCATTAGATAGCAGTTAGTTTTTTTAATGAGCAAAGGATAAACACAACAGATTCTTATAAAATAAATGTTAGTGCAGTGCTCTTGCTCAGTTTTAATAAGAGGTAGTGTCTGCCAATCTCTTCCTAGTATTCCTGTTCAGGACCGTGATCTTTCAAGCGTCAGTGCTGGTCCATGGGGAGTTTCTGAATTAACTCTTACTTTTTTTCATTGTAAGGGCTCTTTAGAATACCAAACATTTAAATAACAGGCATATTACTGAAGGATGACACTATCCTGAAATCTATTTTTTTTTCTTTCTTATATGATAGTAACACCTTGAAGACTAAACAGCATGGAAGAGTAAAGTAACTGTCTTACAAATCAACACAGAACAGGCAGACCTTTTTAAATACTGCCAGCTGGTGTACTACAAACAAGAATTTATAGTAATGGGTTATTATGCAGTACCTAAGCATATATAGCATGGATATTTAATAAAAATACTCTAAGATGCTTGACGCATGGGACAAAGGAATGTAACTTGCTAGCATTCAACAGGAAACACTCAGAAAAAATTTCACTAATTGAAGTTCTACTGCTTTTTCGAAAAATTTACAGAGCAGCAGCCTGGAAAATGAACATCTTAACCTGCTGCAAAGTCTTATGAACTGTTTCCACTTTATTACCTCACTTTCAATCTTATATCAGGAAATTTGCAAAGTTTTTTGTCACTCAAGTAAAGAAGAATCATCCCAGTAAGAAAACAGTGGTTCAGTGTGTGGGACAACACCAAGATTCAAGCACTCAATGTCACTTAATGGACCCTGTGCTTGCTTCTAAATAACACAAAGGCATTTTCTGTACGGCTTTCCCTCCATTCACAAATCATTTGTGCCAACACACCACGGATGTTAAGAGTGTCCCTTTGACAAAGCACATACAAATATCAATTCCTGCAGTTTGTAATGAAAGATAAGTCAATGTAACAGGTATTTTGGCCAAAAGAAGACAGCCTTGAATAATTCTTCACTTAAGATACCTGTTTTAAATATAATCTAATAGGGTATTTTGACTAGAATGCAAATAGTTTTAAACTGAAACTTTAAAAAAGTTAGACAGTCCCATAAAACCTGAAATAACTATTATCATCATTAGATTATATCTATATTATCTAAAATAACTTTAAAGTATTTTGCCTTTAAGTAAAAAATCCACATTTTTTTCCTTTAATTTTTAATTATAGATTGATTTAAAACATAACAAAGCAGCTTCAGGCTTTCAGAAAATGTTGATTAAATGCAGAGAGCCTGAAAGTTTTTGAAAGTCCAGTTTCTCTGGACAGAAACCTCAATATCGAACCCTGTTATTAAAGGAAAAGTAGCTGAAGTTATATAACGAGTTTAAGAAATGTAGAAAATACCCATAGTATATTTAAGAACACCTGTTAAATTAGAAGCCTTAATAAGGGGATCAAATCGACGAGGCATGGGACCGTTTAGGATCCAGATGCTAAGCACAGATAGTACTAAATTGAGTGCTGTACAGAAATTCAGAAATATAGTCAGCAGTCAGAGTTGTCATCTCTGCATGACACGGCATCATTGATGTTTTTGTGACAGGTCNTGCCAGCTGGTGTACTACAAACAAGAATTTATAGTAATGGGTTATTATGCAGTACCTAAGCATATATAGCATGGATATTTAATAAAAATACTCTAAGATGCTTGACGCATGGGACAAAGGAATGTAACTTGCTAGCATTCAACAGGAAACACTCAGAAAAAATTTCACTAATTGAAGTTCTACTGCTTTTTCGAAAAATTTACAGAGCAGCAGCCTGGAAAATGAACATCTTAACCTGCTGCAAAGTCTTATGAACTGTTTCCACTTTATTACCTCACTTTCAATCTTATATCAGGAAATTTGCAAAGTTTTTTGTCACTCAAGTAAAGAATCATCCCAGTAAGAAAACAGTGGTTCAGTGTGTGGGACAACACCAAGATTCAAGCACTCAATGTCACTTAATGGACCCTGTGCTTGCTTCTAAATAACACAAAGGCATTTTCTGTATGGCTTTCCCTCCATTCACAGACAAATCATTTGTGCCAACACACCACGGATGTTAAGAGTGTCCCTTTGACAAAGCACATACAAATATCAATTCCTGCAGTTTGTAATGAAAGATAAGTCAATGTAACAGGTATTTTGGCCAAAAGAAGACAGCCTTGAATAATTCTTCACTTAAGATACCTGTTTTAAATATAATCTAATAGGGTATTTTGACTAGAATGCAAACAGTTTTAAACTGAAACTTTAAAAAAGTTAGAAAGTCCCATAAAACCTGAAATAACTATTATCATCATTAGATTATATTTATATTATCTAAAATAACTTTAAAGTATTATGCCTTTAAGTAAAAAATCCACATTTTTTTCCTTTAATTTTTAATTATAGATTGATTTAAAACATAACAAAGCAGCTTCAGGCTTTCAGAAAATGTTGATTAAATGCAGAGAGCCTGAAAGTTTTTGAAAGTCCAGTTTCTCTGGACAGAAACCTCAATATCGAACCCTGTTATTAAAGGAAAAGTAGCTGAAGTTATATAACGAGTTTAAGAAATGTAGAAAATACCCATAGTATATTTAAGAACACCTGTTAAATTAGAAGCCTTAATAAGGGGATCAAATCGACGAGGCATGGGACCGTTTAGGATCCAGATGCTAAGCACAGATAGTACTAAATTGAGTGCTGTACAGAAATTCAGAAATATAGTCAGCAGTCAGAGTTGTCATCTCTGCATGACACGGCATCATTGATGTTTTTGTGACAGGTCCTATTCTTCATAAAATTATACTGACTGACTCAAGTACACATTCATCCTCTGATATCTTAATGATTGCATCTCCTGTGGTATCTTCGAGCTCTGATGATGAGCTATCCAGGTTGCATTGTTATCAATCAGCCTGTATTCACATTTAAAGCAAACAAAAAATCCTGGCCTATTGTATTTTGCAGCTCTCCTAAATGCATCACTAGGATCAGATTTGTTAAACTTTGTCAGTTACTTAGAGCTTTATGGTCAATTCTTCTAAACAGCTTTAGTATAAGTTATCAAACCTGCAGTTATCTTGCTTCTGCTTAAACAGATAATGTGACGCTACTGCTTTGACACTCTCACAGCTTTCCTTAAAAAAACCCCAATTAAGTATTTCTGTCTTTTCTCCATCATGCTTGATAGCTTAATAATGCAAACTGATGTCAGTGCAAAAATTCTGATATATCAGAGCTTAGATGTTAAATGAACTACTTGCTACGCACATAATTTTTACTTAGTGTCTAACATAATCTTTACAGTGTCTAACTGCTTCAGTCACTCCCTCTGTTTTTCTAAAGTAATTTATTCCCATGATTTATCTTTCTCTAAGAGTCTCAGTAATGTCATTCACCTCAACTCTCATTTGTATGTAGGATATATTCCATTAAATTAATGGAATGTGTACTCAAAACAGCATATAAATAAGCACTTTACATTGCAGAACTTTGGCAATTTTCATTTACTTGTAGGAAAATAAAAAGTCTTTCAGGACTTTAGTGTATTTATGATTTTTTAAAATCTAAACCTTAAATATTCTGGAATATTTCACAGTTATATGCTGGTTTAACACTTGTAAGATAAATAAATAGTCTGAATCAGACACTAATTCCTGACTTGCAACTTTATCATTTGAGAAACAGTCACATAGTATATCAACATAGCATAAAGAGCTAAATTTCACCATTTTGCAAACTGTCATGAAAGACAGCTAAGGATCCCAACACTGCTTCAAGAAAATGTTGTATGTTTTTGTTATGAAGAAATAACAAAATAGTAACCTTTGAATTACCCAACTGTTGTTTACCAACAATGCCCAAACACAGGCTTAGTTTATTTTCCTGTTTCCTTCATCTGTCTTCAGAAGCCCTGCCTGTTTTCAAGGCTTCCTGCAACATTTCTCCATGATTATAAATTCCATCAGCTTCAACAGTCATACAGCATTATGACTAAAGGCATATAAAATGCATCCATTACAAAAGTAATCACATTTTCCTTATTACCTCCACATTTGATTTAATTTCTGCTAATATGGGAAGTCACAGATTACTTTTTGATGTTATAGATCATGTTGTTGTGCTACAGAATTATTTCCTTAATCAACAGAAAGCTTGAAACTCCTATTCCTTTTGGAAAACCTATATTAAAAATTTCTAGCTAAACTAGTTTTATCAGATGGGCTCTTAGCAAGCAAGATTTTTTTTTTAGTCAAGAGATTAAATAAATATTCAACATGGAAAGAAAATATTAAAATACAAGAATAAAAAAATGAAGAAAATGAAACAAAATAAAAAATATTCTCATTTTTATAAAAGTAAGAAGCTTCTTTTCCTGAGGGGGTTGTCACTGAACTGAGCTAAAAAAAGATGTGAGGATAGCAGCATGCAGCCTGCAAGCACTACGCCCTCCAAAGCTTGTGTCATATTTGTCTAACCTCCTCCTTCCCATTGAAAAATGTGTGCCAGTCATCTTTCATGCATATTCAGGTCCAGCTGAAGTTAGCAGTTCCCCAATTTCAAGAAGTAAGGTAAAAGAAGTGAGAAAACCCACGGACTGCTGTTCTGAGTAGCCATAAACTGTAAGTAGCTTGAGACATGGTGCAGCCCAGAGGAGAAAGATGCTGCATATATAGGCTAATTGGGCAGGCAAAATCCTCCTCCGTAAGCCAACAAAATATTTTTTCCCTCTGAATTTATTATCATTTAAAAGAGGAATAACAATTTGTTTATTTTGGAGGGACTGTTTTATCAGGTATCAAAATACTTTTGGTATTAGCTATATATGCTTTTTATATTTATTTACCTTTTTACTAGAAGATAACTGTAGTAAACACTTTCAATTTTTAAACTAGGTTCTACTACTCCAACATTATGACCAAACTGCAGTACTTCACACACTTACATCATCATTTTAATGCACAGAGACTTTGATGCACAAAAACAGCATTAATGGAAACCTCCATAAATTGTTTTTTGTCTCTACAGTAAAGTAAAATGAATGTTTAAATCCAGTTCCTCAGCGAGACCCCACAAATAATCTTATAAGAGACAAATATTGCAGTGAAATTCTGCTGTCTTGAAATAGCACAAGCTTCAGCAGAATAATTTGCACTTCTCTATGTAACTTTGGGCTGAAGAGTTTGTGAGTGGCTTCATCGTCCCACTCCATCAGACAAATCTCTAATTTCTACACATTCCCAATGAAAATATTCTTCAGGTAGATAAGAATCAAGTAGCAGAGATTTTTTAATTGCTCAATAAAAACACCTAAGAGGCAGTTTTCTACCTGCCAAATAACACAAATAAATAAGGGAGATATTCTAGAGGTATTCTGCTTCCTCCAAGTCAGGAGGAGTTTAACTTTGGTCCTAATGAGAAAAGAAAAGCCAAGGAAGAAAGCTTTGCCCAGGTGATACCAAGTCCCTCCTTGCTGTAGCCTTCTGAACAGGGGGCTCATTATGTGGACACACTCACAACATTCCTAAAATGTTGCTGTGGGTGTTGTAAACTGTCCTCTGACAACATGCACAATGGAAATAGGTATTTCTTTTGACAGATTGTCTATCACCAAACATCCAGATGGATTTTTTTTGCATGCAATAAAAGCACAATTAAAACTGAAAACTTTACAGTAAATTTGATGATATTACATTCACTGTACTGATCGGCACCCATGGCAGAGAGAAATAAAGGTCCTCCAAAAATGTGATATGATAAAAGTTTAGCTGTGCTCTGATCTGTTCACTAAATATTTCCCCCTCCCTGCTGAGACCCTTTAGTGAAAGAAACCTTTCACTTTAGTGAAAGAAACCTTGGGGAACCAAAAGTAGCAATATTGGCTGCAGCACCAGAGCACAGTGAAGTGGTTTGGTAATTTAGACTTTTGCAGTTCAGCTAAACATAGTAAAACTGATGTCATCAATCCCAGAAACATGTCTAGAAACACTCACATCACTCCTTTTCAGAGAATGAAATCATCTGAAGGACACAGGCAGAGCTAGATGGAAAAACAAAATTCACAAAAATATTCTCAAAGTTGTTTTCCTTAAATGATTTAAAGAGTTTTGACATTTCTTGAAAGAGGAACATCAACTACCTCTCCACCAAAAGCACATGAGCCAGAAAGGCACTACACCAGTGTAGACCCAACACAGATACATGCACCAAGGCCTCTCATATTTCAAAGAAATAACCTAAGATCTGAAATATCATTTGTTCCAAGACAGATCTGTCTCATTTTAAAACAGAAATTAAGTCTTAGAAAACCCTGTCAAAAGTAACATTTGGAGACATACTTCAGTTTGATAAATTGGATCATTTTTGCCAGAGGCAAGTGAAATATTGAAAAGCAAGAGCTAATTAAAAATAATATCTATCTCCAATACCTCATCTGAGTACAAGTGTTAGGACAAATATCTGGGTTTTAAACAGTAAGAATGCAGCAAAACTTGGCTGTTTGTGAGTAAAACTGAAATCCCACAACAAGCTGTGCTCAGGCAAACTGGCTTCTGTAGGTCTCTGAGTAGGATAGTAGAGAACCTGTGAAAATTTTATTGAGGGAAAAAAGAAGAGAGAAGGGGGGGACCCCAGAAGATGTTGGTGTCTGCCTCCTGTTTTTTGTAGCAATATTCCTTGGGATTATAATTCACCTCCATCTGAAGGCTCCCAATGTGAACACCAAGCAGTAAACCTGTCTGAAGTAATGCTGACATACTGAATTATTTAAGCAAGAAAATCTTCATAATAAGCATTTTTCAAAAGCAGAAGAGAATTATTTTGCTTTAGCTCTGTTGCACGTCTCAGAAGTCAGAAAATAAAAGCATTCTCAAAGCGTGCTGTAGGTGATATCAGCTTGGGGGCTATCAGTGGGAGGGGAACAACTCATTCCTACCCTCAGAAAGTGCTTTCACAGCTTTTTAAAGGGAGAATAGATATGGAGGGTGGGAAACCCGCTTTCTCTGTTGCCCTCCGTAAGTTTGGAGTTTACTGTTGTTAATTAGTTTCAGCTCACTGACTAATATCCTTGAAGTTTTCTGTCACCATCCCATTAAATTAGAAGTGTAGAGGTAAGGAGGCACAGCATATAGTCTAGTGATACAGACACTATTGCTGCGGGGAAACGTAGTGCCTAGTGAACGCTAAATATGCCAAACACCAATTCATATAAATGCCACCAAACCTATCACCCCTGTCAAATCTCCTCTCTGGTCTTCTCCTTTTTACCTCATCTCTGGAGCACGGTTGCCGAAACAGCTCTCAGCATGATGGCTGATGCCCAGGGGAGCAGCAGCAACTGGAGTATGACCTCTGCTGCCGGGATGGAGGCAGCTGGGGCCAGCTAATCTGAGGCTTGGTACGGAAAGCATATGGAAGAAGTCTTTATGCACTGCTAAGTCACCCTTTAACATGTGCAGTCAAGCAAGAGACCCTACCAGTGACCCACTTACTGGGATGCATGGTCTCTTTTTCATGCTTAGCAAAGTCTTTTTTCCCTAAAGAGGAATAACTCATCTATGCAGTGGGATACACTATTACATACAGTTCTGCATTCTTCCCTAAGACGGATGGTGCTGAAAACACTGCAAGTCACAATGTCACAAGAGAGAAAAATCTAGTTCCAAGTTTCAGATTCAGCATCTCCCTGTGCTGCTTGGCATCTGCCATCAATATGATAGTTTTCTCTCTAGCTCAGAACATACGCCTCTGTGCATGAGACAAGATTGGACAATGAATGACATCATCTTTATCTTTGTTAAACCATTTTCAGGAAACTGGAGTCCCTTGACAATTGAATTTAGAAAGATAACTAGTTTTTCCATGTGCTAAACTAAGATAATCTCCTGTGTTTTGTTTCTTCTGGCATCTTGCTTAGCACTTATGCAAATAATATAATTTATTTGAGCCATTTGCAACATTAAACATGGAATTCAGCAGACAGCATGCACAACCAAATTGCACAATCGTATGAGAATGAGATGGTTTCCAAAGATAGTTACACTAAGCTTACATTTGCAGAATAAATAATTCAATCCTCATGCTCCACATTTAAATATTTATACAAATACACTGCTTGTCACAATTAGTTTGATTAAACTGTTAAGAAAAAGGAACTGTTCCAGAAATGAGACTTCATCTAGGAGGAGAAGCTATTTATGTTGAAGTTAATTATGTGAAATTACAGAAGTAGAAGCAGGTCAGGAAGTGGTCCTCCAAATTCACACAAAGATGTGACCCCCGGCTCATTCAAGGGAAGTTTTCTACTTCAATTTTTCATTTTGCAAAAAAGACTCTGACCTTACTTTCCTCTTGGTTTCATGGAAACAAAAGACATGTTTTCATCTTTCTCCTATGAAAAGTCTTATTTATAGATTGTGAAAACACACTGTAGTTTACAGACTATTTTCTGTATAATTTTCTTTCACAAGATGCTCAGGAAAAAATATTTGCTTTCACAGCACACTAAACACAACTCCCTGAAGCAGGAAGAGAATCATTAATGGAAAATCTTTTCCCTTTAATCTCAAGGATACTTTTCAGGACATTTCAAAAATCCCAAATAGCCTCAGAGAAAAGTCTGGATTTGTGATCCTGTTTATTGATCAGAATAGGGTTTATTTCTGATCTATGTGAAGTTCGGTGCTACACGGTTTAGGGGAAGAAACTGACACTCCCCCTCTAGGAGGAAAATATCAGCTTACGCCATCTCACTGGCATTAATTTTGATACGACTAAGGCTACCCAGAGCTCCACACGTGACATTTTGTAGTATTATGAGGAATTCAAGCCTGACTGTATGTGCAATATTGAAGGACTACTGCAACAAGAGTTACAAATAGGCAAGTGGGTCACCTTAAAGTATGGCAATTTATTCTGCGTTTTTCAGTAGTTGAAGGGAAAAATGCTGTGACAGGGCTCTATTGCATCACTGACCAAGTTCAGATGAACAGCATGTGTAAGAGCATTTACTGCACAAAACAACTGGCCAGTGCAAAGGATTCTGCAGGAAAAGCCAGACTGTCAAACGTGCCTATTATACAACCTTGTGAGAGATCTGCCCTTGCATGAAAGGGCACTGAGTAGAGACTTTGTCCAGAGGACAAATAAAAAAATACCTCTTGTTATTTCAATACCATTTCTGCAATACGCCTATGAGAGCCAGATTAGGAATGCTGAAAAATCTCACTAACACCTATGGTACCTTTCAGTAGTGGCTGGTGATGCAGGAGGAGAAAGAGTGGGTAGGAAAGAGTGGGATACAGCCTTTAAGTGTCACGGATCTGCCAAAAAAACCCCTGCCAAATAGTTTCTTTTATTGTATGATTCAAATGACTCAAAGAGACCAAAGAATTTAGTTATTGTATCTATGAGGCAAGCTAGATTCCTGAATGTAGGTGAAATTTTTCTAGTTTATTATATATTTGGTTGACACATTTCCTTATATTCCATTCCTCTTACCTTCCCCTCACAAATACGTGTTTCCCTTATTTTCCTGTTTCTGAGCATGAATACATAATTATGTGTAAATGAAAGTGAGACCAAGAACACATTCAAAGAGGTGGTATTTTCATTTTCCAATACCAAAAGTGAACATAGGTGGCTTTGTGAAAACTCCTCTTCTGCCTGGGTTTATGTTTAACAGAGCTCTAGTGAGACTGAACCTGGTCCCCCTTCAAGGTTAAACATAATTACATACATACAAAGAAATCCATAATTAAGGAAAGAACTGGTACACACTTAGAATGAAGAAACAATTTTGACTACTTCTCCACAGTTTGTCAAGCAAGGAGAATAGTTTGTCAAGCAAGGTGGATAAAGAAAACCACTGTTCCCCTCCCATCTAGGCAAAAGTTAGATATGCAGCTACAGTCCATAGGAAAATAAAAATGGGTAGTCAGGTAAATTTATACAAGGAATTGATCCAGAGTTTATGCCACTGTCAAAAGCTGCCACTCCACCACAGACCTTCTCTTCTTCAGTAAAGAAACAAAAAAATAAAAAAAAATTAAAAAAAAAAAAAAAGAGGCATCAAAGGCATACGGAACAAGCAAGAGGGGGAAGTAAATATACATGATATGGGTATTTGTCAGCTTGACCTTTCCAGGAAATGGATTACTAAGACCCTTCACTTCCTCCCCTTTTATTTCTCTGTCACTAAAACAGAATAAAGAGCAATATTTCTATGTCAAAGAGGGAAGCCATCGGGAGCTTTATTATTATATTTATTACTATCTAGAAAAAAAAAATTCCTCCCCAACAATCCTCAATGCTGGCAAACTGCTGAGAGAAATAAAAGCACAGTGTATGAACTGTTTGCTGTATTTGCCAACCTGTTAATGACATTTTTACAGAGGCTGGGAAAACACTTCATTTTCACAGTGATCATGTAGCAAATCAGTAAAGACAAATTCTAGTTAGGAACTGTAAAAAGGCTTCTACAAACCAGGCCCTGTTATAAGACCTGTGTACCAAAAATATTCTTGCATACTTTCTTCTTGACTATTTTAACTCATATTAGTAGCTTAATGAAGTAACTGTAGTAGAGAACAATTTGCACTAGTTTCACTTGGACCTGTCAGTGAAAGAATCTTACTAGGTACAATTTAACCTGGAGAAACTCTCCAGCATCTTTTACTGCGTAAAGATTTGTGCCAGTCTGAGGCTCTGGTTAGCACAAATGTAGGAACAAGGTGTGGGGCTGGGCCATACACTGGACTTTTCTTTCAGGAGTAGAGCTGACATTAAACATTCAGGAAACTGTGATCAAAGATTTGGGGTATGGGAAAGTTTTACAATTATTTTGCAATTATTTCCCATTTAATATAGACTGGTTCAACTTATAAAAACATTATCCACTGTCAGGTGAGTCCGACTCAGGGGAAAAAAATGTCCAGAGTTTGTAGAAGAAATTCAACTTGTAATTATACTATTATTTCCTCTGATTTCACAATGTGTTACTCTCTAGTCGTTGTGCCTTGAATATAAGGTTTCAGAAGAAGTTGTTAAAATAAAATCCTTTATAAAAAGAGGAAAGAATGATAATGCTAACCAATATTCCCTTCTCTGCAGCAAAGCGGGAAAAGTAATTGCAGTGATAAAACATTTTTGATTTTGTTCTCAAAGTGGTAGTACATCTGTGATATAACTAACTACATCTTATAATTGAATTATAGATACAATAGTTATTTTGCTACCTATGTTCAACATCACATGTATACATAAGTATATGTACATGCGAAATATAAGAAATATTTGCTTGTTTGTTGATAAGCTATGTCTGTCTGACGGTCACCTGGGGACCTGTCCAACAACATCCATTCTGTGAGTCTGTGATTGTTCCTGCATATGCTACATTGTCCTGAGTTGCGTTAATTCATAACTTTACTTCAAAATGTTTGAATTCTTCTATTAGAAATTTTTGAATCCGTAGAAAAGTAAGTATCATAAAATCCACTTTAATATGTACTCCTGTCTTAACTTTTAAGGTTTCAGAATGTTCAGGATGTTATGTTTCTCCTTAAATATACAGTACTGATGTACTCCAACAAGTTTAAGGTCAGGATCTTAATTATATTCACTGTTCTGCACATCTCTCAAACCAAATCATTACCTAATAAAGATGCCACTAGTCTATAAAAGTTGCCCTAAGTTTACACGGCTAACCCAATACATTTTGTTTTCTTATTTAGTTAGAAAGTAATGGCCATCATTCACTAGCAACCATAAAAAGAAATAATGCTTGAGAGTTCAAAATGATTAAGGATCTTTCTGTAATGACTTAATTTTCCTCCTTCCAAAACAAGGCAGTATATTATAACAGCCAGATCTGCAAGGAAGGTTAGTCAGAAGAGTCTACCAGACGCCATTAGTCACAAATAGTACTCAAATGACAAAATATGGAAATGTGGAAAAATAATGCCGCAAAACCAAAGGCAGCCCAAAATAATGACAGAAATAATCTAAGATTTATAAAATCTTTAAGTCAGGCCAAACCTTTGTTTAAACTACTTATTAATGTGTTATTCTCTTTTCTTTCAGCAATCAAACCTTAACAGACAGCTTGTGCAGTTACCAAGAGTGAATGAAAGGCATTTGTATTCACTGCTGGCTAATCTCCCTGATTGTTTCCTCCCAAACTTCTCTAGCACCCATTATAACCTATACTTAGTATCATAACACTGCTGTGGTGCACACATGATCTTTTTCTCATGTGTTTGCACTATGCTTGCCCTGGTGGGGTACCACTATGTGAGTGGAGTCTCTAAATGTTACCCTAAATGTATTATCTAATTTTATTTGATATTACCTGAAAGCAACATTATTACTTGATATTACCTTAACACACACATTAAATCACTGTCACTTCTAGAAGAAGATGTAATATGTTACACCCACCCTAGTCTAATCACATGCTGCTGCCAAAAGTATGTTTCCTTCCTGTCTCATGCCACATCTCATGAAGACAGGACTGCAGGACAAATGGGATAAACTTGATGAAAACCTGGATCCCATAACCAAATTTTGTTAGCTAATTCTTCACAAAAGAAATCAATGTGAGTTATCTGCAAAATGTACAAGTGCAAAGATAGGCTGAATCTGCACGTCCCTGGGGAGTCAGGTGGGGATTAGACCCTCAGTTAGATCTGATCAGCTTTAAAAAGAAACTACACCCCGAAAGAGCTGAAAATGACTTTGGAAAAGCACTAGTTTATCATTACAAGCATGAGAATAAACTGGGTGATCTTGTATGTAAAAACTGTAATGTAAGTGTTGATTTTTATTTTATCCTAATAAAAACACTACCGATGGAACCAAATTGGCTGTATCAATATCCACTAGTTTCAGAAACACGACAGTAGGAATCATGCTTAATTGCAAAGCGATGTGCTGACACCCATCAGTCAAACAAGCAGAACAATTCAGGAAAACATATGTCACAGGAAAGAATATTTGATTAGAGTCCTAGTCTTGCAAGCAGATTCAATTTCTTGCTCTCCCATAAATCTCTCAAGATGATTTAATGCTACTAAAGCTACAGAATGACTACAGAGTATTCTAACATCAAACATCAGAAGCCTCAAGCTTAAAATGTCTGGGCCTAAATACATAGGAGGACTTTAAAACAAACAAAAAACTGAACAATCACAAAAAGAAACAGTGAAATAATTATCTGTCTTTCATTAAGCATGCCTGAATGATGTCTACTTATTAAAATCTTGGCCAAAGAGCAGAATAGAAAATTCAGAGCTAAACACAGAGCAAGCACACAGCGCACAAGAACTAGAGGTGAGGCAAGAGACTCATGCTCCAAGAAGGAAGTTATTGAAAGTCAAGTAGTGGTAAATACAATTAACCAGACATGTGAGCTTATCTTCCTTTGAGCTTTGACTTCTGACCTATTTGGATTCTGTAGCTCTGATTTTGGTGTGTCAAGCAGTGCTGACAATTCGTCTTTCCAAGAAAAAAAGCTGAGGATGGTGGAGGTCTGTAGTCTCATACTGTAAGAAGTCTGTTTAAGGATAGTTTTAGCAGTTTCAACAGTTAAAAGGATTCCTTCTTTTGCTCCATTTCTCACTTTTGGCTATTTCATGCATCCAGTAGAAGTTTGTTTGAAGATATGCTGCACAAAGAGACAAAATCCAGTGTAATCTAAAACTGACACAAACTCTGTACCAACCATCTGTGCTGCAGGAATGATTCTAGAAACAAAAGTATTTGAACGTCCTCTGCTGCAATAATTAATGCCAACACATAAATTTCATACTACAATCATGACAATTATTTTCTCAAACATCTAAAGATCCCAAAAGTAGCAATTAAAAATTAAGCTCATTTGCACTTATACTTCCCCAAATAGGAAAACTAACATTTGTAGAGTGACTGGAACCTCAGTTTAACACAAGGTGACAAACTCCATGAGACCTCATGATGCCCGTGAGCCACTGTTAACTGCTGATGTCAAGCAGTCCCTTCCAGAACAAGGGTGACCTAGGGTACAAGCCATCTGTTGTCTGAATTGCAACTGCCTTTTGAAAGAACCCTCTGCCTATAACTTACATGTGTGAAGCAGTTACTCACTTAAATCTCAAACATCATTTTGTAGTAGAAATTATATTCACTTTGTCATTCACTGAGGGATCTATCTTGAGTTAAAATAGGGGTTTCACTAATTTTGGAGGAGATCTTCTATGCTAATTACAAGTATGTGTCTATACTTGCAAGGAAACAATGTTGTAGGATCCTAAGGCCTTCACATGGGACTCAGAAGAATTTCTGTGACAAAATTATTTCTGTCAGAAAGAAAAGAAGAAATAAATCCATGCTCTGGCCTTGTCATAGAGTTTTTCTAAGCACAAATGATAGGAGTTGGTTAGTTCTTCCATCCTAGATTAAAACAAAACAAAAACCCAAACCAAACCAAACCAAAACAGGTCTTCACCCTAACTGGAGATCTTAGGAAAACACTTCTTCCAAAGCATTTTACCATTCATTTCATTTTGTGATATTCTGATAATTTTATTTTTTAAATTCTTCACCATTCTATAGGAAAGCTAATTTTTAAAATATGAATTTGCTCCACACACTTTGCTTCATTTCTTTTTCACTCTGCTCAGGAGCTAATTAGTTTATTTCACTTTTAAATCCAGCCCAATAGCAGAAAAAGAAAATAAGGAAACACCTTCTCTAATCCCAGAGTAGGCTTTAGTTATCTTTTAAATCCATCTTTAGAGGAGATGAGAAGTGAGGTATTCAATGAATTAACAACATCCCTTTGAAACAGAAAGCTCTGGTTTGGGGGGAAATACCATCCCCTGGCAGTGCAAAAGCTTTATGCTACAACACTCTCTCTAGAGAAAGGAACACTTCAGGTACGATGACAATGACATTCTTAAAAGGAAGAAGATTACAGTTCCACTGGGTATTTTACATATAAGGATTTTCCTGTTTCTGAATATAATACAATTTTACCAATTCTTCTACGTTACCTTCAGACATGTTCATTGTTTACTACCAGAATGGAAAATTCTGTCACATGAACATGATTAATCCTTAGAGTTCTGTCTTTCGTATTCCTTTTAAGCATGTTCATAGTAGGCAGAGTTCTGACAGGATGAAATATTTGTTCATTAAAAACAGTTAAATTCAAGCAGTATTACAGTCTGAAACAGTTAATTTTCTTAATAGCATTACAGAAAGCAGCAGATTAAAGAATTCATAGTATACTGATAGGGAAAGCAGTAATATAAATTTCAATTAGGCCTTCATCTTAGAAGAGTTTCACTTTATATATATTTTTTTCCCAATCTGAATCCTTGGCAACTTTATTATTAATATACACCAAAAAAAAAAAGATATTTGACACAGCAAATTCCCTTGCTTATAGGATCTGTGGTCTTTATTTGCACCCACGTGGATCATAGGGACCAAGAGGTTGTGAGATAGAAACAAAAACCTACCCACTGAAAAAGGGAAGACCCAACCGACCCAGCATACGCGGACACACAGCAAAGTCCGGTACCTTCCTTTTCACTAACTGCAAGATTTAGCTGATTACATGACTGGATTTACAGCACAGATTTTACTTCCCATGAAGAGATTTATTTAGCTGTAACAAATTACAAGAGTCACTGGAAACAGGTTGCTGGTGCTAGTCCTGTGAGACTGTTGAACTTCACTGACAGGCTGGCTGAGATGAGGGCAGTGCCTCTGGTCTGAATTCTTACAATAGCTGCCAGCAGAAACATGCTACAAATTTAACACATTAAAGCTGTAGATGTCAGCAAATAACAGTTCCAATTCCAAACTCTCACCCTTCCAAACAATCCTCCTGCCAATTCTGCAGAAGTGTTAGATTATTCTGATAGCAAGTTATCTGTGACAATAATGCAAATACGCTCATTACTCAAAAAGAAAGAAAATAATACAAGGCTCAATTGCTCTGTTAAAAAAAATGCAACAGATTAGAGCACAAACATCAAATGAAAACAGAGATGTAAACCAATTCTACATCAGTCATTTTAAGACTTCATGAAGAAGCTATGACCATTCAACAGACTTGCTGGTGAAACACCGAGAAAGAAACATCACATTCCTCCATTTCCAGGATCAGTTAGTTTTCATTCCAAATCAAAACATTGTTCTTCTAATGATTCTCTTCAAAGACAAAATTTCAGCCAATATCAAGTTAATAAAAGCAGTCTAGAACCAGCACACACTGCATAAGGACTGAAATAGGAGCAGTAAGTCATATCAGAAGTCCTGTTCAAATCAGACTCTGCATTCCTCCTCTATCCCAACAATCTCAAACACAAAGCCCTCAAAATAGCAGCAGGAACAACAGTTAAATTCAAACCTAATGAAATTTCCATTGAGAAAAAAAGAATGTTGTTTTTCAAGTTCTGCAGTTTAACTAACATTATTTAATATTGGCATTATCATTATTTCCTGTATTCTTTATATTATCTCATGGCCAAACAATACTCACAGTTAATCTATAACGATATGCTTTTAAATAGGTTTACACATAGGTGGGTTATTTTTTTCCTTTAGGATTACTTAACAAGTGTTTGTCAAGACAGGAAGAATTTTTAAAAGCTAATAGTTTGCTGCACATGCCTTATATGATCACAGTTATTAGGGCCAATGTGAATACAGTGGTGTTCCCATGTGCCCTATGTTTTCAGTAACAAGTTATTAAGGGAACGTGTTCCTGTAGACAAATACTACTTCAGCAGTAGTAGTTGTCCAGCATCTTATTAATTATGTCGTATCGTATCGTTTCAGGGTCCTGAGGGACATGGTTTAGTGTTTTGTGGGAGTGGTTGGACTCGATGATCCAGTGGGTCTCTTCCAACTCGGTGATTCTGTGATTCTGTGATTCTGTATGAGGATAGACTAATAAGGGACTTGAAGCTGCAATCCTGGGGTACCAGATCTTCACTCAAACAGGGTCTGGGAATTTATATTTTGCCTTGCTGCAAGTGAGACTTCTTCAGTTCTTTCATAAATTATGCTGGATTTAGAAAAGTGGTTAAATAGAAGGAGTTTTGATGAACATTGATAAGAAAAATAATCAGTATGCACAGGGAGAAAGAACAAGTTTTTTTTTCTCCCTTGGATTGAGCTAAACAAGGGAATGAACCATCCTGCAGGATGCCAGAGAAGAGGAAATCATCTGTGCTTAATGCTGCAGCATTGCCTATTCATAAAAGAGCTTAATATAACCCATCATATCTGGGGGAAAAAAAGCAGTCATCTCAGAAAACGTGCAATAGAGTATTGAAGGAGCTACTATATCTTGCTAAAAGTTGTCAGTGTATTCAGTAGAACTGAGAGGAAAAAAGAGTCTGAAAGCATTATGCAACAGCAATTGTTAGGCCACACATGAAATACCATGTTTAGTTTTGGTCCCTGCTATAAAAAATAAGGTTTGGGCAGACTAGTAAGAGTCCAGAGAAGGACTACAAAGATGATCAAAGGACTGAGAAGCCTGCCATGTAAGGAAGGGTTGAAGAACTGGGTTTGTTCAGCCTTAAGAACAGAAAGTTTAAGGGAGACCTAATAACCACGTTCCAGTATTAAAAAGTTGGCAAAAAAGAAAATGGAGAGTCCCTTTTAACCAGGAGTCACATGGAAAAGATGAGGAGTTATGGGTACAAGTTGCTTCTGGGGAAATTCTGATTAGACATAAAAGAAAAATTATTCACAATGCGAACAACCAGCCACTGGAGTAATCTCCTCAGAAGAGTGATGGATTCCCCAACACTGGAAAGTTAAGATTCAGCTGGACAGGGTGCCAGGTCGTCTTGTCTAGACCATGCTTCTGCCAAGAAAGGTTGGACCAGGTGATTCTTACAGTCCCTTTGAACTTGGTATTCTATAATTCCATCAAAACAGCAGTAAGGGAACTACCCTTCAAAGCAGTTACAGGAACTGGTAAACCAAATGTCTTGTGGAAACAATACTTCACCAGCCTAACAAACACAGTTGCTACAACCAAGAAGTAATTTCTTAAAATCAGCTTTCCTTTATTTAATATCTATCTAATGATACAGGAGGCAGAGAGACTCTATTCTGTCTAAAACCACACAGCTTCATTCCCAAAGCAAATAAGTCACTTGTACCACAAAAGAAGTATGATCTCATCACTCACCACTTGCTTCATTCAGTGTGTTTTGACAATTTACTGAAGAACTCAATTTCTTCAGTACTGCATCTATTCAAGAATATTCATAGGCCCCCTCTCCTCCTTTTCACGAAAAAAGACACATCTCCAAGGATGACTAACTGGAAAGGGGAATACAAGAGTCCTTATTGGTAATTGTAGCTGTGGTAGACTGCCAGATTTGCAGGTTCGCATTGTCCTCCAGGGCTCCAGGCATCACAAGTGAGATGATGAAATAGAAGAAAACTACTGAGGGACAATTAACATTTTACCTCAAGTTCCAACATATTATCCAAGGGACTGATGACTAATTTTATTGTGAAAGTAAAATCTGAGAGACCCTGGAAAGTTAGAATGGGAGACTGTTAGACCTGAGTGTAGGATCTCCTCAATAAAAAGCTGAGGGAGGGCTCTGAGTCTCAGTACCAAGTCAAAGGCTACATAACACGTTTTTAAATACCCAGGGGGAAAACAAGTTTACAACTTCTAAGGACACGCTGCTTCCACAGGGGAAATAATTTGTTCTCTTGCTTATCTAAGACAACAACTCATTGAACAATGAGAGACTTTCTGAATTAAAACTAAAGCAAATTCAAACAATTCAAAGGACAAATTGAGTCTCTGTGAGTGTCTCATCTGTGAAGACTTCCTTTGATTTGATTCTCCTCCATACCAGATCAAGAAAATTAAAGACTATTATAAACTGAGTGGAAGAAAATAAAAGAACCAATGTTATCAGCATTGTATGATTAAGCATACAATTAAATCAGAAGACATGCTGCTTGCTTAGAGACAATGCAGAAATATGATAAATGCCTGTAGCAACAGTTGTGTGGGAGCAGCAGTGCCTGCAAAAGCAGCCAGTGGTTATGCCTGTGGTGGCATCCCTGGATAGGAATGCAGGGTAATGCTCTTCAGGAGTTTTCTTCCCTCCATTCTTCTACCTTCATCTGTCAATTCTCTGCCTGGCATGAGATGTTGATAGACATATGTAGGCAAAGCAGATAGATAGACATTTGTAGTCATAGAGCATCTCTTTCTTGGCTGTTAGTTGTAAGAGAATGCTTTGGGAGGTGGGGGGGGGGGGAATCCTCAAGAGCCCAAAAGTGTTAAGGTTGAAAAAGATTAATTAAAATACTTGTAAGTACTTGTACACAGACTGAAGCAAAGCTCCAAAGGTAGTATACAACCATGAAAAGATAAGCCTTTCCCCTTGTGTTATACTATATCTTCAGAAGTGAAACTGTGGTCATGTTAACATTTTTTTTTAAATAATGCTTTTGACATCCAGTAGAGCATAAATGAGCATAAAAAGAAAAAAAACCACAAATAAAAAACCAAGACAAATTTAACTCTCAAAAAAATCCCAGCAAACTTTTCAAATGTAAATTTGACCTGACAGCAATCTTGTAAAAAGGTCGGTAATTTCAGAGTTTCTTACCAGGACCCAAACAGAAATAAAATCGAATTGGGAATAGAAGCAATGATGCATAGGTAAGAAGGAAGATTTCTGGAGCTTTTTAAAAAATTGTTTTCTACACACACAAATGCATTTCAACTGTGTGAGAACTTGAGCAAAGTAACTGAAGCTTAATAAATTATAACTTTTTTAAAGGAAGGGATGTTCATTCACCTTCCTTTCTTGAAGGCTGAATTACTGACAAATGGATTTCTTAAAAGCAAGAAAGAAAAATATCCAAATTATTTATATTAGTCAAATGATAGAATATGATAGTTCATTAATTCAAACAAATTAGAACTCCTTAATATAAGACTATGCATATATCATACAGATCTTACAAATTCAGTGCACTAACTACTTTTGATTCACTATAAGCATTTAGTTCATTTTTTCTTGTAACAGCCTCATCTTGCAATGATTTATAGCTCCTTAATTGTTACGCTGTGATACACTCTCAGATCTCGGCAGCACTATTCGTGTCATTAAATGTACAGAATACTCATACATTTTTTGCAGAAGCAGAGCCCGATTCTCAGACTAAGCTCCAAATTCAACAAGTCAACATTTGAGTCGGGGGGGAATGACGCCAATTGCCTTTGTCATTAATTCAGTTTTCAGAATGTATGTTCAGGAGAAAAGAGGGGAAAAAATACCTCCCCTTTAGCAGAGTATCTAGGCAAACCATTCAAGGTATGACATATTCTGGGTAAAGATTGATAAGTTGCAAGTCTGTGGAAAAATTTAAAATGAATATGTAAAAGAAAGTCTGAGTTTTTATAGGCAATTCATGTTTTCATCTCAATATATGAAAATACATACCTTGCTTGGTTACTATTTTTTTTCCTTTTGTAGTATTAGGCACATTTTTAATTGAATTGAAGTACAGAGAAACATTAAAAGCAAATATAGTAAAAGCAGAGAAATGGGGGAACCTAAATCTTTAAGAAAAAAAATCCTGAGCTAGGATAAAAGAAAAAGACAGGTTGTTATTGTTCTTCTAGACCTAAACTTCTTTCATTTGGCTTCAGTAATTTAGAAGTTAGGCACACATGCTGGGATGCAGCTCTTGATTCAAACATCTAACCCTGGGAGCCTATAATCCCTTTGTAATCACTTGAGATCTAGTCAGTATTTTCAAGCGGGACAGAAGGAGTCACCTCACCACAGGTCACCTGAACATCAGTCTCTGCTCCTCCAGGAATATTAACTGCATCTCTATTGAATCTAAGAGGTGCCCAGGCACCTGCTCCAGACACGTTGGCAGCTTGGATATCTCAGTTCGGACCCCTCATCATCGCATCCCTCATCTATGTCTGTATTTCAGACTTCTTGAAACCCAGGGAGAAAAATAAACATTTCTGAAGGCATGTTTACCCCTTCCAAAATATGTATACAATAAGAAGGTTGAACTGCCTTCCAGGGATGCCTGCCCTGCTCCCAGCAACACAAGGCAAGGTTCACTGGCTGCGTATAGAATAAACACACTGAAGAAGACTCATCACACTTTCAAAATCTGTAGTGCCAGCATTTAAGTATCAGACCAGTGAAATAAATCCCAGTATTGGACTGAATGGAATGGATGGTCTTCAGTAGGAGTTTGCTCTCTTGAGGTGTTCTTTCACTTGAACTGGAAATCAGTTAGTCTTGCTAGAGCCTGACTGAATGGCAATATGAGCAGTGGATATGCCAACTTGGCTCACTTTGGTGAACATTGGGAGTCCGTTTGTTCTTAGGGAAGCTCGACATTTTTTGCCCATCATCCACCTCTGAGCATGAAGGTTTGGTACCTTTATTATAAAAGGGATGAGCTTCATTTCCGTTTTCTGGAACTTTTGTTTTAGTCCCATTACTGTAAATCCCTGCTACTATTTCACCTCTGCAAAACAAAGCTCATTACTGCAATTCAGTTTTCAAATGCTTTCTCCCCTCAGGTTCACTGTACCCCTGGGCTCCCCATCCTACTCTGGGTCTATGATTAACCTCTATTTCACCCAATCTGGCTGCCCACAATTCCTCCTTCTTTTATGGGCTTTGACAATAGCTGGCAAGCTACTTTCCTTCCCACTGATTACAGCTGCCCTACCTATACTCTTTTTCCTACCTCCCTAGATGTACTGTCCATATAATAACTGTCCCTGTGGGGCCATTTTTCCACCTTCTGTAAAACCTTTTCCCCTGCTCTACACTTTCATTTGTTTTTACAGTTTCACAGGTATGGTGGTTTTTTTTCAGTGCCTCAGATCCCACGGCAATGCTTCACATTACACACCTAGAAACTAGAACTGAATACTGGCTGCAGTCTCCAAGTCACAAAATTAATACACTCTGGGGATCAAATGTCTTAAAAGCAGAAGTAAAAAAATAATGAAATCAAACAGCCAGAACTGGTTTTGCTTCTTAGACATGGAGGCATGCTGAAGATAGAAGGGAGTGATCTGTTTTCTCTGTCTATAAGTAACCTTTCCATCAGATGCATTAAGTCTGAAGGGCAGGACAAGGCCCATTGCATTTACAGCCCTTTGAGAATTGCACAACATAAACATTCGCTAGGTAGTGCTAAGGCAGCACTCATTGCGTATTTGAACAACCAGGAAACCTAGGTCTCATCCAACAACTCATCAGGCTAATCATGCTGTTTCTTCAAATGTCCTGTCACTCTCTCGGTTGCATGTGTGTTATATTTTTAGTCGCTGGCTTCATTCCTGGACCTACTACTTCTCACCCAATGGCATGGATGTGGTCAGTCTCTGAGAGGTGCATAGGTCACCTGTCGGCAGCTTCACAAAAGTGCTTTTGCAAATTTACACTCACATGTATTGACCTAGAGTGGAAACGCTGCCAACTTCAAAAAAGCGCAGTGAAGGTACAGTAGCACAGAACCAAATTCTTAGCAACTTGGGTAAAGCTGACACTTCTATAGGTATTTTGGTTGTGGATTAAATCTGGTATGCAGTATGTTGTTCCTGAAGCTAAAGAACTT
>WAAB01016214.1:37607-84459 GCA_013389865.1 Piaya cayana | reverse complement strand
CCCTCCCTGGGCAGCCTGTTCCAATGCCCAGTGACCCTTTCTGTGAAATTTTTTTCCTAATGTCTAGCCTAAATCTCCCCTGGTGGAGCTTGAGGCCATTTCCTCTTGTCCTGTCCCCTGACACTCGGGAGAAGAGGCCAGCTCCCTCCTCTCCACAGCCTCCCTTCAGGTAGTTGTAGAGAGCAATGAGGTCTCCTCTCAGCCTCTTCTTCTCCAGGCTAAACAACCCCAGCTCTCTCAGCTGTTCCTCATAAGGCCTGTTCTCCAGCCCCTTCACCAGCTTTGTTGCTCTTCTCTGGACTCGCTCCAGAGCCTCAACATCCGTCTTGTGGTGAGGGGCTTGTGGAGAGAGACTTTGTAATGAACTATGTACAAAAGGGCACACATCACCAAATTGAATGTGTGTAGACAGATCTTGCAGTTAAACCAGCTTAGATATTTATGGCAATACCACTTAAAACATGGCAAACCCCCTTCAAAAAAAAAAAAAAAAATCTTTCTAAGCAAGCAGCATCTGCAGATCTTCCACAGCTATCAGTGCTGACAGCATATTTCAACAGCCCGAAACCCTTCACTGCTGGCAAAGCTATGAATTCATGGTGTGATACTGTAAGCAAGAGCTGAAACAAAGCAAATGTTTCTGAAGTTCCAAAGTTAAAAAGAAGTCTTCAACTTTTCAAAGTCTTCACAGATTATTATCAATCCTTGATTAATAAATTAACAGTTCTATTAATGATCAGCCAGTGAAGTAAATAACTTTTTATACACTTAAGAAAGATGAAGACACATCTGTTCTCTGTATATAATTTCTGGAGTTTAAGAGCTTTATAGCTGATCCCTGTAATGCAAAATTCACCAGATATTCCATTTGTTCATACACCATATACATTTGTTCATACACTATATGCACGGTGCCTGCCATATCAGGCATCCACNTCAAACAGCCAGAACTGGTTTTGCTTCTTAGACATGGAGGCATGCTGAAGATAGAAGGGAGTGATCTGTTTTCTCTGTCTATAAGTAACCTTTCCATCAGATGCATTAAGTCTGAAGGGCAGGACAAGGCCCATTGCATTTACAGCCCTTTGAGAATTGCACAACATAAACATTCGCTAGGTAGTGCTAAGGCAGCACTCATTGCGTATTTGAACAACCAGGAAACCTAGGTCTCATCCAACAACTCATCAGGCTAATCATGCTGTTTCTTCAAATGTCCTGTCACTCTCTCGGTTGCATGTGTGTTATATTTTTAGTCGCTGGCTTCATTCCTGGACCTACTACTTCTCACCCAATGGCATGGATGTGGTCAGTCTCTGAGAGGTGCATAGGTCACCTGTCGGCAGCTTCACAAAAGTGCTTTTGCAAATTTACACTCACATGTATTGACCTAGAGTGGAAACGCTGCCAACTTCAAAAAAGCGCAGTGAAGGTACAGTAGCACAGAACCAAATTCTTAGCAACTTGGGTAAAGCTGACACTTCTATAGGTATTTTGGTTGTGGATTAAATCTGGTATGCAGTATGTTGTTCCTGAAGCTAAAGAACTTGACAAAGCTCTCAATTTTACAGCGAGTCCTGCAGGACTGCTGCGACATTGCTAGGAGAAAGACTGTTGGCCCCAGGGTGAGTCTCCAGGGAAGGCTGAGCAAGACCAGGAACCCCCTTCATGACCTGGTGGTGAATTTTCATGCAGGATGTTCATCACGTTGTGCAATGATAAAGCCCTATTTCCATTTATTGAAATCTGAGCAGATTGATGTTTGAGGGGTCACCACTGTGTTGCAAATCAAGCTGTGCTGAATATCACATATGCTCATATATTCTCATCTCCACATCTATGCTTCAAAATCAAAGAATCGTAGAACCATAGAACAACCAGGTTGAGAGAGACCCGATGGATTATCGAGTCCAATCATTCCTATCAAACACTAAACCATGCCCCTCAGCACCTTGTCCACCCCTGCCTTAAACACCTCCAGGAAAGGTGACTCAACCCCTCCCTGGGCAGCCTGTTCCAATGCCCAGTGACCCNTCAGGTAGTTGTAGAGAGCAATGAGGTCTCCTCTCAGCCTCTTCTTCTCCAGGCTAAACAACCCCAGCTCTCTCAGCTGTTCCTCATAAGGCCTGTTCTCCAGCCCCTTCACCAGCTTTGTTGCTCTTCTCTGGACTCGCTCCAGAGCCTCAACATCCGTCTTGTGGTGAGGGGCTTGTGGAGAGAGACTTTGTAATGAACTATGTACAAAAGGGCACACATCACCAAATTGAATGTGTGTAGACAGATCTTGCAGTTAAACCAGCTTAGATATTTATGGCAATACCACTTAAAACATGGCAAACCCCCTTAAAAAAAAAAAAATCTTTCTAAGCAAGCAGCATCTGCAGATCTTCCACAGCTATCAGTGCTGACAGCATATTTCAACAGCCCGAAACCCTTCACTGCTGGCAAAGCTATGAATTCATGGTGTGATACTGTAAGCAAGAGCTGAAACAAAGCAAATGTTTCTGAAGTTCCAAAGTTAAAAAGAAGTCTTCAACTTTTCAAAGTCTTCACAGTTTATTATCAATCCTTGATTAATAAATTAACATTTCTATTAATGATCAGCCAGTGAAGTAAATAACTTTTTATACACTTAAGAAAGATGAAGACACATCTGTTCTCTGTATATAATTTCTGGAGTTTAAGAGCTTTATAGCTGATCCCTGTAATGCAAAATTCACCAGATATTCCATTTGTTCATACACCATATACATTTGTTCATACACTATATGCACGGTGCCTGCCATATCAGGCATCCACAATACTGTGAGTTTTAGCAGTACAAATCTGTAATTTCTATCAATATTGGTAGTTATACCTCATTTCAAACTTGAACAACTAAATAATAAAATAATATTTCTCGTATAGCTAGAGCACATCCCTGTGTCCTGAAATGGATCTGGGATTGGGGGCAGACAGTTGAGTTCCTCATTGGACTTCAGCCATCAAAGGAGAGAGTCTCATGATCTCTCAGGTTTATTCTGAATATGGCATATATGGGAGGGAGTATTCTGTTGATCAGTTTGGGGTCACCTGTCCTGTCTACCCCTTTTTGCAGGCACAACTCTTCTTCGTCTTTGACTTACAGCACTCTACTGCCTCAAGGATGGCCTTGGTTACTATAGGAATAAGTATAAGCATTGGTCTTTCTGCGTACCGATGCACCATGTTATCACTTCTAGAGAGAAATACTGTCTGAAAAACATGGGATTAACTTTCAGAAAATTAAGTTACTTAGATGGGACTTAGCTGAATTTAGAAAACTTATTCTACCTTACATCAAACCGGAACACTGACAAATGCAGTATCCCTACAACTGCTACAGTCAAAAGGTAGAAAAATCCACATTATGATAACAAGCAGCAGAGTCTGTCAGTGTGAGATATTAGACACAACAAAAAATTATTTTTTAAAAAAGGACAAACTGATATTGTAGCTTTATGCATAACAATCTTGTACTGTCTTAATAGTTCAAGCATATATAGCATCAAGAAAAGTTGGTTATGAAAGTAGTTCTTTTATTGAATGTCCCGTGAATTATTTTAACAAAAATTACACCTACTGTAGTAAAAATTATCCTTGTAACTTTTACCTGGTAAATTAGTCCTGCTTAGTTCACAGACAGCAATTTGTTAATCCAAAGTGGTCAAACTACTGTGATTTAAGAAACTGTACTCTTTCCATATAACCACTGCTGAATACCAATGCTTCATACAAGATACTTAACTTCGAAGAATCAGCCTTTCCCACATGGAACAACTGTAGCTCAAAATGCCTGGGTCACTTGTTTTTTACCGATTGCCCATCTCTTAACTGGGGACAATCACCATTTCATATGATTTTTATTAAGCAATGTTTGCAAATGTAAGGTGTTTTGAACCTGACAATGCTAAGTGCTACTAGCACACTGAAGTTGCAGCTAAGATAAAGATCTTTCAGGAATCTTCATAAATGCACTCCTCCTTATCTCAGTTAAGATAAAAGTGGCAACTACTTGGTTGCATAAGTGGTTCCATCTTTGTTGCTATATAAAAAAATAATAAAGACAGGTATTTATTGGATGTTTTTTACTACATCCTTGAAAAATTACTTTCATTGCCAAAGGTTTACCTGTTCTGCGTGGATGACCACTACCTGTAACAAATTCAAAGAATCTTGAAATAGTATTGTAATAGCAGAGCTGGATTCAGGACTCCAAATCTTAGAAAAACTTGGGTAGAATTTTGACAGTTTGAGGGGGATTAATGTATCAATATCCAACATATCTAATTTGGGCTATAAATAGTTATTTATGAACAATGTTTCTCCTCTCTACATATGCAGCAAAGCAGCAGTTCTGATTCTTTTTTAGCCTACCTTTCCAGGGCTGCTAGCCATGCGACTACAAGCCAGCAAAAGCTGGTTCCTGTTAGCTGCCCCCAAACAGCAGTGCTGGCACCACCCAGTACTCCCCTTGTCCAAACACCCAGCCTGCTTCCCAGGAGCAGGAAGAGAGGGTTAGCAGCAAAAAAAAGAAGGGAAGATAAAAGAAGAGGGTAGGTATCCTCTTTGTACTCTGGGATGCAGCTAGGAGCCACCCTTGGCAGCTCGGAGGTCCCATAGCTCTGATGTACACCACAGTTCAAACATCAGATGCCATATTAACTGTGATAAGCACATCTATTTAAACATGCAGTTTCTGTAAAACTCCACATACTGATGAGGACATAGTTTTGTATGCGACAAGGTTACAGAATTGAGACCTACAAGGAACTCGGTTCTATTCTCATTATTGCTATCAGTACTGCAGCAGTAATAGTGACAATGATCAGACCCCTTGCACAGAACTGCATACAGATACATAAGATGGCAGTTTTCCACCTAGAAAGGTTTTGTGCTCTAAATTTAAATGAGCTCTTATAAATAGCAACAGAACAATGTGTTTAAATAGTCGCCTTTGTCAGCATCATAGTGATTCCAAATTGCATCAATGGAAGCAGAGAAAATTAACAGCTTTGCCCTAATCCTTTGTATATTATGTTGGGGAACTCGTCAGTATGACTCCAACCCCAGCACTTCTATTCCTGTAACTTGCTGTAAAGAAAACAAAATTGAATGTCCCTGAACACAAATTATTTAAACCAGAAAGGAGGTGAGGATAAAGGTAGAAGTCCAAAGTTGAAGAATCTACTCATTCCTCTTAAAAGAAAGACACACACACACACAAAAAAAAAAAGCAAAAAAAAAAAAAAAGAAAAAAAAAAAAAAAAGCAAGAATTACTAAGTAAAAGTAAAAATTGACTTTCTAATTTTCTAGTGGAATTCCCTTACAGTTTAATATAGATTCTTTTTCTTTAATAGTTGGATCCAGCATGCTTTACAAGTTGGTTTCAGTGCATATTTCAGTAGAAAGTTTTGGTCTCCGTTATATTATTGAGGCTTATAGATACATAGTTAAACACCATGTAAATAACAAGCCATAGCACACGTCACCAGATGGCTATTCAATGGCTCATGTAGGCATCCAGAAAACCTACAAAGACAGTTTTCATAATGGAAAGAGCTACCAAGCACACCTCTAGAAGCAGTACAAATATGAACAGTATTGCAGGAAAACAGCTAAAAAAGGAATAGGTATGATTTATCACCACGCTACCTTAGTTTCATATGACTCTTAATTCCAGCAATTTTCCCAGGAATAAGTTCAATCCAGCTTTGGTGGACAAAGTTAGGGTGGCTTTAACTGAGCAACACAACAATTAATTGGATTTTCCACCAACTGCTACTATAGATTTCTCCCTGTCTAAACCCAGGAGGAAATACGGGATATCTTTGAAAATAACAGCAAAATAATAACTTCATAGTGACAATCACTCATTAAGAAAGAGGTATAAAATATCTCTCAAGGACAAAAGAAAGTGGAAAAAGTTACTTTCATTACCAAAGTTCTGACATGTACAAATCTGAGGAGATATAGTGTGGCCTTGCAAAACAGCTATGCACATGTAGTCTGAAAGCCAGACAATTCTGATGCAGAGGTGAACATATTTTAAATAAAGGAATAACCTGGCCAATTTTAATAGTAAGTTTTAATTTTCAGGACAAAGCCCCTGCTAACACCCTTTTCAGTTATTTGGTTTTTAGGTAGATGCATAATGAAGGTCACTTTTGATCTCAGAATGTTATCCATAATCAAACAGGAGTACCAGGTACAAACAAATCCAAGCTAAACTTCTTAGTGTCAATGCTCATTTGTGTATCATATTTAAAATATACAGGTTGAGGAGAGGGTGAATAATATTTCAGTGAAAAATATTCCAGTTCATTCTAGCTGAAAAACATTTCAGCTAGAAACATATGCAATTGTGTATCTGATAAATCCTAAAAATCTTCAAAGCCATCTTCAAAAATAATCCATGAATGTAAACCATATAATCCAAATGATACCCCCTCAAAAACATCTTAGAAGAGGAACAAAGATTATAATGTAATTTCCCATATTTCTTGTTGTATCTGTACCTAATCACAAGGCTCCTTATAACCTTGTAACCTTAACCTTTATAAGGAAGTAGAAAGAGGCATTCTGTCTTGAGCAGGCACAGAAAGGAGCACAGGGAATTCACAAGGAACGAGCTATGCTAGTCTTTTCTGCCTGTAGTCTTTCTCTTCTTTCTCAAAAGAAAGAGGGAGATATGCCAGGTCAACCTACCAAAAGTGCAAGGGAGGTCAGAGACTGTTGACCATTCCAGTAACAGCCTTCTCCAACAGCAATGCTATGTCATTCCTGATCTTAAGGACTTTAAATGGCCAGCCTCACAGATTATCCAGCACTAAACAGTTAAGGAATAAACCATACTCATTTTAATATGTACTATTGTTTCATACTGATTTTCATTAACATAATCTTTTTTATTCTAACAAATCTTTTAAACTCTGTATGTGATGAAGATGATTGACTCATCTGATTTGTACCTATTTCCCTATCCCTTTGGAAATCCTAATCAAATGACTAGTAGATTTTGGTTACCATAAATAAGAAAGCTCTGGTAACCTGGGACATGTATTGCAGTTTCTTCCTCCCTCAAAAAACAGTAAGAATCCTGTTGATCCTACAAACCAAACCTGTAAGGAATAATATCTAGTGAGTTATAATCAATATTTCAGTTGCAAGTGGGAAGAGGGTGTGGAAATCGGGAAAAAAATTTTCACAGAAAGTGTCATCGGACACTAGCACAGGCTGCCCAGAGCAGTGGTTGAGTCACGATCCCTGGAGGTGTTCAAAAGATAGACAGACAAGGTGCTCAGGGACATTGTTTAGTGGCAGATAGGAATGGTTAGACTCGATGATCCAAGAGGTCTTTTCCAACCTGGTGATTCTATGATTCTGTGATTCTATGAATATCATAAGACTGCCAGGATTGCATGTTTTTTATGAATAGAAAAAAAAGAGAGAGACAAAGTCAGTTTAGCTGACCAAGCATAGGTAAATCCAGTATACACTCCTTGTCAAAACTGGCAGTTCTGACAAAAGAACAGAAAATGCTACCTTAATAACTTTAGGTCTATCACGAACATCTGAAACCCGGTACATTGCAGTGGATATTTCCTAAGAATAAGCCAAGACACTTGTGATGGCAGGTAACAAAAAATCAACATAGCTTCCACACAAGTTAAATTATGTACACTTCAGTAAGTCCATATCCTTGCTCGGTCTTGATGAAACTGACTGAGAAACTGAACATACAAGAAAAGAACTTGATAAATTTTGTGTGGCTAGCACCAGGCCCCCTATAAGGACTGGTTGTAGGACTAACAATCAATAGACAACCTCCCTCCAGATTCACTAAAGAAAATCTCACTGCAAAACTTAAAGTAAATACAACTCTTTTCTTCTTACTTTGGAGCCTTTTTACTTGTAGTTTCCATCCCAAGTTTTTCCCTGCTAAAGAAAGAATCAATGTAACTCCCTATTAATTTTAGTGACTTGATAGGCTTGTTGCTCTCCAAAAGCTTTAAATGAGGAATAGAATTGTAAATCTCACGATACAGCTGATAGACTGCACGAACCATTTCAGTTCTATTTAACTTTTCCTACAAGCAGACAATATCCATTATAGAAAATCAGTCACTGCTGCTGATCATGACAGTTTCCACTGTACCTGCCACGGAGTCTCAGAACCTTAGTGGATTCCTGGAATAAAATGTGTTGCAATATGAGTAGGTTGCAAAGCTGCTGCAGAACTAGATACCTCACAAAAAACATTTCACTGATTCATAAGGTAGTTGTGTATGCATAACTATCAGCAAAGTAAATTGAGCAAAACCCTCCTTATTCAGGCTACATAAGGAGCGTTTTCCTGTGAAACTGCACTACATAAAGAACAAATAGTACACAGACAAAACAATGACCACCTACCATGCGAGTCTCCAGGCATGGACTCCTTCCCCTTTAATCGTGTCCTCCCTGTGATTTTGTGCATAGTGGTACAGGTGTAAGTGATCTCAAAAATGGCCTAGCACAACAGAAATACTAGCAATTATTTGTCTTCTTAAATTTTGTTTAGTAAAACTAGTAAAAAAACCCAACAGTCCTATTCTCTTTAGTTTACTCTGTACCAGGTGGGTACTGCAAGCAGCAAATGGCATTGACTCTCTTGTAACAGGTTGGAGAATGCAGGGAAGTCAACAACCAAGGCTATAAGAGCAAGAATGTCAGGACCTGAGTGAAGCAGAAATAGATCTTGTATCATTGTCACGCACAGCAAACAAGAACACTCAACTGACAGGTTGGTGAAAAGGTCATAACCCTTGTATGCCAAAGCAGGATGGGGAAGGAGTTTTCAAATCAACCAGTGAGAACAGTCATGGCCTTTGAAGGAGAGAGACTACTATGGGTTCTATGGCAAAACCAGGCAGGAAGGTCAGGCACTGACCCTTGGACACCTGATGCTTTTAAAGGTCTTTTACGTAAAGTTAAATGACTGTTTGAGGGTCTTAGGAAGAGTGGATTGTTTATGGAAAAGGAGGAGTTAATGGGGAGGGCAGCCTACGCTAGAAGAATGTTAGGCGGTAGGCAGCAGCTCCTGCAAACTGAGAGTGAAGATAAAAGCAGGGCACTAGGAGACAAAAACAAGCCTTAGTGTGGATCACATTGGGGATTACAATGCTAGGGAATGTTCCTTTGCCTCAGAAGGGTTTAAACAGCTGCTGTTAGGAGACAATGGTGAGGCTAGGAAGAGAGACTGAAGAAAATAATTTCAGATATTAAAAAAACAGAAGAGGAGAAAAAAACAGACTGTGAGTTGGCTTGGGCTAAGGCAGCGGTTACAGCAGTGTTGGTGAAAATACAGCAGGGGAGATGGGAAGGTGAAGAGCACCACTCTTGCAAGAAGATAGCTGAGAAGATTAAACAGAAGAGACTGCATACGATGGGTAGAGTGGCTGCAGTCCAAACCAGAAGACAGATAGAAAAATGGGGTCCTGGGGACTGGCAAAGAGACATTTGGGATTATCCCAGTCCACCTGGGTCTACACCTTGTGAAAGTAAATCACTCACGACTCTGGTGTCCATATGGCCCTTTGCACAATGAGGGAAAAGCATATAAATAAATAAGGACCAGCTGTAGTGGTAAAAATATCAGGGCAGGTAAAACTACATGAGAGAAGGGCCACTGAGAATGTGACCATGAAACAAAAGCAGGTACTACTCAGATTCAAGCTGACTGAACTGGGATTTTTGAAGATCTGTGTGAGCTGACTGGTGGCTTAAGAAGCATAGCTTGGTTCAACCAATGCTGACTGAAATTACCTGGCTTAGACAGCCTGTATGGCCACTGAATGGGCCATGTGCAATGCTGAACCTCCAAAAAAACCAGCAATAGCAAATTGTATGGTTACAGTCAGTGCTGAAGTGTGTTAAGGCAGCTGGCTTGGTGTCTATAAGGCTAATTTTAGAAGAACAAAACCCAAATGGATCCAGAATCACATATTGTTAAAAGCAGTTACTGCCCAAAGCTGTTAAACTGGTGCTAGAGAGAGGCAGAATCTAGATATAGTGAGCTGATATTCAAAAAGATTGGAGGATTCACTCATCCATTGCACTTGATTACAGAGCCTGTGAACTCTTCTAACATAAACCTAGTGAATTTGGTATGGCACACTGGAAGAGCTGGGAAATGTCTCTAGACAGAGAAGAGCCTAAGGAACCTAATAAAAAAAGTAGAAGGCAAATAAATACAGTAGTAAAAGAAATAGGAGCTGTTGTCAGACTTGCTAATGCAGACCCTGAGGGCAAACAAGCCAGGCCTCTAAAAGGGAAGGACAAGTTGAACGCCTGCAGTTCTGAATATGGGGCTTGCCTGCAGGATGGCACAGTGGGTTTTTGTTTTTTATTCTTATTTTTGCAGGACTGCTGGATAAATGATGAAGACAGCATTTGAAATACATCAATTATAGGGGTCTGGAATAAAAAACAGAGTGTATGGGAGAAGGTACAGTCAAATGGATTAAGAAACTACCTACAGCCTTTATGCACAGGTGGGCAGAACTGTGTGCTAGAAGTGAAAGAGAAGATCCCAAGAATTAGGTGGTGAAACCAGTGCACATGAACTCTGGCAAAAGGAGAGAAATACCTTCAGCCCCATTAACAGTCAGATTTTAAGACTGGGCAGGTCCCCTTCTTGAGCCTTTGGGACACTTTATTAGATTAAAATATAATGAGCCGGGGGAGACTTAAAGGACCAACCATTCAAGGGTAGCTGTAGGGAGCAATGAATGGCCCTACCTTGTTGATAGAGTCTGGTGCTGCTATTGATGTTTCAAAATACATTGGGTGCTTGGGAGACACAGGAGAACAACAGGTCTTTGGGTATGAATGGCTGTATCATATTCAGAAAGACAGGAGAAAAAAAGGGCACTTCAGGAAATGATCTCTGGCCAGGAAATGGTCTCGTTTGGATCCAGCTATTAATTGTTTGTGTGGGCATAATACAGAAATGAAGCCTTATAGTAATCTTAGTTAAACTGCAGTGAAGGCCCAGAAATGCTTGAAGCACAGCAGGGGTGAGTTGCAAGACAAATTTCTACACACATGTGAAACTTCTAGAGAAGTTAGAATGTGGAAAGATTAATACACTTGTATTAATAACAAGATGTGATCCAAAACCAACAGAAACCATATGAACACCCAAGTAAGACTGAGGAATTATTGTGACCCACTATTATTAGCCCTTTTCATTATAGAGTAGTAGTCCAACGACCTGGTTTACATAGTTTAGCTATGTATCATAGACTAATGGAAAGATGTGGAATCTGGATTTAAGGGGAATAAACACTATAACTGCACAAGCAGCACCTAGAGATCTCAAACTGACAAAACATGGCCACAAGAATACAAGGACCAAAGCAGTTTTCAGTTATGGACATAGAAAGGTCTTTTTTTGTCATTGGTTGAGGTTTGATATGGGTTTTTTACCTCCTCCCTAGAAATGATTGCTGGTACAATTTTGTTTCTGTTTCAAGGGAAATATATATCACTTCACATGAATTCCTCATGAGTTTCACAATGATCCTGCAGTCTGCAAGCACACGTCACCTGAATGTGTAGTAAGTTAATACATGAGTGAAGAAAAATAAAATATCATAGATGCTGAAGTAAATTACAGATTTGACCAAAAACTTACGTTTTTGAAAACTAAGGAATTCCATATATTGTTCATACACACAAAATTATGTGTTAGGCTAGAAAGGAACAAGAGATATAGCATTCAGCACTGTCCATAACTCCTTTGAGTGTTAACAGATTTTATCATATGATATAAGCTAGGAATAAAACCTTAACAACATTTGAAAACCAACAACAGCTGAAATATCACTCAAAATTACTTGTCTGTGTTAAAGAATAGGAACAGACTAAGCTTTTATATAGTGAATTGTTTAAAACTCTTTTTTCCAAAGTACACGCGTGATGAAAAAAATCAGTTTTCCAAATCTTTTTGCAGTATAACAGATATCAGCCTTAGATCATTTTTTATCAATAGACATTGATACCAGCAGACATATTGTGCAGCAGCCGTTTTTTGAAAATAACAGTTTGGGGTTTTGTAAAGCAATTGGCACTGCAATTATCTGAATGGCTTGCTTGACAGGAACTGCTTGAAATCTACCCTGGTTTCTGCTTCCCCAGAACTGATTCCTGTGGAGCTCCAACCCAAACTTCCTCTCAGTGGTAAAATTAGACAGGAATATTTTAAGAATAGTAATGTTACTGTAACTGCAAAGCTTAAAAATCAGTAGCAGCAGCTGTATTTTAGGATTTGACGTTACTAAGCATTTTTAAAAAGCAGAACGAATGCCTGCTTAAATGGAACAGGCTAGTATTGTAGTAATGTTAGAGTGAAGGTTGAACTTAAATTGCTGATTCACTTCTGTATTTTCATTAAAGTTGACAATATGTAAATTGTTGGCTCACAGAAGGGCAAGGACAGCAGTAAACAGCTAAACCTGCCTGTGGAAAGATGATCTTACACTTAGCAAATTTTAACCAGTTCCTTAGTAAACCCAGGTTTATCCTGCACCAGCATTTATGGTTTCTTTTCTTTGACACTTGCTTCTTTAAGTGAGGAATAGTAGTGCAAAGAATACATCACTGCAGTGAGATGGCATTATGGCATTCCTCTAGCTTGTGCCAAGGAAGATATTTACCAGGTGTAGGGTGGGGAAAGGAGACAGAGAGGTGGAAGTATTCATGAAAAGCATTTGCAGGCAGCCCGGCACTGGCTGTGAGCAGAGCATTTGCCCTTAACATGGTAGACCCATATGGGCTGTAGGAAGCCCTCTGAAGCCACCTGTAATGTACCAGAATTGCCTCACTGCTCCCTGTCTAGGTGAGCCAGCGAAACTGGAGGCTGACAGATGTCTGGTCAAAAAGTTGCTACTTAATTTCTTTTTAAATCCATATATGAATTTAAGTCAAGCTTTAATAAGTGATGTTCCCCTCTCTGCATTTTTCTTTCTCTACTAAGCTGATGGAAAAGGGTTGGCTTTTTTTTGTAAGAAGTGAATGAAGCTGGGCATGGCTGAGGGAGGAGAAAGTCAGTCTCAGAACTTCCCAACATCAGCAGGTAAGAGGAATTTCAGATGGCAGTATTCGCATCCATGATGGCTTCTTTTAAAGGCCAGAAAAGCCTCAGCAGCAGGTAACAGTCATAAATCAAAACAACTGCTCGATACAAATTGAGGGTTAGTTCTTATTCATACACCACTTTACAGTGCCTTACTTTGTGAAAGCAGGAAATAACTTTTAGTTACAAAATAATTTTCCTTCTATATTTTTCCACAACAGTGACAAAGGAACTTCATAAGCTGCACCCATCATTCTCCTTATTATACAACGGGGGAAAAAAAAAGACACTGCAATGCAAAGACTGTTGCTGATTTCAAGAGTTGATCTAGGAACAGGTACAGAATGTTCAGTTTGTGTTTTTTCACCCCTTTTAAATGGAAGGCCTGATGTAATTTTAATAGCAGCAGCATAATTGCTATTGTTTAATGTTGTCTGGCTAATGAATGAAAGGAGATACTAGCACTATCAATTCTAGGGACATTTTGCTTCTTCACTGGCTTTAAGACTCAAAATCAACATGCATTAAGTTAATCTAATCTGTAAGGCAGCACTTCCAAGAGCAGAGTTTGTACTGGAAAACAAAGCGGCGTCATTTTTTCTAAAGACATTAAACTCAAATTATTCTGAAAGATCATAGCCTAAACGATCACTCTGTTCAATAAATTTTCTTAAAGACTACCATGCAGAAATTTTCAGGTTGTTCCATCCCATTCAAAATACCAAGTTAATGTACAGAAGGAGAAAGAATGGTTTAACTGCATTGAACATCTATTAAGACTTATGTTGACATCACCTTCATTCAAATCTTGATTTTTTTTGAAAATATAGTCTATTTTAATTTATTTTGTCTGTTAACCATTGTGAATTTTATTCTTTAATTTTGTTTCATTTTCTTATTTTGTGCTACGTATGTATTACTGATTCATTCATACAGCTTTTCTTGTGGTGGGCACAGGCTTAGGTGAGTGCAGGCCCCACTGCAGGACCAGTATCTTACTTGATTCCAGATCTGGTGCTGCTCAACAGGTACCATATTAACTCTTGCATGTCATAATGCTTAGCTACTTATACTGTCATGGGATCATTTAATTAAATGATCTCTGGGGCTGCAATGTTGACTAATAAGTTCTAAAATAATCTCAATTTTTGCATGCAAAGGTAGCATGGCTACAAATATCTTCATTCACAAAGCAGAAAGCATTTTATGAACTCAAGGTACTTCTACCTGCTCTGAGAGCTTGAGCCTTTGCATTTGTATGTGTACACAGTGCAGGCTGTTATGCCAGAAAATGATAAAGATTTTCAATATGGTCCTGTTTTAATACAACTGCAAGTCCTACATCAGCAAAAGAAGTATAAAGGCCAGTATAATGTTATGGCAAAATCCATTATTTAACCTTAGGATTTCATATACTTCACCACTTGAGCTTTACCCTTGCAGTCTATAAGGTAATAATAGTCATTTCAGTGAAATTGCAGCCTTGCAAAGCTCTGCTATATACACAACCACACAGCCTTCTTCACTGTAATACAAGATTTACAAGGCAATATGTAGGAACTGGAACATTTTAAAACCTGATGCGGGTATGTGAAGTAACAAAGCACGTAACAAAGCACTTTGCAAAGGTGAGCAAGGCAGGTCCTAAAGCTCCTTTTCCTTGATGCTCAGAGAGATCTTTCTTTTCAGTACCTTCTTTAAACTAAGTCATATCTCTTTCCATTATAAATTCCCTTGCTTTTGTAGCTCTCTGCACATAAGGTCATATGCCAGTCCCTTACTCCCAGCCTGCTTGCCACTAAGTAGGTTGGATTTCTCATGGGCTTGCAACAGCCTATGGAGGTGGCCAAAACCACACAGCATACTTCTTTGTCTTTTCGTGTTCTCACAGCCTGAATATAAAATAGGGAAAAGAAAACCACTGCCCTGGGCTGCCCAGGAGCCAAGGCCCAACTGTTTAGTGGTGTCACAAGCTGACTTACTAGTATCTCACTCACCTTCTCCTGCAGAGGCTTTATCTGTCAAACAAGGTATACTTTCCTTATTCTATAACGTATTCTGCACGTTAATATTCACAAGGCACGTTTAGATTAGCAACAAAAGGAAACAATTTAAGAAGGAAGAAATGGCTGACTCAAATTGTCCATGAGGACAGTGATTTTTGTTCCCTTAAGGATCATTGTTTTGCCTTGGGAAGCAAAACCTCTGAAATCTGTATTCCGCACATCTGAAGTGAATAACAGTAACTTGATATGAAGGACATCTTGAAATATTCTGCCTTTGTGAATATGAATGTAAGAATCTGCAGAAACTGTGAATGAACGTTTACAACAAACTGTGAGCCTCCTACTGATGCACTCACATACAAAACAGGAGGCGAGAGAGAGAAGGAAAAGAGATGAACTTGTTTTCCTAGCTAACAGCTGTCTTCTTTAACAGAAGAAACTAAAAAGAAAACAGTGTGCGAAGCTGCATTAATTACAGTATTTTTAGATGCTACAAGCACAATTTTGATAAACACTCTAAACTGTGAAAAAACTGTACTGTCAATGCAATTAAGCCTTTTCTCTTGGTGCAGCCTCATCAATGCATGTGCCTGCTGAGAATATATTGTGGGCTGTGCAGTGCAGTTACCCTTTGATTAATGATTCAAGGCAATCAGTAGGGACCACACAAACTCCTCAGGGATGCAACAGTAAGCAGCACAATGTCATCATTTAATTTCTTCTCTTGACCTACATTACAAAGAGTGAAGACACAGTCACTATTAAGGACCAAATTCCTGCCGTGGTTATAAAAAATGCACTACACCAGAGTTAAAAATATAGGTATATGGCTTAGAAGCAAAAAGTGGCATAGAGAGATTGCTTCTTTGATATTTGGAGGGATATTATTTGTTTATTTAGGTCAACTGGAGGATGTGGAAGGTGTCAGACTTATGTTTAATGGCTAGACTGCTGTTACATGTCCATAATAGAAAAAACAATCCCTCTAGCTAGAAAGAGCCAGATCTTGCTTCTTAGCTGGTTACTATTTCTATTTAGCCAGAGGATGGAATTACAGCTGGTATTTTACCAGGAGAGACCTAAAAGTGAGCCTGAAATAATCCTTTTGCTAGAGGCACCAACCACTAGTGACATCAGACTGTCAGTTGGATTGCTTTTCTTCACTGACATGAAGTCCTCCATTTCATGCCAATGGGCAGTGAACATATTATCTCATGAAGCATTTAGAGCTGAGTAAGGTAACACAGCATATTTGGGTTTGTAGCCTTCGGCACTAAGAAAACACTAACAAGTTCAAAATGTTGTAGCACCTCCTTCAAACAATGCTGTCTACTGTTTTGATAGCAGATCTGTTCTTTGTTTCCTGAACCAGCTCTCTGTAAGGTATTTATCCTTGCCCAAGGTCTCAGTTATTATCTTTAAGTATGTCATTGTTTCAGCCAAGGTTAACCAAAAGGCCAACATTAGTAACATTGCCAACAGTAATGCTGAAATTTTCTACAGTAAGCGTGAAGCTCATCTGCACTACAGACATCATTTTCTTCAGGGCTAAGTGTTTGGAATGTATTTCCTGAATAATCAAAGAGCATCTATGTGCAAAAGTTATTTTCAGCTTTGACTTCATTTATAAACCCGAAGCATCTCCACTATTCTTATTTTTCCCATGGGAAATAGATGCAAGAATAGATATGATGGATGCTAGCCACATTGCTTTCTGCACTTCAGAAAGCTGCTCAGACACTGAAATATGAAAATCTACAGGATATGAAATGGAACAAAAGAATATAAATGCTTAGATATATGAGAGTGCAGATAAGGAATAATTCTGGCTGTAGTGGGAGTTGTCAGTTTAAGCAGTTTCACAGGGAAGACATATATCAGTGCAAGATTAATATTTTTGCTAAGTACTACAAGAGAATCTTTTTTTTAAAAAAAAAGGTAATCATTAAACTCCCTATGATATTGTTTATGAAATGTAGTCCACAGGGTCATATACACCAAAAACTGACTTCAAATTTGTGAATTGTCACCCATTAAGTACTTCCTCTGAGTATAGTCATTAAAATGATCTGGAACAAAACAAAACACCACACTCTGTAGGATGCCCACAAGGAGCTGCTTCTAGCCCAGTATAAAATAATTCAGGTAGCAACACAGCAACCCCTTTTACTGTCTACTAAATCTGAAATTGACCAAAACTTTTCAAGACAATCATTATTTGGGGCATTCACTGAGAATTTGTGGTTTTGTCTTGCAGTGCATAAGAAAAATGTTTTTAGATTTGGTAAGTCATTGCAGCTGCTGTAACAATCTTCTGTGTATTTATAGGCAGTTCAGCAGCTGTCACGAACTACCATATCTTTCCTCACCTTCACACCAATGATGGTTTAGTGCCTACACCTTTACAATTGGAGTGGCACATAAAGCTTGCAGTCTCACAGAAATAGTCTCAGATTAATCAGTTATTAAGCTTTTTATGTTATAACAAACCAGTTATTTCTATTACTGAATCAATATAACTGCTATATACCTCCTAAATTAATAATATATCTCTTTTGAGCTACTTAATGAGGATTAGGTTTTTATATATGCATCAAGCATAAAAGCACAACTCATCATTTTCTAACTCATCTTTGTTTATATCCATCTCTCTTCATGTAAAGAAGTGATCCATTCTCCCTGAGAAGAGTAACATTTTTAACCCTTAAAATATGGATTTCAAAATACTTCAGGTACCTGGAACTGTGCCTCCATGCTCAAATACAACTGGCCTAAGACTGAGGGAGTTGAGCTGTAAAGTTACTTTATTGACAGACAGTCTCTATTCCAAGGATATCACTTACTCATTATCTATTTAATACAAAAATAGGCCCTTAGACCAAGCATGAGAACCAATGTGTCCTATTTCTTCTCTCCTCCCCTTGTGAGCCCTACCAGCTAAGGAGCTCTGTCCTCAACATTTAAATGATTTAATTAGACCAATTTCAGCAGGAGGAAGGAGAGTAAATCAATCAGCGTACATCACAGACTTATATTTCCCTGAAGGCAATTAAAACCTTCTTCAGTGATACCAAAAATGTGTGTTTTGTAATTGGAAAAATAACTTAGAAGCAGCCAATCTAACTTTAAGAATAAACTGGCTTGTCTCATTCCAAAGGAGGTAGGATTAATTGTTCTTTAGAGGAGTTTCCCTCACTCCTTTGACCATGAAGAAAATCTGGGTGAACTCCTGAAGCAAGAACCTCTTTCCTGAACTTTGTTGCTGGTCCCTTCTTGCCTTGTGTTCTCATGTCTACACTCATCCTCTCAACATTCATTGGACCAGAGAAGCCCAGTTTGATATGAAACAAAACTGACAAACTACTGACCTGATCAAGTACCTCAGTGTCCTTAGGGTATCAAAATTCAACGTCTAAATATGAAGAATTTAAGACATTACCCACCATACAGATAGGATGGCAGCACTGACTGCTATGCCACAAGAGATTAGAGGCAGAGATGACAGGAAACACAAGAATAGGAGGAGCCTTCAATTATCCTTATGAATATTCACACTGGTACAAAACACAGAAATCATATATTTACAAGGCCAACAGTAAGTACATCTTGAAGCAGCTGTGAAGGCAGTGCACAATGTGGGACACCTCTCTCAGCTTTGTTCTGACCATTTATTACCTGGTTCAAAAGTGCATATCTAAATCTAAATAAACTCTGTGGCCCTACAGGAGTAACAAAAGCCAAAATGATACAGTGCAATTTCACTCTGTTTCTAGAGGTACTCTAGAGCCACTCAACAGTGAAGAAACTTGTTTAAAATGAGCAGCTAAGTGAATAATAACCTTACAGAGCCGAGACTATTGAAAGACCAGTACTGATGAATGCATACCACAAATATTTTTTAAAGAGATTTTTAGAAAGGGTGGAAAAGTCATGAGGACTGAACAGCAGGTAATGGAGATTATTAGAAACAAGAAGGCATCCCTCAAAAGGCTGAAGCTGTGTCAAACCTAAGAAAAGGAAATGATCAGGAACTCTGGCAGATTAAATGTAAAAACATAATGAGGAGGGTCCAAAAGAGGGCTTGAAGAGTAAATGGCAAATGGAATTAAAACCCAATAGAAAATCTTTCTTCATATGCATCAGTATTGGGAAGCTTGGCAAAGTCTGCAAGACAAACTGATAATCAAAGTACACAACAGAAACCTGAGAGGACAAGACTGCAAAGAATAATATAAATTCTGTTAGCTTTGTCTGTGAAAGAAACCAGGCAGATTTACNTTGCTCTTCTCTGGACACTCTCCAGAGCGTCAACATCCTTCTTGTGCTGAGGGGCCCAGAACTGAACACAGTAATGACTGGCAATAAACTGGAAAAAGAGAAATCTGGTGTTCAGTGAGCAGCTCTAAGAGAAATCAGGGATAAAATCAGTGGTTACGAGCAGTGGTGAGTAACCTTTCCCTACAAGCTGTCAAAATAGTTGGAAATGGTAAACGCAAGCTGAGCTTTTCAAAATCGTTTAGTTGATAAGTAGATGTGCAAGTCCAAAGGAGAACAATGAAACTGGTGAATGGTCTAGAGAAAAAGACATGTGAGGACCATCTGAGGAAACTGGAATTGTTAATTCTGGAGAAAGGGAGGCAGAAGGGAGACCTTCTTGTGCTCTACAACCACATGAAAGGAGTTTGTAGCAAGGTGGGTGACAGTCTCTTTTATCAGGTAGAAAGCAATAGGACAAGAGAAAAACGCCTCAACTCGCACCATGGAAGACTTAGAATGAATATTTGGAAAAAAATCTTCACTGAAAGGGTTATCAAACACTGGAGCAGACTGACAAGGGAAGTGGTTGGGTCACCATCCATGAAAGTATTTAAAAGATGTGTAGACATGATTAGGGAGATAGTTTAGTGGTGGACTTGCAGTGTTAACTATTGGACTCTATGATCTTAAAGGACTTTTCCAACCTAAGTGATTCTGTCATTCTAGAGATTCTAGATAACAAGTATTCATAAAGTTTTGTGCAAGTACCCTTACAAGTAACACAGCTATTGCTCTATCTTTATCAATAAGATGATTGAAATAATAGTTCAGCCCATGGTGTAAAAGCTTCAGCCCCCAACTTCCCTCACAGTACACTCCTTTAGACACTAATTTGGATTATTATTCAGAGGAAGACTGAATACAACAGTTGTCATTTTTTAAAAAGATGCTTTTTGGTTTGGATGGACTATTTTTTCAGAGTCAAAGTATGTTATTGCTAAAAAACACAAAATAAAAATAGTGTAACAACCAAAAAATACCTGCCTGAAAATACGTTACTCTCAGTCTTTGAGGCAATTTTACTGTCTTTTCTTTTGTATATCAAAGTGCCCTCCTCTAAACTGCTTGCTTCTTTCATTTGTGTAGACTTACCTAAATGACCTGACCTTTGAAGAAAATTTACTAGAAATGACCTAGCAAAGCCATAATTTTATTTTGTGTTGTACTTTGTTCTGGTTTTCAATATGTTGAAAGATCCTATTTGTCAATGTCTACATGACATTTTCAGAGCAGTGCTTTCAAAGCAATCATGCTGTTCACCATTTGTACACAGATATCTGCTTGAATGGACATAGGTGATGTAAGAGCTGGTGATTTTCCAGAAGGAATATTTGTCGTCTTTCTTCCCCCTGAAATGTGCACATTGGACTCTTCTTCCTGCCCTTCAGATCTGAGCAGGATCATCTTGTCTGACTCTAGCTATATGTTACATTCTTGTATTTCCTCATAAAAATATCAGTGCTGGGCAAGTCCAAGAGTTTATCTGACCTGGTATTCTGTTTCCAACAATGGTTATAGTCTCACCTCTGTGCCCAGCAAGATCATGAAGCAGACACTTCTAGAAACTATGCTTAGGCACATGGAAAATCAGGAGGTGATATGGCTTTACTTAGGGCAAATCATGCCTGACAAAATCAGTGGGATTACAGCACTAGTGGATAAAGGGAGAAGAACTGATGCTATCTACCTGGACTTGTGCAAAATGCCACACACAACATCACTGTCTCTAAATTGGAGATATGAATTTGACAGATGGACCACTAAGTGGATAAGGAATTGTCTGGATGGTCACACTCAGAGTTGCAGTCAACAGCTCAATGTCCAAGTGGAGACCATTTACGAGTGGCATTCCTCCGGGGTCAGTATTGGGATTGGTGCTGTTTAACATCTTTGCGGCTGACGTTGATGGTGGGATTGAGGATCCTCTCAGCAAGTTTGCCAACACACTGGAGAGAAGGGATGGCATCCAGAGAAGCCTTGACGGGATTGAGAGGTGGGCCCATGTGAACCTTATGAAGTTCAACAAGGCAAAGTGCAAGGTCCAGCATCTGGGTCAGGGCAATCGAAAGCACAAACACAAACTAGGTGAAGAATTAACTGAAAGTAGCCCTCAGGATAGGGACTCAAGGGTGTTGGTTGATGAGAATCTCAACTAACGTGTGCTAGCAGCCTAGAAGGCCAATCATATCCTGGGCTGCATCAAAAGAAGTGTGGCCAGCAGGTTGAGGGAAGTGATTTTCTCCTTCTACCCTGTTATTATGAGGTCCCACATGGAGTACTGCGTTCAGCTCTGGGCCCCTCAGTAAAAGGACATAGACCTGTTGGAGCAAGTCCAGAGGAGGAGGGTCACAAACATTACCAGGAGGCTTAAGCACTGCTTCAACATGGGTCTTTCCCATGGACTGCAGTTCTTCAAAAATTGTTCCAGCATGTGTCCTTTCCACGGATGCAGTTCTTCAGGGATGGAACATTCCAGCATAGGTGCACCCTGGAGTCACATGCTGCTACAAAACCTGCTCCAGTGTAGGCTCCTCTCCATGGGCCACAGTTCCTGCCAGGAACCTATTCATACCTGGGGTCGCCATGGGCTGCACATTCCTTCAGGGCACGTCCACCATCAAGAGAATCAAGGGGGTCTTCCATGGGTGGATATCTGCTCCACCATTAACCTCTTGGCCTGCAGGGGCAACCTCTCTCACCATGGTTTTCACCATAGCCTGCAGGGTAATCTCTGCTCTGACACCTTGGAGAACCTTCTCCCTGTCCTCCTTCACTGACCTTGGTGCCTGCAAGACTCTTTATCTGACAACTTCTGTCTCTTCTCTCCCAGCTGCTGTTGTGCAGCAGTTTTAACCCCTTTTTAAATACATCATCACAGAGGTACTACCACCATCATCAACTGGCTCAGCTTTGGCCAGCGGCAGGTCTGTCAAAGCCAGGTAGAACTGGCATTTTCTCACACCAGCTACCCTGGCAGCCCAACCTGCTCCCAAAACCTTGCCACATAAAGCAAACACACATGACCAGACTACCAAGCCACAGTTGGTATGGAAGTTGTTCCCTGCCTTTGACTGTCCTCACTGTTTTTTCCTCTTCCATTTCTGAAATATGTCTTTTTTTGAGAAGAGAGGATAGGAAGGGTAAGCCATAGTCTTATAAATGTCCAGTTTGTTCTTTGTTTAGTTTCTGTTCTTTTCCTATAAATTCCTAATCCTTTTCATTTTCTAATTATTACTGAGATGGTAGTTCTATGAAATTAACTGTCATAATAAACAACATCTCCATGAAATTATTGTTTCTCCAAAATGAAAGGGTTTTTTTCCAGGTTCCTTTACTAAAATCTCCCATCCTCTAAATTAATGTATCTTTCATTTTGTTTAAAAAATATATTTTCTGAATGTGTGGGATGAAAATGAGTAGTAAAAAAAAAAGTTGAAAAGGACAAGAATGTTAAAGTCCTTTGCATGGTTCTTGCTTGAGTAAACAAGCCCTACAAGTAAAGTTTACTTTTTCCTCATGTATTGATTCAGCTTCTGTTTTGCATAGTATAAGGGAGCAAAGGGAGAAATTCTCACAAAGAATGAAAAAACATAGATCTGCCCATGACCAAGCTGAATACTTCCTAATACCCTGATTAGTATGCATTTACTGCTGCCCTAGATGTAAAAAAGGCTCTCAGCAGGCCACGTGATGCTTGGTGTGCCAACCAGCTGGGTGTGAGGATGAGTCTGAAGCTTTACTTTTCCCTGGGGAAACTTAAATCCTGCATGCATTCAACTGTTGTATTTCTGATACACGTGTTTGCATAAAGATAATGAGATATTTATAAGTGGCATGATACATTACCCCATAAAACTGATGAGCAATCCATGCATCATGCTCTAAGGGAATCAAGAAATTAATCAGTCACAAAGTGACATTTCTGGCTTCAGAATTTTAATTTTTTAGAGGCATGGTGACAAGAGTAAACTATCAAGAATTCCAAAGTTAACATTCTGCAGTAGCGTGATTTCAGGATTTGATTTGAAAACTATCTAATAGAAAGATTTAAGTGCTTTTTCTCTCATTAAAAAATGTAGGAAGATAACGCAGTGAGTGATGCTGTTGATCTACCAGAAAACAGGTAGAGGGAAATTAAAAAAAATCATGAAACCAGCATTTTCAGGAGGTTTTGGCAGGAAGAGTAAGCCAAAGTCAGGAGAATGTACAGCTCAGGGCAGGAAGCCTTTCATAGTGAAGTATAGAGGCCACAGGATTATCTTTCAGTGGCTTTCATTCAACAGTTTATGAAGAACTGTTCAAGGACTGGAATGGATGGATTAATGGAGAAAGCATACTTCCACTGCTACAATGTAATAGCCAGAAAGTTGGCACAAGTCTTTGGACCTAAGAGTTACTCTCACTTTTGGGCTGCTCCAAGGGCCAGATAAGTATTACCTGCTCCTTGCCTTGAGCTGGCTATAATTACAGCCTTAGACAAGATGTACTAGAAATATTTTCAGAACCCTGCAGAGTTCAGAAATATTTATTTCAAAGAGCTACTCCACACTAAGGCAATGTTTTCTTTAAGCCAATCCACAGTTTAGCAGCTAAAAATACCTTTGGATATTTCAGTAAGAGCCATGATATTGAAGCATTTGTTCTTTAATTAATTGATTCCACTAGACTTTGGGTTGATCTGAAACCTTTCAACACTAAGAGTAATATATCAGTTGGAAGAATTAATTTCATCAGGTAAGACTGCTAGTCCCTTGTTGTGAAAGAAATGGGACAAAACAAAAGCAAGCCAAACCACATTCAACTGGAACTGCCAATTTAATCTTTTTTTTTTCTTTTACACCTCTTAGAAAGCCACCTGCTTCCTGTTAATTTAATATCAACCTTTTATCACCTTTTTTCATACTTCCTTTTGGACTTCAGCTAAATGACAATTGAAAACCATAGCAAATGTCTCTTAAGATTTTTTTAATGTTTTTCCAAGGGGAACTAGGACTTGATCAGTTTATCATAGAATCATAGAACAACCAGGTTGAGAGAGACCCCTGGATCATCGAGTCCAATCATTCCTATCAAACACTAAACCATGCCCCTCAGCAACCTTGTCCACCCGTGCCTTAAACACCTCCAGGGAAGGTGAATCAACCACCACTCCGGGTAGCCTGTTCCAGTGCCCAATGACCCTTTCTGTGAAAAAAACATCAGCTTGAAAAAAAAAAATCCTTCAACCTTGTCAAGGCATGAAAAAAAGTTAAACATTATTTGGAAGTAATGCATCAGCTTTATTAAAGACACACAGATAACAAAAAGCTGAGCAAATTACTGTCCCCACAAAAAGCACCCTGTTCATCTAATTAATGATAGCCTTTAATCCCTTTAGAGATATTTACTTGTCCCTCCATACCCCTGAAATGGAGAAGGAAAAAAACCTGCAGAATACACTTTCCTTCAAACTGCAGCAATCTCCAACAAGTAAAAGAATGGGTTTGACGGAGAAATTCAGAGGCAAACACAAACTGAAAATTAAATTGCTACATACAGTACTCATTCAACTGTAAGAGTATGCATGTGCTCTGCAGCACATATGTTTGAACATCTGATGTAGAACACAGCATTTAAGTAGCCCTGGAAAACTCAAAGGTATATGATAATGATTTTCAAATAATATTCTTTTTTCCATCTTGAGAGACTCACTAATCCATTTACTTCTTTGTTGATGGTATTAGAAAGGGATGCCTTACACCAATAGGATTAAAGATGAAGTAATTCTCAATCACAAATCAAGTGACTGGAAAACAATGAATGATTTGTGGTGGAAACAAGAGAAAGAAAATTAAGCCCATGTATATGGACTACAGGGTACAAAAAAGAAACCAAACAAGCCAGCTGGGTGACAAGAGGAACTAATGCTGACCACAGCAGCAAATCAAACTTCAGAGTTTCTTGATTTTTTAGACATTGTATTTTTAAATCTAAAAATAATTATAGTAATTAATAAGTTGAAGGACTTTTCTGAGAAGTACAAAAGTTATATGCAAAAAACCTGAAACAACAAATATCAGTGCCTTTCTGACCTATCCATTATAAATTCCTTCTGTTTTGCAACAACTATGTCAATGAATAATTATTTTCTTTTAATATAAGCTAATTTAATTACCTGTGTATTTATGTATACAGTTCAGCAACTGCTAGGGCAGCTCCCGACAGTCCCAACCTGTCCCTGCATCCCTCATCCACTTCTTAGTAGAGTTTTTCCTGTTAACTCCCATCAACTCTAACTTCATTGTAACATTTTCCATGTGATGCTTCCATAAACATTTTCCAAAGTAATACTACAAGATACTTATTGAAATAGCTCATCTTTTCATAACTAATAGTCTGGGGCTGCCCTTTTGGAAGATAATGTTCAAAGTCATCAATACCATTACTTTATTCATAGGATGCTTGCAGTTTCTCAAACTTACATTCAACTCCATTTCTCTGTTGGCAATGGGTTACAATTTCCTCCCTCAACAAGGTCAAATCTTCACCTTCATTCTCAAAATTGTCTTTTACTGGACCTCTCCACTGACATTATTGATACATTTGAAGACTGATGCTTTGCTGTATGCTTTTCTAGAGAGGCAAAGACTGCCTATGAAATTTGAATGTCATCACTATTGGCAATGCAAAAGAAACAAACAGGAAAGGTTAACAACAAAATTTCACTTTCAACAAGCATCATTTTCTCCTCTTCACCCTGGCCTTTTCAAAAGCAAGATAAAGATTGCTTTAAATGAGCTGCACAAAATGACAAACACCAGCTAGTTACCCAAGTAGTTTTCTTTGGGGAAAGAAATTTGTTTGAAATAAGTGACTCGTTGGTTTCTGTGCTTTCCAAATGACAAAACACCTTCACTGCACTTCCCTCAAGCACTCTACTTGCCTTCTGTAATGTTAATGAGATACTGGCAACAGTAGCTGGTCTTGCTTCAAGTTTGGATTGCCCAGTAAGACACCTACTCCCTCTGAAAACAGAGATCAGGTTCCGTGAAGTAAATACAACAACACAAGTAAATTTATTTCTATAAACCACAGCAGAATTGCATATTTCCTGGAAGTTCTAAAAGAAGATAACAAAATGAAAAAAACTAAAAGCAGGACCAGCTCTGGTCTTTGTGAAACAACTGAGGACAGCTATGCTTGTTCCTGAACCCAGAGATGTGCTCAAGCCACAATGCTTTCTCCTGGGCACACTATCAGATACTGCATTCCGTAAAACAACCAGCCCAGATGGGAGCAAGCAACTGATACATTTAGCCTCCCAAAGCTAGAGGTGATACAGTGGAGCCTGAAAGGGACTGCAGATATCAGGAAACCTGAGTTTGGACTCTGGCTCTGAAAATGGTACCAGCTGTCACTGACGCCAACAAAGCAGTCCAAGTTTAGGAGTTCTGTGTGAAAAAAATAAAGAACAAAAGTGTATACACAACAAGGTACACCTCATGGAAATGTAAGAGAAAAAAATCTTAAAAATTAATTTTAAGGCAGGGAAAAAGAGAAAGAGGCAAAGACTTTCTCTTCCCTCTTATACACACTGCTCACACTGTTTTAAGTGCTCCATAGTTTAATAGAGTTATTTGGAGTCTGCAGCAAACAGTTGTTATAGTCATGCAGTGCTCAGCCACAAAACTCTCAAAAGTATCAATAGCTCTGTGGATGTATTAGAGGAGTATTCAAAGACTAAACCTTAGCTGGTGAAGAAGTCAGCAGGAATATAGATTCAGCTTTCTTCAAACAACACCACTTTCAGAGACGTTCTATCGTGGCCTTTCATCTTGCCCTCTGCAGTTTGCACATGGCTTGTCAGGAAGACCACCAAGGATCGCCATGTAGTTACTCTATCTGCTCCAATGCTCAGCTATGCTGGTGTTCAACCCAACCTACTAACTCAACACCCAAGCCCTTATTAGCACAGCAGGTTGGGGGCTTCCTCTGCACCAGGAATGACGGCTGCCCACAGCTAGACTATCTGTCAGATCAGACAGACTTTGACAGACTCCCATGGAGTTCTTCCTGCTTGAACAGTCCACTTCCCAGGCTACTCCTAGGACAACATGGCAATTCACCGCACCATTGCCTAAAAACTCAGGACATCACCATGAAAACAGATGCTAAGCAGTCTTCGTGCCAGGCTGCTCCTAACATTTTTTCCCTTTGAACCTTCATCACAGACTTTGTTCTTCTTTGTTCTGAAGAAACTTCTCTCCAACACTTTCATGCCCTGAATAGAGGATACCCAAAGCGGCCTCCTAATGTGTTTCAGCAATGCTTGCACTGAGGTTCTACTTAGAATGTAAGAACAGGATGCCTTGAGAAAACAACTCCTCATCCTGAGACCAAGTGTGGAGTCTGCCACCATAACTGTTCTGATTAAAATAGAAAACATTACTGAAGGCAGACAAAAAAGGCCATGAAGTACAGATTGCTAAGCTCACACGGATCCTGCAAATGGGTCATCAAGTTTTACATTTACAGTAGAGATGCTAAAACCAATGCTCTAACTGCAGTATCAGCATGCTTTTCAAAATTTCTTTTAAATTTTCTCCCAAAATGCTCACAAGAGGGTGAATTCTCAGCATTCTTATCTTCAGAAATCTCATTGAAAGGCTTTCTAAACATACGAAGTAATACTTGGCAGCACAGACCTAGTGGAATTTGATGTCGTTCTTGTAAACACAGAATCATAAGATCATAGAATGGTTTGGATTGGAAGGGACATTAAAGATCATTAAGTTCCAACCCACCTGCCACGACCAGTGACACCTTCCTCTAGACTGGGTTGCTCACAACCCAGTCCAACCTGATCTTAAACACCTCCAGGGATGAAGCATCCATCTGACTTCTCTGGGCAACCTGTTCCAGTGCCTCACCATCCTCACAGTAAAGTTCTTCCTAATATCTAACATAAATCTACTCTCAGCTTAAATCATTGCTCCACATCCTATCACTGCACTTTTTAATAAAGAGCCCCTCCTTAGCTTTCCTGTAGAGGGACTCTTTATCAAGGAGTGCAGGAATGGTTAATATTACATAATCATTCCCATAAATAGAGTTTAAATTTGTTTTCGAATCAAAATAAAGAATTTTAATAGGAATATTTGCACATCACCTAACTTGACATATAGAAGTACACTAGCTGCTTCATCTACGTGCCTTTTACTAATACAGTAATTTATTTACAGTGCTAAAGTATGTGTTTTTAATTAAAGGAGTTTTCTTCCTTAAGTTAACAGATATACCTGTGAATAGTGGCATACTGCCTACAAGGTAACACTTTAGTGTTTCATCTGACCTATGAGCAAATGAATAAATATTTTGTATGTATTTAGTTCTTTAAGAAATGCCTACTAAATTTGTCCAAATAAAAAGTCATATTATGCATGGACATGCTAATATTAATCTTGATTTCCATACACAATTTCTATACAAGTACCTCCTAAATTGCTAAAATGTATTTGTCATCTTGAAATGAAAATCTGGTTAGCAACAATTTCACATAAATGAAACACAATACAAATTAGTACTGTTATGTCAGGGCTAGAAACATGGCCAGTGAGAAGGCCAGACAAATATCTTTTGACCCAGGACATGAAGTCCAGGTTCAACTCTTATCAGCGCTGCTTGGACTCTGTTCAGCATCACGAGGGTAATCACACAGCAGTGCCACAGTGTCAGCACGCGGTCAGCCAGGGCCTTGCCAATGCAGAGTAGAACCCTTGTCGGTCTGAGTATAATATGTAGAATAGGCTTAGCAAAGCAGAAATGAAGGGTTAATAATCACTGCCCTAGAGAGCACACCCTCTGACAGTTTGATGCTGCACTGAAATTCCTAAGCACAGCTCCTTAGTTCATGCCAAACCCCTGAAGCAGTCATAAACTCTGTATAGTGTCTTGTCTTTGCTCATGAAATTGAGATAGACCCAGTCCTTTAAAAGAAAAGCTACTGACAAAAGGTAGCGGTGTTGGAGGAATGGAGGTAAACAAGTGCAAGTGTTTATGTTTTTATCATCAGCAGCAGAAAATTTCCCATTTCTTCTTTTTCTTCCCTATCACCTTTTTTAAAATTGAAAAGACCTTAGTGTCTGTGTTTTGTTTTTTCACCTAATTCATCCCACACAGGAATTATGAAGCTGGCAACATGCTATATTATTTCTGTCTTTACTCTTTTCTCCCCCAAGTCCCATAGACTTCCCAATGGTGAACTAGCTGCACCAGAGAGAACATCATTCATATCAGATTTTGAAAAATAATTCAATATACCTTTTAATAAGGTGATTTGTTATTTTAATTTGTAGGTTTCCTTATGAGGTTTGGATCAATCCATTATCTACCAAATAAAGGAAATCAAAGAAAGAAATGTCTTAATGCACTAAGGAACACATTTTTATTACAACACTTCAATGTTTTGATATAAAGAACCATGATTGGTTCAAAAAATATTATTTCAAGGGGACACATTGGTATAACTTTTGAAATGGTACATGCTAACTCATTCTTCAAGCACCCCTGCAGGTTGCTCCCTTCCTGTCCTCTTTGTTCAGGAGGTTCATTGAATCACAGGGTTTTTTGCCTGCCAGAGTTTCACCCACTCATTATCAGGAATGAATCACATTTCTGTAGCATCTCTCCACCCAGCCAGAGTCTCCAAACAGAAGAAGCAGCCCACAGATCAGCTCCTGATTTCAGTCAGGCGAGCAATTCTCCTACTGCAGTAGATGTGGGCGACCACCTGTGGTGTTTGTACAGCTCAGGCACTGCCTAGGTCCTGCAGGGCAATGGGAACCCAATCACTAGCAGCAGGGAGTCATAGACTGACAAGACCTACAAAGTAGGTCCCATTGCAAAGTCCCTTACCCTCCCATGTTGTCTTCCCTCATCTGTAAAATGCACCCACTTTTTTCCAGGAGTGTGGCTTTAGGTCAAAGTTTCTTACCCAGACCATATTGGCACCACCCATAAGCAGTATTATTTCCCCATGCTGGGATATGCTTCTCTTTCTTTCCTTCTTTCTTTCTTTCTTTGTCCAATATTTTAAAAGGTAAGTATTATACTTTTATAAGTTACTGATTATTCTACTTCTGACATGTTGGAAGTGATTCAAGCTTTCACACTGATGATAAAATAAATACATTCATACTAACAGCTTCTTTTGACAGTTTCTTTTTATATTTTTACTTTATGTACATGTTTTTAAAAGGAGGATTTTTGGTCAGAATTTTCTTTCCAGAGTCTTTTATAATAACTTTACAGAGTGTTTTTTATAATATTATGTCAAATAAAGTAACAGAAAGAACACAGTGGGACAAAAGACGGGAGTGGAAAGAGCAAGTAGAAGAAAATGAGTCTCATGAATGCATTGAAGGCTACATGTTCAAATCATGGCAATGCTAATAGATGCACATACCCTGAGAAGAGAGGCAGGCACAAGAGCTGTTCACAGACCTGAGCTTAGAAAGAGATGTTAATGGCAACTTGCTTTAGGGTTTTAAGCATCTCTGTATGAATATGGCATTTGGGGAGATAATTTCCTCAGGCTTTTTATGGAATCAAAGATAATGCCAAAATCCTCCAGATTCAGGGTACATCTCTCTTGGCCAGAAGGCCAGCCTTTGTTAGATGCCTATAACCAGGTAGTATGGCTATACCTAGTAGTTATATGGTACACCTAGGTAATATAAGCATCACCACGTTACTATTTGTAAGAGTAGATGTTCAGACTGCACTCTTGAAAATTGTGCAAAGATTCCTAATATTACTGCATTAAGGCACAAAAGAGGAGCAGAATGGCAGATCTAATCTGAAAAAAAGATTTAGTACTTTTGATGGAATAAAAACTGTGACAGGTGAATGAACAAACAATAATAATTATGCAAAAGAATGAGAAAAAAATGTATCTTATTGTAGATTATTTTATCTCTATTTTGGGATTAAGACGAGGGGTGGGAAGAAAAGCAGTAGAAGCAAGCAGTCTCAGAGGATGAACAACCTTGGCTGCTACCCCTGTCACTTTTCCCCAGAGTCACAGACCCATCAGGACAGTGAGGAATCTTCTATTTTTCTAACGTTATCCCAACAAGACCCAGCAGAGTCACACACTGACTTTACTATCACGCTTATTACATCTGGCTAAATCTTGAGCAAGTCCCAAGAGACATCTGTTTTCTACTGCTCCCTATTTCTTTCCTCTTTGAGAGTATTGCTTTGACGTGCAAGGCCATCTTTTTCACAAAGCAACATTTCTGTGAACTTGTGACAAATGAAGTAACCCAATAATATTCACAGCAGCCCAATCCTGCTACAGGTTTGCCACATCGCAGAGCAGCTGATGAGACCATGTGTTCTGCCTACGTCTTTCCAGCACCTGAGTCAAGACTGCCTTTTTCTATTTTTGCTACTTTTTTTCTAGTACATTTTGTCTTAAGAATAAAAACCTTCAAAGCAGCAGTTCATCTCAACTGACTTTTTCTCCTCCATCCCTTCCACGGTACCTGGTCAGTAGTTCAAAATACAGTAGAAGGCAATCAAGCAGGATTTTTCCTGCTTGAAAAAAAAACCCACACTACCCCCCTGCAAAAAAACCCAAACCCAGAACAAAATGAAATAAATCCACACACTTTCAAAAAAAAATGGAAACTTAAAATTAAAAAAGATAAATTCTGCCAAAAATGGAAGTCTCGGTATCTGTTTCATGTTCCCATTGTTTCTGCTTACCTGTTCTCCTCATTCTCATCCACCCAGCCCAAACAGAGATTAGCTAACATGAACAGAGTGGCCCACAGTACATATTGGCATCTATATTAGCATGTGCCACAGGAACGTATCTGTAGAGCAAAGCATCTGATGCTAAGGACCTGGCATCCACTAAGATGCTGATATAGATACACTCCCTGTTACTCAAAACTGTGAATGATCTCTAAATTCATCACTGACAGTGAGAAAGGCACATAAAGCAACTTTAAGTCCCTAGGTTTATTAATAGAAACACAATGCAACTCTGCTGCTTTTCCTTCTATGAAAAACAGATGTTGCACTAATATTAGCAACACCAAACAGATATTATATTGAATTCAAAATGACCTGTTCTAACAGATGAAAGTAGCAGGGTAGTGAAGCAACATTTATAATACTGTATAAGCCTTGCCATCAATGCAATAAATTCAGAGAAGACGCTCTTCTAATACTTCTGTGCTAAAAAGGAAGATCAGCTTAGCAAAAGCTCACATATCCACTGTTTTGTGGGGGTCAGGGTCAAACTCTCACTACAATTACTTCTTAGGAATGTATTTGACTATCACTTGTTGCTAGATGAGTATTTAACGTCCAAGTTTGCTAGATAAGTATCTTTAGTTCAGTTCTCCTTAGGTCCATTAGAAAATACTCACACATTTCAAAAAAAACACATCCTTTACTATACACAGTGAATAACAGAGGAGTAATCTAATTAAGGTGCCTTTACTGATGGCACTTTGTAACCAGCAAAAGCAGCTATTGTATCCAGCATTCCTTTCTAAATGTGGCATACCCTGTTTGTTTTGGAGCTCCATATGCAAGCGGTATTAAAGATTCAGGCTTCAAAATGGACTTCAACATTCAGCAGGAAAGAGCAGAGGTTAAAACAAATCATCTTTCCAAAACATTTACATGAGAAGGAAAAAAAAAGAGCAGTTGGTTTAAAAAAAATGTTTGTGACCAGTCCTTATATGGATGGAGCTCATGGAAATTGCCTGTCTCTGAGCTTGCTGTCACTGGTGTGGAATTGTTCTTACAGAAAGAGATCATGTTTTCTCCAAGCTTCCATGTTGCTTTGCTTAAAGTTCAAGAAGGAAATAAAACAAAGCTGTCTCTAGAGGGAGATCTAGTTTTATGTGCCTTCAATATGCACTATGCATTTGTGACCAGCCTACAGGGATGAACAAATGATCAACCCAAACCACTTACATAAAATTAACACTGCAAATCATTATATCAGAATGTGCTAAAATTGCAAATAACGAGTGTTTGAAAGTCAGAGTGTTCAAAGAGGAAACTTATCTATAAAATCTTAATTCAGTATTTTCTGTATAGGCAAAATGTATCAGCCATTAATTGCACTTTCATTTCCATACGTGAGAGCTGCTGCTTACTATTAGCAAAGTTATGAAGAGAAAAAAAAAAAAAGCTGTACTTATCCATTTGAGATCTAAGATGAGTTACATTTATCTATGGATCACCACAGACCCACCAGAGTGCATATGAACTGAAATTCCTCAGAATTGCATGACTTCTATTTCCCTTTTTAGTTCTTTCTTTGAGTTTTTAAAAAATAAAAAGACAAAAATCACTAGGCAACCCAAAAACATTCCGAGTCAAAACTACAGCACCAAAAGTTTCATTCCTATGTTTAAACTTAACAGATGCAAACCACTCAAAATAGGATTGTTTAAAGCAAAGCAAAACAAACAAAAAAATCCCTACTTAGTTTCTTAAAAAAAAATAAATCACCATTTACAACCTATCCTAACTGCTCCAAGAAAAAAAAATAAGTAAATGTGCTCTGCAATGCTCGGTTTTAATTTCTTTTACAAGTCCCTGACTGCATTCATAGAATCATAGAATGGTTTGGGTTGGAAGGAATCATAAACATTGCCTAGCTCAAATCTCCTTGCCATGGGCAGGAACATCACCCACTAGACTGCTCAAGGAACCATCTAACCTGGCCTGTGCGTAAAGATTCCTCCTCAAACACTTTTGGAGCTGGGGAGCATTCTTAAAGACCCTAGCAGATGCCTGTGGGGCTTTGGGTGCCTCCTTGAGGCTGCCTTTAAAGTACAGAAACATCTTCTGTATGGTAGTACAGAAACTTCATCAGCCCAGTCCAGCCCTGATTATAGAAGAGACTTACAGGTGTATTTAAGCTTCTGCAGCTTAAATAGATCTTTTTACTTCTGAAGGAAGAGCGATTGGCATACATTGCTAGTTTTCCACTTCTCTCCTAGAGGTGAGGTGTGCTACATGATTAATCATAACAAATGCAGGGAAGAAAATAATGAAATAAACCTGCTTTACTGTGTATAATAAGTGGTTTATTCATATGGTTATGGAAAACATTTTGAAACAGTTAAGATTAAACACCACAGGAAGCTGCTGAGGCACATTATTTATCAATATGATCTGTACAAGTATGTGGCCCCCTCATCCTGCAAATAATTTCTGCTATGCAGTACGTTACCAGACACTAATTGGTAGCACTGTAGGTAATCTTACAGTATATTTTTCCCTTGTGTTCAGAAGTCAAAGAGTGAAGAATAATGTTCTTAGGCTGATATTTTTGTGCTTTTTTTATTCCTTAGGGAAAGACTACAGGAACAACTGCTGAATTTGAGGTATGGCACATGCGGTCCTTACTGACTACTAATTTTGGATTTTACTTCATGTTTTAAAAAAAAATGGTTTTTCACATGAACAAAGACACTCATTGCTTTTGCTAGTATAGCTAAAGATTTGTTTAGGCATTTCACAGAATCACAGAATGGTTTGGGTTGGAAAGGACCTTTAAAAGTCATCTCGTCCAACACTTCTGCAGTCAGCAAGTGTTGTCATCATCAACTGGATCAGGTTGCTCAGAGCCCCATCCAACATGAACTTGAATGTTTCCGGGGATGGGGCACCTGCCACCTCTCTGGGCAACCTGTTCCAGTCTTTCACCACCCTCACTTTCTTCCTTTTATCTAGTCTAAATCTACCTTCTTTAAGTTCAAAACCACTACCCCTTGTCCTGTTGCAACAGGCCCTGCCAAAAAGTCTGTCTCCATCTTTCTTATGATCGCCCTTTAAGTACTGAAAGGCCACAATAAGGTCTCCCCAGAGCCTTCTCTTCTCCAGGCTGAACAACATCAACTCTCTCAGTCTGCCTTCATAGAAGTGGTGTTCCATCCCTCTGACCATTTTTGTGGCCTGCCTCTGGATGTGTTCCAACAGGTTATTGTCTTTCCTGTGCTGAAAGCTCCAGAATGTAGCAGAGGGGCAGAATCACCTCCTTTGACTAGCTGGCCATGCTCCTTTTGATGCAGCCCAGGATACATTTAGCCTTCTGGGCTGTGAGCATACATTCACAGCTCACGCCCAGTTTCTCATCCACCAGTACTCCAAGTCCTTCACTGCAGGGCTGCTCTCAATTCCTTCATTCCCCTAGACTCTGTTGATACTGGGAGTTGCCCTGACCCATGTGCAGGATCTTGAACTTGGCTTTGCTGAACCACATGAGGTTCCCAGGGGTCCACTTCTCAAGCATGACCAGTGAATATGTTTTTAATTTGATTTTGCAAACACTGTAATATTCCAGTAACTTCAGCTACATAATGGCACTTGCCTATCAAATTAGCAATGAATAGTCATGCATTTTAATTGTGATTCAGAAACAAGTAAAACTCCTTTATGACACTGTATCTTCTGACAACACTCATTTTCAGATCCAAATGTGCTGCTGTTTAAAGGTGATGGACAATATTTGTGTTGTATATGTGACTATGCTAATAATTTCCATAGCATGAAGGAAGTAAACTTAGTAAAACTCCTTTGTGGTTTGCTAATGTTTTTATTTAAACAGATGCATGATCTGTTGCTTACCTGAAGTCTGGGAAGCAAAGAAGTATTTCCTGGTTAAACAATTTAGGAAGTGATCATGGGATTATTTCCAGTGATACAAGCGTCATATGTTATTGCCTTGCTTTGGTGTTTTACTTCATTTCTAACAGCTCAAGGTCAGTCATACTGCTCAGCTCTCTAAGCATTTGTATAATGTTATATACAGTAGTCCTGTAGTTAAGACTTAAATTTTAAGTAACTATAACAGAAGGCAGTTGGAAAGAAAAGGAGAAAAGAGCAAGTGAGGCAGAAGTTTGCAAATGTGGGAGGGATGCCAACATCACTTCAGACCACAGTATTATACTACCATTTCAGTAGAGCTCCTCCAAGTACCATAGATCTGGGTATTTGTATGAATCCTTTCAATCCCTCCACCTCATCAAAATCCATGCTGAATGTGATGCTGTGCTTTGAAGATGTAAAGCACGGATGTATGCACCAGTCACATACATTTCTAGACTTGATGGACCATATTCTGTAGTTACAACTACGAACTTGGTCCTTACAATTTAAAATCAGGTTCATTTCTTCACAAATGATTAAAATCTAAAAGAACTGATAATACAGGATATAGGAAACTAATAATATATATGTATAGTATAAGTAACTCCATCATTTTCAGTTTATTCTTCTTGAAACACTATTTCTAAAAGAACAAATTATAAATACATAATAATAACCTGGATCTATTTTTTGCCCATCCATCCGTACAGAAGAAGTTTTAAGTGGTTGTCCAAGTGCAATAATTAAGATATCATACTCCTCAGTGCAGGCAGCCTTGTTACAACAAAATGTTTATTTTGATGACGTATCCTCCACAACCAAAGCATCAAAGAGCATCTCTTCTACTCAAAAGCCTTTTACTTCGCTGAAGAGCAGCCTTCATGACTCATAGCTTTTTGCTTACCAGCTGTAAGCAAGGGCAGAGATGGGGACAGAGGAGGTACAGCAGACTGCTTTCTCACAAGCTAGCATTTACTTTGAGTGTCAACTCAATGCTAAAGCCTTTGCCAAATTTTCTCCCTCCCTGTCCAGAGTCTTGTAATTTGGTATGAAACATACAGACTGAAGGTACCTTGATTTCCTGTAGTGTGCAGGAAATAATTTCTGTTCACTTTTTTTATTCAGTCAGCACTGTAAATGTGCACGCTAATGCCAGCTGTGCTGAGGGTATTTGAAGAGCTGATTCATTCCCCTGCCCTCACTCCAGATGATGAGATTCTTGTGCAGGTATGTTGAAACACAGTGCAGTCCCACGCCTGCAGACTGCTGCTATGCTTTAAAATTTATGTACTTAACAATGTTTGTAGCAAAACGTTCCCTTCAAGCATTAGCCATCTGGCAAGGTTTGCTTATCAAATCTTTCTGCATGCCTCAAGAGAGAGCTGTGGGCAGATCTAAGGCACTAACAAATACACCAGATTAGGCCTTTGGTCTTTTTTATCTATTTTAATGGAAAGTACGGAGAAAAGGAATATTCAACATAATACCTTATATTCTCTGTTAAAATGTCTTGTATTTTGGTAGCACATACTTTTCCTACACAAAGAACAGTCTGTGCTTTCAAAGCACTTACATAAATGTAGACTGGTAACTCTAACCAGAAAGGAAACACACAGCCAGGCTAGGTATAATTGCCACCCTAAATTCAGATCAACTTGAAATGTCTTAAATCGTTCATTGCATCATAGCCAGTTAGAAACCTTCACATCTGAGAATAAGGTGCTGGTTTACTTGAGGAAAATTTGTATGAATAGCCAACCACATGTTTGAATTCAAGTTTCAGAAAAAAAAGTCAATATTTGATAATTTATTCTATTTCACAGATTCTCATATTTGGAAAACACAGTTTAAATCTTTTTGTCACTCTTCATAAGATACAAATTCAATCAAAAGAAAACAATGTCAAGCTTAAGGAAAGACAAAGTAACTCAATTGTTGGTTTATGATCTTGTTATTTGGAAGGCTTCAAATTCAAGCTCACTCCCTCTTCTTTTATTTTTATATGGATACATAAGGCATTTTTATCAGAAGAGTCAGTCAAAGAAACATTAAACACTGTTCTTGATGGTATATATCCAGTAAATAATCATACTGGAATCAGTTTATCTCCAAGAAATTGAAGGATATGGGTTCCAGCTTTTATGTAACATACTTTCTTTTGACTGAAACCAAGTGAAGACACCCCCAATTTAGAAAATAAATCTCCTCCTATTCACTATTCTGTCCCTGCATACCCTGTTATTTATTAATACTGATATTCAAACTGTGGACTGAACACACATTACTAATTAGGATAACTCAATCCCTTACTTCCTAATTTTAAAACCTGTCTGAATACACAAAAATGCTATATGACCTGCCATTCTGTGAAAACTAAACATATTTTTATTTATATTTAATCACAGAATCCCTCCGGTTGGAAAGAACCTCAGAAGGTATACAGTCTGACCTCCCACTCACAAGAGAGTCAGCTCTGAGATAAAACCAGATTGTTCAGGGCTTTAATCTGTTGCATCTTGAAACTCTCCAAGGATGAAACCTGCCCAGCCTTCACAGACAACCTGTCCAACAGCCCAAGTGCCCTCCTGAGGTGAGAAATTTCTGCTTTATAAAAGGTTGCAAACCTTGAAGACGGCACCTCGAATACTTTGTTCAGTTCTGGGCCCTTCACCATAAGTGGGATGTTGAGGCTCTGGAGTGTGTCCAGAGAAGAGCAACAAAGCTGGTGAAGGGGCTGGAAAACAAATCTTACAAGGAGCAGCTGAGAGAGCTGGAGTTGTTTAGACTTGAGAAGAGGAGGCTGAGGGAGACCTTATTGCTCTCTATAACTACCTGAAAGAAGATTGCAGAGAGGAGGGAGCTGGCCTCTTCGCCAAAGTGACAGGGGACAGGACAAGAGGAAATGGCCTCAAGCTCCACAAGGAGAGGTTCAGGCTTGACATCAGGAAAACATTTTTCACAGAAAGAGTCGTTGGGCACTGGAACAGGCTGCCCAGAGAGGTGGTTGAGTCACCTTCCCTGGAAATGTTTAAAGGATGGGTAGATGAGTTGCTGAGGGGCATGGTTTAGTGATTGATCAGAATAGTTGGACTCCATGATCCATTGGGTTTTTTCCAACCTAGTGATTTTGTGATTCTGTGAAACCTTCCCACCTCCATTTTTCAATCCATGGCCACTTTCTCTCATTTACTTGCTCATCTCAGACCCCGGATCAGACTTCTCAGTTCCTTTCATGTAGGCACCATGGGCCTGCTGTTAGGTCCTCTGAGGCCATCTCTGTCCCAGGCTGAACAAGAATTACTCAGCCTGCCCCAGTACAGACAGACTTTGTGGCCCCCTGCTAACCTTGAATTTTTCAGCATCTTGTATTGGAGTGCTTTAGAGCCATAGGTAGGACTTCAGGTCCTATGTGGATAGGAGAGAAGCAACCACTGTCCCAATGCCTTGGTTGCTTTCCTGCTGATACAGACATGGATATTGTTGGCCATCTCTGCTGCCACATCTTACTGCTCACACTGTCTGGCTTGCTGTCTTCCAAGAGCTCCAGCTCCTCTCTGCAGACCTGGTCCCTGGCCTGAATTGTTACCAAGGGATGGTCCATCCCAGCTGCAAGACTTTGTATTTGCCCTTTTTGGGTTTCACAGCTGTTGTGTTGGCTCAGTCCTCATGATTGTCTAGGTTCCTCTGAATGACAGCCTTACCCTCAAGCACATCAAAGTGGCTATTAATAGTGCCTTCCATCTCCTCCTTCAAGTCATTGATAAAGACATTAAACAGGATAGGACCCAGGACAGATGCCTGCAATACTGCACTTGTAACTGACCTCCCAGTAGGGTACAATCACTGAACTTTAGCTTGATCATCCAGCTGGTTTTGCCACCCATCTGGTAGACCACTGATCATGTCTGCAATACCCTGACTTGGACAGAAGAATATCGTAGCAGATGGTGTGAAAAACTTTGCTAAGGTTGGTGTAAATGACATTCACTGCTCTCTCCTTGTCTACCAAAAAAAAAAAAAAAACAGCAGTCAGGTGTGTCAGACATGATCTATCCTTTGTAAATTAATGCTGGCTGTTCCCAGTCACTTGTTTTATTTCCACAGGAATGTGCTCCTAGAGCACAATACCCCCAGGGGCAACAGTGAGGCTGATCCCCTGTAGTTCTCCAGATCATCCTTTTTGCCTTTTATGAAAATGAGTGCAACATTTGCCTTTCTCCACTCATTGGGGACCAACCATGATCTCACTGACTTTCAAAGGTGATAGAGAGTTGCCTTGCAAGTATGCAAGCCAGCTCTCTAGGTAACCTTGAATAAAGTCAATCCGATCCCATGGACTTGTATGGGTTGTGCTCTCAAAACTAATCCCTGGATTAGTCTTAACCTACTGCTGATCACTCTCCTCCTCCAAGGCTTTCCTTAAGCACAGAGGCCTGGGAAACTTTTCTTATGTAGACTGAAGCAAAGAAGATATTGAGTCTACTAGTCTTACCTGTGCCTCTGGCTACTGAATCACCCACCCTACTCACCAAAGGGCTTGCATTTTTTCTTGTTCAGCCTTTACTATTAATGTAGCACTAGAAACTTGTCTTTCCCTGGGTATTCCATACCACTATCAATTCCAGTTGAGTTTTGGCTTTCCCAACACCATCCATACAAGGCTGGGCAGTGTTTTCATAATTATCCTTTGTAATGCATCCTTGCTTCCATGTGCTGCGTACAACCTTTGTGCGCTAGAGCTCTTTCCTTAGTTCCCTTTTTAGCTGAGATGGTCTCCTGATACATTTACCATCTTTCCTGAATATCAGGACGCAGTATTTTTTGCTTGGAGGATGCTGTCCTTAAGGGCCTTTAGAAGCTGTCCTTAAAGACCTGTCAGCAATATTGAGCTACTTCGCCCTTCAGAGCTTCCCCCCTCGCAATCCCACCTATTTGTTCTCTGCAGAGGCCTAGGGCTTCCTGAAGCCCAGGGTCTGTGCTTTGCTACCTGCCTTCCTTACTCCCAATGTGATTCTGAACTCCAGTATTTCATGACCTCTACACTTAAGACTATCACAGATTAATTATCACATTCAGTTGAACAAAGTGCTTTTCTGTCTAGCATAGCAGATCCAACAGACTATTACCCTTGGCCAGCCAACCTAGCATCCATGTGATACAGCAACATCCAGCATTGGTTCCAAGCCTCCTGGATTGCTTGCATCTCATCTTATCTTTCTAACAGTGCAACTTATCTTTTTCACACTAAAATGAAAATTTTATACAGATTTGTGCTTGAATCCACAGAATTGTCATTACTGCCTCAAAGTGAGCTCTGCTTCACTCTTTAGTTTATGTAACTCTCTTCAAATAGTCCATTTGAATAGTTTTCCTTTGGTATATACACTGTTCAAGTTAGTGCTACAAAATAATCAGTATTATGAACATACATGAATGTAAGAAACACTTTCAAGACTTAAGGGTGTTATAGGATCCCTCAGCACCTTAGAAAATAAATGTGGGAAATACTCATTTGAACAAAAGGGTTTGCAGAAAAGAGTGATCAGAGAAAATACTATTTACAGACAAACAAGGCAGATTACTTTAAAAATAAATGAAATTTTGGCTGAGGGCAAGTACGGAGTATATTTTTTTCACTGCTGAGTAATACTCTGATCAACCATGTGCTTTGCCTGAATGTCAGGTCAGATGAATCAGTCACATCTGCGTTACTTCTTGAAATACCATTATTTTTTCCTTCTAGACAATGAGAAACCTTCTTAGAGATGACTCATTTACGTGCCTGTAGCTGAGTTTCTATGATGTGAAACTTACTCATTCCAGGACAACTTGTAGCTTGGTAAGAAATAGCCACAGTGCTCCACTCTGTGAACAATTCATACCCAGGCTGTTTAGGTACAGTACTGCCACAGTGGTCAATATAAACCCACTCAGACAGTGTACAATCACATTAATGCAAGGGTAAGTCTTGAGTCAGCCTTGCTGAGATATTCAGACCTTAGGAGAGCCGTGGGTGAAGCACTCAAAGAGAACTCCTCAAGCAGAATAGCGTTGATTCAGGCCCTAATATCAGGTAATGCTCTGAAGACCTGCTTGCTTCTCTTATTTAGATGAGTAAGCAAAGAAAACTAAGGGCTGCACACACACACATAAATATCAAGGTAACCACATTTGTTCTTTCATGGTCACGACTACATTAAGTGTAATTCTTGGCTGTTAGTCTTTCAATATTATCATTACTTTGTGCTGTAAAGTCAATCCATATTAAAAGTACTATAAACAGTAATTGTACATTTAGATAGGCTGAAATCTCTAGCTAATTAATTGCTTTGTTGACTAACAGCAAGATGAAAGTACCTAAACTCAAACCCCGTCAAAACAGCCTAAAACCCTTAGTAACTTACTGAAAAAGATACAAAACGTACTTCTAAAAAAGTCAGTCTGACTGAATTTTCTACAACCTTTTTGTTTGTTCACACTTGACAGGCACAGAAGGGTCACAGAGCAGGTCTGACCCCCTTCTCCTGCTTCTCAAGGAAATGCTCTTCACACGATTATTTTGGGTGCAGCTGTCTCTCACATAAAGTCCAAACCAGATGTTCCAGCACAGACTGCAAGGACCATAGCACTTTGGCCTCAGGCACAAGAGATGCTGAGGCTGTGTTTGTGGAAAAATGTCATCCTGCCTCTCAGCCATTTCGCATCCTTGAGCAGTGAGGTGGGAAGGCACTGTAGGTAAGCGAAATGCTAGCACATAAAGTGGCCTGCTGCATCATCCATTATAGGTTCATTATACCCATGTTGTTTAGTTGCTCTGGGAACCTTGCAACACCTAAGGAAAAGAATCTCTTTCTAGGTATAAAAAGTCCATGTCAAAATAGCATCCTTAAAAAGGTCTTTACCCTCTTCTCGCTTGGACACAGCTTTTCACAGCGTTGCAAATCTGAGTCTTCTGCTTCCAGCCATTCTTTTCTTACCTTCCCATCACCCCTTCATTATTGCCCTTTCTCTAACTACCTATATTTCAACAATTTATCTTATTTGCACCTCACAAATTTCCATCCATCTATGTAATTCTTTTCTGTTACACATTTGCACAAGTTTTCCTGGCTGAAAACTCAAATAAAAGGACCCTAAGCATTGCAGCAGCATGCTATATACATCTGAAAAAGATCTCAGCCTCCAGCAACACTCAATATGCTAAGTACAAGTGGAATCCTGTAATACTTGAAAAAAAAAATCCGAATCGCCTTGTTTTTAAAATAAGACAAGGCATTTTTTTAAAATAAAGCAACAGCATGTTTAATAAAAATATTTTTTAATAAAAAAATACTTTCAAACATAAGGTTTTATTGCTTTGAAGTAGCATGAACAGCCTACAAATACCTGAATAGTTCTAAGAATATGAAAACACAAAGACCAGTCCAAACCTTGAAGTCAGAAGTGCTAAAAATTTTGTAGTTCTGTGCAGTATGAATTCAGTCAAAATGCAGAAGCTAGTGTTCAGCCCGACTGTTGATTTTATGTGGAAAAGCAAACCGATTCAAAACACATTCAATTATTTCACTGATTTATTCATACATACAATTTCACTAATATCAACTAGAAGCAGAGAGTTCATTAATGAGAGATTAAGCCTCAAAATCCTCTTCCTGAAAAATCTTAAAAGATAGCAGTCTCAGAGTGCTGAGACTGAAGCATCCCCTTGGTGCCACAGTTGAAAAAAAATTGTATAACTATTCAAGTGCCCAGTAATTCAAAAAGGAATCACTATGCTGCCCTGCTACCTGAACCACTATCCTTCAGAAGTGTTAGCCCCTACAATATCTTATTTCTATCTGGAGCTAAGGCAATTAATCTTTCACTGGAATTAAAAGGCCTTTTTGCCAAACACTGGCACCAAAAAAAGAAGTTTTTAAAAAACAAACAAACAAACAAAACAACCCCAGAAACAAACAGTGACTGAAAGTTTGTGGTTCTTACCAAAGAGAAATAACAGTTTTTCAGTCTCCTAACTGGACTACTATGTTTTAGTGAAAAAATACACTTTCTGCTTTTTCTATTCCAGAATATTTAAAACAAATATTCATGATTATTGGAATGTGGAAAATCATGAGAATTTTCTATTGAACTTCCAGGTTATTGAAGAATGGGTGAAAAAAAAATGTGAAAGTACTTGTCTAAATCCACTTCCCATTCATTGCAGACTTAATTAAAATCAATACACATTTAATGAACCTATTTCTAGCAAAAGAAAGAAATGTGTGTTTCACAAGGCAGTACCTTCTGAGATATTTGGGGCAGATTTGGTAAGCATACCACCATCCTAAAACCCAATTCACTAAAATATATATACCTCCCCAGCTTGTTAAAAAAAGTTATATTACGATACAAATTAGATCCTTTTTTTCTACAGAGAATGTCTATAACAGCAACTTTATTTCATGTTTCACCCAAAACCAAGATTTTAAGTATGATTATTCAATAAATCCACATTAAAAAACTTTCCTCAGCTTGGTCTAATAGGAAAATATTATTTGGAACAAAACTTCACTTCTTTAAGGGCTGTTGTTTTCCTACTAAAGAAACTGTGAGGTGATACTCCTTCCCTCCAAGGCTTCTTCATTGCTGGACCCTCCTTTGTGACATCCACGCTATGCAAATCCTATTAGGTACAGACCAGAGACCCTCTGGGGGTGCATTTTTTGGTAGCTTAGCAACTTATCAAACCCGATTCAATCCTTTTGGTGAAAAGGCACCACCAGGCACAGGCAAGCACTCACCGGTGACAGGCCAGTCATTGAACAAACATGATAAAAACACATTTCTCTCAGCCTTGTCTCTATTTCATGGACAGTCTGCTCTCAGTTCCCTAGACCTGCATCCAGCATCCTCAAATGTCTACAGCTGGTCTGTGTTGACCTTTCACAATCCTGTCAGCCATCCCTTGACCACAGCCTTTCCCAGACATAGCCACTGTCCGACCTGCCCCACTGAGGATAGTTGTGAGTGGCTGCCTACCCACCAGCTATCCCTGACTTTAATATTTTATCATCTTTTCTTTTTTTTCATATGATATTTTTCAAATCTGTTTTAGTTTTAAATGGGTTCATCAGCAGGCACTGTACTTATGAATCAGGAAAAGTTACCTTCTAGGATTTTCATCTGGCAAAAAAAGATTGATTACACCAAAAACTCACTAAGCTGAAATCCTATTCCTGTAAGCAAAGTTTAAATATGTCAAATATGTCAGATAAAAATATTCAGGAAAAACATATTACCCTGGTTTGTATTCATCTATGACCAAAAATACTGAGACTTGTGATGCAAATATCAAATTAGCAGGCAAAACATTAACAACGCAGGCTTAGAAAAGAAGGAAAAAAAACAGTTAAAGGGGAAGAAAAAGAATCCAACTGTGTTTAATGCAATTATTAGGTGCACAGTAGGATAAAACATCAGCTTGCACCAATTCTAATGAAAAGAGATACTCCTGTGTTGGAGTATCTGTATTCTGTAGAGCTTTATGTCTCATCCTAACAAAGAGCCTTGAATTGTGCAACTCCACACCCAACAAACACCCATGGGTTCACAAGAAGAAAAGGACAGCATTTTTAGATTATTATCGTTGGATCCTTTTACAAATTGTTACAACTGCCACTTTTTAAAATATTAAGCACTCTGGAAAAAATATTGACAAAGCCTGAGTTTCGAAAGAAAGAGCACTAAGGTGGCCCACCAAGCAAGCAATTTATGGCTACAGCTTGCACTCACCTCACCTGCTTGGCAATTTAAAGATCATGTACACTTAATGAAGCCAGCTACCCAGGGGAATCATGGTATTACCCTTTAGAAATAACATAAATATTAACAAGGATTTCACTTCCTACCCATTAAAAATCTGTAGGTTGTAATAACTCCAATTAGAATAATAGTCAACTCTTACACTAATTCCCACCTTCCCTGAACATTATAGTCAATAAGATTTTTGTGGATTTAAAATTTACTTTTAATCTAAAAGTCAAGCTTTTTCATACATAAACTCAACACTGAAGCACACGTTGTTCTCCCTGCTCTCCAAAAAGGTGCTGTAATAAGCTTTAAGGCTTTTCTACAAAAGGGAAATGATGAGGCTGATGTGAATTTACAGCTTCTCAGCTACTTCAAGGCAACTCATATGCCCACATTGTGAGGATGCAGTAAGCACAATCACCTCACAGCATATTGAGCCAGGAACAGCTGCCAAGAAGCCCTGGTGCAGATGCATCTGCAGGGCAATACGGCCACTAGCAACCACTGTCCATCTCCATCCTGCTCAATGTTTTCAGTTGGAACATTGAATCATAGAATCATAGAATCACCAGGTTGGAAGAGAATCATTGGATCATCGAGTCCAACCATTCCTATCAAAATACACCTCCTTTACTGGCAGTGTCATCTTAGGTCTATTTAAGTTACAAACGGGATTATCCCTTACTCCATTTTAACATACTTCATGATACCATCTCCACGTTACAGGCTCTTTACAACTTGCCCAAACCCAAGAGAACAGGTATATTTATATAGTTACTTTTGCAAAACAAGCAGAATGTAGCAAAGCCAAATACTAACAGAAATGGAGAGAAATGAGTTAAATCAAGGTTTGATTAGATGAGAGCTCAAATTAACCTATGATGGAGCTGCCAGACCTTTTCTTTAGCCCAGAACATAACCCTAAAAAAAAAAAAA
>WAAB01016214.1:17926-37112 GCA_013389865.1 Piaya cayana | reverse complement strand
ACACCTCCTTTACTGGCAGTGTCATCTTAGGTCTATTTAAGTTACAAACGGGATTATCCCTTACTCCATTTTAACATACTTCATGATACCATCTCCACGTTACAGGCTCTTTACAACTTGCCCAAACCCAAGAGAACAGGTATATTTATATAGTTACTTTTGCAAAACAAGCAGAATGTAGCAAAGCCAAATACTAACAGAAATGGAGAGAAATGAGTTAAATCAAGGTTTGATTAGATGAGAGCTCAAATTAACCTATGATGGAGCTGCCAGACCTTTCCTTTAGCCCAGAACATAACCCTAAAAAAAAAAAAAGCATGCTTGCAGAAAACACCACACACACACACAGGTCCGGCTAACAATTCCATCACTAATATTGCAGCTGCAGGTTATTTGCAATTAGTAGCCAAATGACAGACCTTCCTACACTTCACTTCAGCACAAACACAAACCATTTGTTTCTCCACTACACTAATTTATAGCTCAGTTCATCCTAATATAATATGTGACCAGTAAAAGACAAAGACATACTGCCTGCACTTGGCTCTAGAGTTCTAGGCATATAAATGTGAACTAAAATCAAGGAAGCTTATAGTTTTGAAGAGTATAAAAAAAACCCAAAAACCTTTAATAAAATGGTACGGTTCTGCACTTAATCCTGCTGCACATGATCGCCCTTGTAATCCTGATGCTTATCTATCAAAGAAACTGCACTACTAGGACTAGTAAGAGACAGGAGAGCAATTTAAGGTGTACTTCTGATCAGAAAATACAAGTTTCATTATTGATGGATTTGAAACTTAATCATTACCTCAAAATTTGCTTTGTGTTCTTCAAAAACTCTTACACTCAGGTTTGCAATTAAGCTCCTCTATCACAATTTTGTGAACACAATGTTAAGTATTCAGAAACTACTCCAGTATCTAATTTCTTGCAGGAAAAATAATTTAGTGATTTTGAGCTGTGTGGTTTGTGGGGTTTTTTTCCCTGTCTACACTGAAGCACATTTCAAAACACGACAGCAGATAGCTGTTCCATCTGGCTTCACATTAATTGGTGAAACACCAGCTGATCCTGTCATTTCCCACTAAACCGTCCCAAAACTACAGGTCTGACAGTCACCTTCTATATTTTACTATTGTGTCCATTCAACTTAAAATTAACTGCAGCCTTCTCATTACCTTCCATCCTATTCCAAAACAATAAAAAGTACTAAATTTGTAACTAGATTATAAACATGATCCATATCTAATAACTAAGCAAGTTATGTCTCTTGTATTTACTTCAGCTTTTACTTCAGCAGTTTAGCAGAAGTACAGTCTTTTACTATTCCCATAAATTAAAGTATCTTCGAATAGTAAGCATAAATTTGTATGAAATCAGTATATCAGCTATCATGCAAATTATACTGAAGTATTTACAAGAGAAGATTCAGGTAAGCAAGCAATTTGAAAAGGACAACTGCCAAATATTCAGCTCAAATAAATCTTTTTCTTCTAATTTTGGATATGGTCACTCAATTTTCTTCCATCTTATATTATGCAAATTTACTTCTCAGCCTCTACGTATTGCTACTTACCCCACTTTTGTCTTAAATTTTCTACAGTGGCTATGATTTTGTCTGACATTTAGAAAATAAAAGGCATTTTTAAATTACATTTTGAATAGAATGTGGTTTATGTTATTAGTTAGAATCTATCTCTACTTAAAATCATAGAATCTTTTAGGTTGGAAAAAACCTTTAAAATCATCAAGTCTGACCGTAAACATAACACTGCCAAAGCATATTATTGTCATACACAAATCTTGAAATTACTCATACAAAATCATATGCACATGTACTAACAAATTTAGACTTTAGATGAGATTCTCCACACTTCTCTAAAAAAAATAAATTTGAAGTAGAAAGTTGATCTTCAGGTAAAGGTTATGAGCCTGCACTTGAAATGCCTCTGTCAGGATGAAAACAAGGTTGTAATTTTCATGTGTCTTGTAACCCCATTTCCAAAATAAAAATAGTAACTATATGACTATACAGGTCGGTGATACATAATACAATCACAAGTAAAGACAATATAGAAAGTTTGAGTTAGCTTTGAACTAGCTGCTGTAGTTTCTGTGAGCCATATAACCTTGACCGTGCCAGGTGGCAGATGAGGCCCTATTTGTACTCCTGTTTTCAGGTACCTAACTGCAGAAGCCCATCATCCCCAGCCACCTGCCCAATCCCTCCCCAAAGGCAGTGAAGAGAAGATGCCCAGAGAGCCAAAAATGCTGACTGTATGCCACCCAGCCCAGAGATCAGGACCAACGGTGTGCCACACAAAAATTATCATCTCAGATGAATTCAACAGTAAAACTTATCTTAGAAAAAAAATATGTTTACACTTTACATAAGACAATTATCTAATCATTATACATTTTTAATACCTGTAAAAGCCTAAGGTGGAAGGTTTTCTACATGAAAAGGAAAATATGGTGCAGCATTTACACATAAAATTTCTATCTATATCCCATGAGAATATAACAGGCATTCTAGTATACTGTGGTTGTTGAACTTCAGGTCATATATATTTTCATCTTTCCACTCTAAATATCAAATCTGCTTTACACTGTTTACTGCAAAGTGAAACATTTTAAAACTGTGACAAATGTATTAGATTAGTATTATGTAGCTGATGTCCTTCCAGAACTAAAGATATTTCTGTACATATAGGTCAAAATACTGATGACACAAACTAGAGGGAAGGCATATGAAAACATGGAAAAAAACCTCTCAGCTTGTTACAGTCATTATATTTCAATTTCTATCAACAATCTCTTGTTTGGAAACGATGAAGTTGATACAGTGCTGGATTATGAAGTGCTGGGCAGTTTCAGCATGTGAAACTATATGAAGGTTAAATTTAGGATTAACCTGCTTGCACAAATTGTTGCAGATATTTGCAGGGATAGGAAAAAATAATTTTTTTTGTTTACAGAAATAATAATGAGTAATGTGGTTCTAGTGTGATAAGAGCAGGAGAAAGTGCCCTTCGGGAATAAACCATATCCTTACCAGGCTCATACCTGAATATGGCCCTAAAATTAAGTTAGAAATAGAAAAAGTGTGACTGCAACAACTGATTCAGGAGACAGGGATAAACTCAGACAGCTCTCCCTCCTAAGCAAGCAGAGGCTATGGTGTGCAGAGGGCAAGCAGAAGTCAACAGCCATTGCATCTGCATTTTAAATCCACACATAACATCTGTCCCCTTCTTATGGTGACAGCACTGTTGAAGAAAGGTGAAACAGCTCTGTTAAATGAGGCTCTTTCAAGAGTACTTGTCTGCTTTCTGATAAAAACCTGTTCTGAAAGCAAGCTGGAGGCCATCTAGATGCCTTTACATAAAACCACTCCCTTTCAAGACAGATAAGTTTACCTTTGCCTACTAACAATAATTACCTTTTGACCTCAGTGGCTCCTTTCCTCTCCCTGCCCTGGGCTTTATGGGCCACATTTAATGCTAGCTGGTAATTAGAGAAAAAGAAAGAAAAAGCCCACTGCCACTGTGCATTAACTTCCTAAGTAATGCACATCTCCTCTGCCTGATTTAGAAAAAAACACCTTAAAAATTTACATTTGTATAGAATAAATTAATTACAAATAATGGGGAAAAGTCACCATGTTACATGTGTAGGTCTTCATATAACAAAAATCAAGGAAATACAGTTTATGAAAGGAAAACAGCATATCCAGACAAACTTATAGCCCTGAGAGCACAGCAATAAAATTCAAAATAGTATCTCATCCTAATTTATCTGAGACAAAAGAAAATTCATCTATTTATTATTTTAGGAAAAGAATTCTCAAAAAGAATGAGCTATTATTTTAAAGATATTACAACAACACATTAAGATTTGTGTCATACTAGTCTCCAGGATTGTTTTACTGCTGGGTGTTGAAAAGTTTGGAAAATGTTAAGAAATAGCTGAAATAGCCTATTGGAAGATATTCATATCGATTTCATTTTCAGTTTTCAGGACGTATTCCCTCCTGACCCTTAGCAAGTCTTTTGCCACCATATGAGTATGAAAGGAAAGCCTCCAAGATTTTGACTACTGAAATATGGGATAATGCATGAAGTATTCTTGTCCTGTCTCCAGCAACAGCTACAGTTGACTACTGTGCTAGATGGCATGCTGCATCAGGATTTCTTGTATTACCAAATTGATCTTTCTCTGAGAATGCCTTCCTTTCCTGAAAATAAAATGAAAAAATGAAAACTTGGATTTGAATATCACTCATAATAAATGCTGCAAGCCACAGGTATGATACATCATCAAAGCCAAGAAAACACAATCATTAAAACAGGAGTAATCCTCCGCAATGTAATTCAGAAAAAAAGTAAGTCATGAAAACAAGCTGAATGTAAAAAATAAAGCAAAGACCACTGAGTTTAAAAATGATATTGTGTCATCAGTTTTATAATTTAATCTGTATACACAAAACATAAATTCTTAGAGACTAGCAAAGTTCTTCTGGAATTTGTAGCTCAGTCCTGCTCTCAAAGTAGCAAATGTTTATGAAACTTGTAAATGAAAGCTTATAAGTCCTTTAATTTTATTGGAAGACATATGGATCTTCCACTCAAGTAAAGTTATTGTTGAGTCATAATGGTATTTTTTTTCAACAGTACAGTATTATCACTTTCTAAGCTTTCCAGGTATTTCATTTTGGCACTGATTTCCAGTACCTGTTAATAAATGCACTGCTTCTATTTCCTGGAACCTGTATGGTTGTTCAGGGACAACCTCCACTGTCCAAGCTACTTCAGTGATGATGCTGCACATGCATTTTAATTGAGTCTCCAGAAGTTAATGTCTCCTACACCTTATCCTGTCTGGACCAATGTAAGGTCCAATTTCACCCAAACAGGAGTATTTTTAGATTTCTCACAGCTAGGTAATGCCTGTTTCCCCCTCAATCTTAATTTATAGGTTGTTGCAGTTCACTGAGGGCTGAAAGTCATGAAAACATTGTCCTACAAGTACAAGTAAGAAACACAAACATTCCCACAGTTCTTTTAAAAAATGAATAATCAAGGTTGGTCACTTTAAAAATACATGAGTTAGCTTCTTCACATGGAATTAATATCTGCAGACTTTATCAAGATAAGGTTTTGGCCTTCGGTATTTAATATGGCAACTTAGCTTCTATTTGTCTCTGCTCCTTAATAAACACAAAATTCCTTTCTGATTTCAGTAATTAACAGTTCGACATCTTTAAGAAGTACTGTTCTAGCTAGTGGTGTATTTCAATCTGTATATTTGAAAGAAAGAAAGAAAACTATAGAAATGAGACTTAAATTTTGTAGAAGTGAACACGAACTGGGGAAACTCCACCCGTATAGGTGGCTTTGGCAATAAGTAGAAAAGCAGTATAATTTTTTAGCAATATTACTGTTACACAGGTTCCTGATCCAACATGCAGAACTAAAATCAGTCTTTCCAGCTTTTGACTTCTGAAAGTTCAGAGTAGGGTTCTGATTTGAGTTTGTATCATTGGTAGTCTTGTTACATGCCCCTGTGTAACTCCAACTGATTACAACCCAAATGATGTGTTTAGAAAGAGCTTATCTAGTTCCACAGTGAAACTAAAAAGTGTAGTCTCAAACCTTTTTCTCTGAAAGCCACAAAACCTAAACCCCAGCTACAGCAGCCAGTTCCATATACTCCATAGCCCACACTTCCATAGCTACCACAGCAAGACTTGAATACCAACACAGACAATCCCACTATAGGTGTGGCATAACCTTTGAGGAAAGAATTGCCACAGTGCTCTAGAAATTTTTCATTACCAAGGTAGAGATGTTTGGTTTGGGTATCAGATAGAGGGAGGAGGGCCTGTTCTACAACAGCCATCACAGTATAAGGAACATCTAAAGATATTTTACAAATAATGATGAAGTCTCCAAGGACCTTGACAAATTTTAGAAATACTGTGCTTGTATTGCAGAAAGTCTGGAGGAGTTCTTGAATTCCACAAGACCATAAATGTGTAACACATGTACAAATGTACTCTCAGTACATGTAGGTTATTGCAGAAGAACTGTAAGAAAATATGGTGCCATAAAGACGGTGTGGGAAGGAGGCAAGCTGATTTCTCCTGGGAGTAATGCTCTGTGTTTCACCTCCAAATGAATACAGCTAATGCTTGTCACCAGCCTGCCAACGAGGACGTGTAGCACCTCTTGCAGGACAGGGTTGGTCAGCGGGGCTCAAACCTCCCTTCCTGCTGTTTAATGGCAGAAGAGATACTCACCTTGCTTATCTTCCCCCTGTCATAAATCTATGGGTACAAAAGACGTGCAGCTGAAAAGGGCTTCCTTTTTCAAGCACACAATTTCACCCCACAAATACACTCATCGTAATATACCTTTAATCTTATTAGCAGGCAAGTACTTGGAAGCAAACTGCAAAAAGTCCATTAAATATCACGAACACTCTCAGCTTAGGAGCAATTTTAATTTAACTAATACTATTTAATAACATGGCATCTGATCGGAAAAACTATTCCCATTCAAAAAAGAAAATGCATGATAAATGTCAATGACTGTTATATTTGTGAATATGTAACATTAAGCAAATTATATTACTAAAAATGTGATTATTCCACAGAAGATCCAGTTGCCAGAACAATATTTCTCATCACTAATAACATTTTGACATTTATACCTATCAAGTTTTTATTATGCATCCACTGCAACACAGTGATCATAGTGACTGCTGTCATAAACAAACATGGAAACACTTCTGACCAACTGGAAAAAAAAGGAAAAGCAAAAAGAACCAAGATGTCCAAATGCACCACAAAAAGGCAAATAAAACTTCTGCTTCCTTTTGCTGAAGTTACTGATATATTTTCAAATGAGCTTTCAGTCTGGCCATTTACATGAAAATGGAAAAAAAGAACTGGCCATCTGTCTGTGCCAAGTTAGAGCAGTAACTGAAATCCACATAATCATTAGTATTTCTTTTCACAGATTTTCCTCCTGGGTCACAATGACAAGTGATGGCCACAATTGCTGACTTCCAGGAACATGTAAGCCCTGAACTGCCTCCCTACTCACTAAATTCACCACAGTGAATTTGTAAACATGATTGGTTTCAAGCACTTCAAAGTACCTCTTAGTTACAAAAAAATAGACATTTCTCTGGCTGCATTGTGTGTGGATTTTTTACTATATATAGATAAAAAACCTCTCTCCTATTATATATTTAATTGACAATGAAACCACTCAAAAATGAGTTGTGATTGGACTTCTGGTGAACATGCAGGTAGACAGTGACTGATTTAACCTGTTTTACTTGTCCTTAGCGATAACAACTGCCACTCTAAAAAAAGTGCCACAGGAGAGTTTTGCCAGACAGGCCATGAACTTCCCAGAATACAAATTATTAGAACTTAGCTCAAAATCTTCAGAAGTATTAGTTATTACCTTTTTTGTTTATTTGTTTCTTTGGAGTTTTCTTACTCCCTCCTCTTAGTGAGTTTTATACTCGTTCTGTTGTTGTTACTGAAAAATACTCAGAATATATTTCCTGAGTCAGTTTTTAGAGTATGTCAGAACTGTTTATCAAATACAGGGCAGATTTACGCTACGGCATCATTCTGAAAAAAAGTTAATCAGTAACTGCAAAAAATCAATCCAGGTGGACTAAGCCCACTACATACCAAAGAAGGTCTTTTTCAGATGCAGTATTGAAAAGTCCTATCAAAGAGAAATATAAATATGATAATAAAAATGATAGAAGTCTTAATAGAGACCTGAAATTCCATGTAAAAAAACAATACACATATATGTATGTAAACCCAAAATCCTATATATAAGGTTTATTTGACATCCACGTTTCATAACTTAATGCAAGAATAGTTCACAGAAATGAAGATGATACTGGATCACAACTATTTGTTCAAACAAAGACAAGGGAAATAGTCATATTCCATATTTATTTCACATATTCAAATCACATCCTGATGCGATAAGAGCAATAAATTAGTCTGCCTCAGAAATTTCCTTAGAGTTCAGAGACAGTATTGTGTGTTATTGATGAGTTGTATTCAATACCAGTACAAATGCACAAATACAACATGCACAGACACAGAGTCAGAAACATCTATGAACAAAGAATAAATTGACAGGTTTTGCTTCTTATTAACCTCTGCCTCACATAATTTATTTTAACGGAAGTATCAAATGTGATTAAAAGCTCAGAGCAGATTGAAAAAACTAGATACTTTTAAAAAGCAGTATTAGCTTTATTAGCAGCACCCCTGGCTTTGCATCTTAATCATACAAAAGGAAAAGAAAGTAAACTGATCTAAACCATTTTTTAACTATTGCTCTAGACAGTCTTGTTAAACTGTTTGTGTTTGCCTGGATGTAAGAGTACTCTTCCTTAACTCTTGCATCAACGAATATCATCTGTTTTACCTGACTTCTGTACTGAGACACAACTTGTAGTTTAAGAGGGTTCGTATTTTATTTCTAATAGTTAGATAATATCAGGTAAACATTGCCTATCTTTTAATCCAAGCTTCAGGTCCTTCCACTGAACTTTGGAACATAAAGAGACTTTGGCATATGCGACAGATACAATAAGCAATGAGTGCAATCTTGGATCATCCTGAAATTTTCTCCTAATGAGGTTTCCCCTAATCCTTTCACTAGAACAGGAGGCTGGATCATTCTCTTTAAGCCATAAAAGGGCTTTAGTGTCCATATGAGTATAGCACGAGAGCAGACGTCATTTGTGCCACTTCAGTGGTCTTCTCCCTTTATCTGGGAGTATCATGAAAACAGAGGGCTAGAAGGATCATTAACTTCCAGCACCAAGACAAAATAAAATATACACAAATAGATGTAGGTAAGAATAAACTAAATCTGCCCAGAAGGCCAATTTTCTTTTAAATTCCATGTGACTGTATAGTCAGTTGATGAAAATAGTTCTTGATTTGAATTCACTTTTTAGAGCTAATTCTGCAAGCATGCCTGTGTGTTTGTCATTTTAAAAAAAGACTTAATTTTCCTTGAGTAATTTGAATTGCCTGCAAAAGAAAAGCATAGTATCTGAATATGTGCAAAACAAAGACTGAAATCTAAACAATATCCTAATGGTAAAGGCACTTGCTTCTTTGAGATTTGGTTTGTTAAAGGGGAGTTTTTTTAATGGAAAATGGTAGTATTGAAAAATCATCTTTTCTGTACTTTGAGTATGAAATAATTGGAAAATTATTATGAAAAATATGCAGCCAATTTTCAAATTATAAAAGAATTCCATTAATTTTGACATTCAAATATTGCTATCTTTTAAAAGTCACTGATATCTGTTTACTGTGCACGTAAGGAATAAATACAGAATATAGATTTGTATTCCAACCTAAATTTTACTTCCTGTAGCCAACTCCATTGTGTTGACACATATCCAACCTCCTACTGTAGAAAAAGAAGATATGCCAAAGTTGGCTTGTGCTGAGCTTACAGAGAAATTACAATGATTTTAAGCTTATGCTTGGGAATCAGAAGAGACATGTAACTTCTTAGCACAAATATTATAAACAGAGTAATAACAGACTCAAACTTGTATTTCTAGAGACCATGCACACAGTTATAATCAAAGTGAACCCTAAAAACCCTATTTTTAAAATACTATGATGTTGCACAAAAATGTTCATTTAAATAACATTATAAGAGTTGCAGAATTCATTTTCTTATATTTAGCCTTTAGGTAATGCCTGAACTAAGAGTGCTTATTTCTTTTAAAAAAATTTTTCACAACACTCAGGTCTTATTCAGTATATCAGTTTGCCAGTGCCGATTTGATGAGCAGCTATTCAACATTTCATTGTTGTTGGAGGCTTAGCCCAATATCTTATTTACTACAAATGATTCAAATCCTAGTCTGGAAGAACAATCATTAATTTCCTTGAAGGGTTTTTGAAGGCTGTCATCATTTATGCTAGCCAAAGGCCTCCGGAAAATTAATCTCCTCTGCAGGTGAGGGCTATAACAGCAACTCTGATTTCAGAGCGATGTCACTTGAGAGGTGTCCACAAATACTAACTGAAAACTGACAGTTTCCCACTGAGCTTTTGTGAAATAAAGTACATGGAGGGTCAACATTCAGGCAGAACTGAGTCCATTTCCACAGGACAGACAAACAGCTGATGTGAAAATAACGTTATGCCTCCCACAGCAAAGTTTCATAATCTTCTTCCTTAATCATTGAAGTGCTACAGAGCTTGTTTACAAACGAGGTGTGGGACTGTTTAGCACATAGAGAAACTTGGTAGGGTTGCTGAATTTCATGCTTAGGAAAGATCTGGGGTGGTTCTTCTCTCCCCTTGCTTTCCTTTGTGAAATTTCCCCCTGATGCTCAGAGGGAAGCAACTCCTGAAAACCAGCAGGGCTGCAGGATCGTCGGGAGAGCCACAGGTTTCTGTAGCAGCCACCAAACCTCAGCACACACCCAGTGGCATGAAGTCGCTGTGCTTAGACCACCACCTCCCAGTGACCATATCTTACATAGAAACAAAGAATCAGCATGAAAGGTAAATGCAGAGAAAGAGCTATAGTGCTCATGCCCTAGAGCTGTCACAATGATGACATTCAAACTTCAGTGCTTACGTGGTAGACTTTGGGACCATTTATATCTGGCCAAGCCAAGATAACTATCATACAGACATTTAAATCTGAGCTAATCACCCTAGGCTCTCTTTATAGTCAATGGAGAGATAGAAGCAGTTCTAGGACATGATTCATCTCCTTGTAAGGCAGGTGTCCAAAATAGGTCAGATGAATCATGTCCTAAAAGCATCTGTTTCTTTCCATTGACAGCAAAGGAGCTAACATCAACAAGCTCAAACAGAAACTGCTACCCCAGAGAACTTCTGAAGTTTGAGGAGCTGAACCTCACCCATGTCCTACAAACAAGTTGAGATTCCAGGACTTGAGCTTGCCAGGTGCAGCCTTGCTAGGAAAAAAGGCTCTTTTTTTAACTCGTCCTCAAACCCATTCCCAAAAGCACATCCTTATCTTTTCCTCTTCACTTAGGATATGGTTTCCTATTCCCTGTTTTTCAGAGGCTCATGTCACCTTGAGCTTCACAGCATGCCCTTCTAGCAACACTCCTCTAAGTGCTCTCCCTACTTCCTGAAGCACTTCCCATCCCCTGCAGCCTTCTCCTGAGTGCATTTATTCCTTGCAGCTGCATTTCGTAATCCCATATGCTGTCTTGACAGAGCCTCTGTTAACCATCTCACTGCTTGAAATATCTTGTAAACCCTAGCCCACACCACGACTTCAGATACATTTATTAGCATTTATGCAAGCTGTGTGCACTGGAGAGCGTGTATGCATGTTAGCTTTCTGGATTTGAAGGAAACAATCTGCAGAAGCAATAAAATAACAAAAAATTAAGATGTCTGGCTCATTAGAAATAAAGGTAAATGTGTGGGTTTCCTCTCAAAAAGTATTCTATAGGATCCAAGTATCTCACCTTGTAATAATGGAAATATCGCGGCATCATAGTAATGGTGGTACTATAATTCAACCACAATGAAAATAAAACATGCAAATATACAGAAGCAAGTTGCATGAAACCACATCTTTTTTAGTTCCAAGTGGAACTACTGTCTATAAACTTCAGGAAAAAACCCACAACATTAGCTGTGTTTCACACAAGTTAGAAGTGACATTACCATGCACCAACACAAAATAGCAGCAGCACAGACAACTCCACAAAAAGGGAGAAGACAGTGCCTCATGAATTCTTAATTCATTAAGGAAGGAATACACTCCCACAATTTGTAAAGGAATAAATCTGTTCTGAAGGACAAGGCAATTTGGGGTAAGGAGGAGTATCTAATCATTTTCCTTTTGATCGGAAAACACATCACTATGTGCAGCTGAAAGAACAAGGAATGAAGGTAAAAATGAAACTATAAATATTAAAGGATCTGTAAAAAAACAGTCTCTGTAAAGTTTCCCCAGTTCCTGAATGGTTGCTATCACATGAAGTAGGGAAATGTGGGCAATAAACAGGACAACTTCTGTCTCTATAATATATGATTTTTTCTGTGATTCTGTGCCTTATTTGGCCAATCCTGAAGTCATCAACTCACTCCGCTGTGAGGAAACTAAAAGCATTGTGTAGCCTTAGGTTTAAATAGCACAAAATAAATATGTAATTTTAATTTTACGTACTTGAAAAGCATTACTGAATGAAATTTAACTATTCATTTACATTCAGCCAGGTGTATGCTTATAAGATTCAAATCTATTTCATGACTAAGTATATTTCAAAACCAGTGACTCTGATGAATTTTTCATATCTAGCAATTTCTCTTAATGCGGTTCAAAGAAGATTTGCAAGTACGAGTATAAGGGAACAAAAATGATCATCATTTAGATTCAGCACTCTTTTCTCCTCTTAAGGAGGGAGAAGAAAGTGTCTGATACATGAATGGAGGAACAATTTCACTAAAGAAAGAATGTTTGAGGGTGGCTCCATGGAGAAACTACTTTTTGAACTTAACTGTTTCTATATAGGTTTAGTGTTCATCACCAAGGAGCACGAATGCTGCCAGCCATTTGCATGATTAATAAGAAAATCATGCCAAAACCATACATATGACTTTGTTAAAACCCTGTAACTGGTATACAAGAGCCGTGAGCTGGCAAGCTCTGCTCCAGTGGAGATGGGGGAATCACCACACCCACCTCCAGATCCACTATGGAAAACAGTAGTGACCTTAGGAGCTGCAGTCAGTATCTCCCAGCAACTCAGCTGCAAGAATTGAAGCACCATCTCTTGTCCTGACTTTATCACAGTGCACTTAGTCTTTGACCTTAAGAAAAATAAATATAGAAATCTTCATTCTAAGTTTTATGGTAGCTGTAGCCTGGAAGACAGACAATTTTTTAAACTGAGTGGGACGCTTATTAGATGAAGTTATTGTCCCTAACTTTAAAAAAAAACTTTGCAAATTTTTAAGTTTTAATGACCTATTTTTCTTGAACAACTTTATGTATTGTTCTGACAGCGTGTGTATATATACTAATTCCACTGGTGTGTATATATACTAATTTAATTGATACCTTCTGAGTGGGTCAGAGACTCAAATGGATGTTGTAAACCTGAAAATCAGATTTTCAATGGCATCTTACTGCTCTTTATTCTTCTATTCTTTATTATAAATGAGAATATAGCAACTCAGAGCTAGAAAAACATAGACAAAACTTTTCTATAGGTATGTATATAAAATGTTCTAAAGCCTTCTGAAGTCAAGAATCTCAAATTAGCCTTCATAAAATCTCTTCTAAAATTGTTCCTATCCTTTTTCTCTTTCCAGTTCCTCTGTTAAACATTGCTGTACTCTTAATGAAATCAAGCAGAACAGATATACACTAACAGGACAGACATTAATATATGAAGCACAAACAGTCTTCTGAGCTTTTAATGTCATTTCTGTGAACAAGTTTTGGTTTAGTCCTTTGAAAATGAGACATATACATCAAACAGGTTAATTTTATTGAATTAAATCATGCTGTTTGCCTGCATTTTCCATGGCATGATATTTGTAATTCTAACATTACTAGCATTTGCTAAAGGTCCATACTAACATGGAGGAAACTGCAAAATGGCACTTTCCTCTCTAAGTTGCTCGGTCACACAAGCTTGAAAATTAATCATATTGAAAGTTAACTGAAAGACATTTACAGAACTACACACTTCATATCAGTCTTAGTCCTGCTGTAATACCTATGGATGCAACCCTCTGCATTGTAATGTCCTTATGCATTTTTAAATCAGCTTCTAAGGTGCTTTCTTTCAGCTTCATGTCCTTTGCAGAAGGCTGTTCTTTTAGGTTCCAAATTAATTTTAGTTGCTTCTGTATTGCATCAGCTGCCCACTACTCACATGGGTATCATAACCCAAGTGTCTCATGGGCCTTGATGAGGAATGGGAGTCCCAGATGAGACTGGGCCATCAGGGCCCATTGGTATATTCATGGCATAAGTACAAAATAGTAAATACATTTCTGGAAGAACATACGCCTTTAAAAAGCAGTAGCTGGTTACATAACAGGAAAAACAAACTCTTCTCAAGAATCATAATATCTCAGATGTATAACGGTAGCAGAATAATTAGTTTTACATTCATTACACTGTCACTGAAATGATAACTAGTAATGGTTGCACTGTCTCCTTCTTCTGGTTACACTGCTACGTTTAACAAAAGGTATTAACTCTACTAACTTACCTCTGTTTGCCCTTAGACCATGAGGACTAGAAAAATGCTACCCACAAAGAGTGTTAAGGCTGACAATCATCTTAAAAGTTGTTATCGTTGATTCCATACCACTCCTCCTACACATTTTTCAGCCAGCGTAACTCACCGGCTCTTAATTCACGTGGGGGAAAAAAAAAAGAGTTCCAACAGACATCTTATATAAATTAAGCTTATCCATCAGAAGTACCATAATGCCAAAACATCATAAATCTGTGTCACAGTCAGTATCTTCTTCCGCAATGTGGTGGAACAGGATCAGTTTGTAGATCCGTTCAGTCAGCCATGAGGAAAGAAAAGGTGCAACATCCAAAATTTTTGCAGAGATAATTAATTTCTTCCAGATTTCTGAGTTTCCAGGACATCCTCATGTTTTATGAAGTGGGAAATTGAAAAAAGAATTAACTGGAAGGATATTACTTTGTAAGAGATTGCTTAGACAAGATTTGTTAAGGAGATTGACATTTACAACAATAAAACTTCTTTATGGTGCATGCAGCCACCAGAGAAAGTAGATCAGATTGCAGCTGATTAAGTCTGGCCAAATGCATTCTTGGGAAATGAAACAAACAGCATCTCCGTTATCAGCATGCCGACAAGTCTTTTAGCAAACTGATATTGTTAAGTGCCTTTCAATGGCCATGTGCCAATACTGTCATCCTGCCTCTAAGTAGCTATCTGTCTATTAAAGTTATCCGACCAGAGGGAATATCAGCAACGATATTCTGAGTCTGTTTTGATTGTCTTTTTATGTACTGTCTTGGTACTACCAACACTTTGCCAAGGAAGTCAAGATACCTTTCTTCAGCCTTTTTAGCCAGTGCTTTTTGTTCATATTCTTATAAATATCGGGAACAAGAACACAAAACAGATATGTATATTGCTGTGAATTAACATCTCTCTCAGTTTTCTCCACCAGTTCCTCAAGTCTGTTTGTGCACATATGCAAGCCCCTACATAATTTTGATAGGAACGGTGGGACTCGATGATCCGGTGGGCTTCTTCCAACTCGGTTATTCTGATTCTATAATCAAATAACTATTTTTGTGCTCCATCTCCCCATTCACTTGCCTCTCTGAAGCTGTGCTGAGGCCATGCAACATTCAGTGCATAAAATCACAACTAATAAAGCCACAGTAAAATCATTCAACAGTTAATAATTCTTTCTAATTCTCCATATTGATTATAAATTACATAGGTAATTGGGGCTGGTGTATATTTCTAGCCAACACACACCTCTTCAGTGCCAGCATGAATCCTCTCTGCAGAAAGTCCCAGGAGCAGGGACATTTCCTTCAGTACTAATTATTTCTCTTTCTCCTCCATTTGTTTTATTCTCTTGAGCAAAAAGTAACATTTTCTCATTGTTTCTACAGCGGTACAGTCTCAGATGCTTACTCACTATCAGCAACAGTCCAACTCCTCTGATACAGCCTTTTTGTTTCTGAACAGGAAATTTATCAGTATATTTAGGAGAGTGGAAGAGAGAATGCTGAGGTGTTTTCTACAGCCTTCACATTATTGCTAATGTCAGATATTCACAATTCTTGAACAACATCCCCACAAACTACAACGGATCATCTAAGGTGGGTGGGAGAAGAATAGCATCCGGGTGCCTTTATTTTGTTTTTTGCTTTTCAAACATTTAAACAATATTTCTAATAATTTCCTGACTTCTTTTTCTTGCAGGTCCAAGAGGTAAGAACATACTAAGAGCTACAAATGGGTTTCTGATACTTGTATAGCTTAGCCAAGCTAAAAAGGGCTCTGAAATTCAAATGAAAAGACAGTCCCAACTGCTCTGTGACTAGGAGATTTAACTCCTTTCCCATTTGCTTCCCAGGTAAGGCAGTCTGCTTAGTGTTTTTTTAACACAGGTGTTTGAGCCATGTATAATTCCTAAAGCCCATAGAGGTAGTATACAAAGGGATGACATGAAGCTAAGTAGAAATATTGAGCTATCCATAGCATAACTAACGACATGCTCGTTTTGTGATGCAAGTCATGCTTCTTTTAAGCAAGATTTTATGCCTGGGCTGAACCTTGTTGGCTCAATCTGCCTGACTTGGGCAGCTAATTTGCACTGAAATTTTACACAATGAAGCAGTTATCTAAGTTAATAATCAAGTTCCTCATATTGCAAATGGAGAAGGCAAAATGCCTGCAAAGGAACAGCATGTCCATCTAACTTAAGTATACAGATTCAGGAAGAATGACTCTCTCTTTGGACATCTCTGAGGTATATAACTCTTCCCACTTGTACTACTACAAAAATAGTTTAGGAGAATCAATTAATTTAGGCAAACGGAGAGACTAAAATTGAAGCTCATATTAGGTAAAGGTCCTCACTAGTCAGCTGTATTTGGCATTAACCTGCAACAGATTCTGACTCCTCGACCTCATATACTGGTATTAATTAAATATTTATTCACTTCTGTGCTGCTAACACATTCAGTTATGGATGCATAGTTGAACACAAAATTTAGACAGAGGTATCCATGAGAAATCTGATGATGAGAGTCTTGTGCTAATGGGTCAGTAAACCTGAGTGAAAATCAGCACATAAAAAGGAAAAGACAAGAAGAAACACATGGTTGATTATCTATATGTTAAATTTTTTTTTGTTATTCTGCAGAGGTTAAGAGCAAGAGGAGCTTTTATAAACATCAAGCCCATGAGCTACAAGAAAAAGAAAGCATATTAATACATGAAAAGAGAGAATAAATTAGTGATGTTTCAGAAATGAGCGTTATACTGAAAACTCTTTTCAAATCTGTCTTTAGAAAGATAAAGAAAGGGAGTCTGAATAAATAGAAAGCAGTGAAGACACTGTAAAATAAACTATGGAGAAAATGAAGATAGAAGAATGAATGCCACTTTGGATGAAGCCTATCATATTGTGCAGCTGCCTGGAAAGGCCACAGGCAAGTAAGTGCTGGAAAACTGGTAGATGACACTACTGGATCATAAAGGGAAAGAAGGGCAATATTTTTCAAATACATTATTCATTGTCTTTTATTACTCATGGTCTTTTATTTGACCAAGTAAAAAGGGCAAAACAGGCCCAGAAGTAGCAGTAAAATGTATATGTGGGCATAAAAATGTAGGTAGTATCCAGTAAACATTTTAATAATTTTTAAAATGCCAAAACAAAAGAGATTTTGCAATTGAATGCTTCTACTACATATATTTCTTAGATGGTACACAGGATGTTATTATGTATTTAATCTTGTCATTTGTTATTTTCATTTTTTTTTTCCTACTTAAGAGAAATTTTGATTTTTATCTATTCCCTGTTTTTTAAATGTCAGGGCAAATAAGCATTCAATTAATGTGTCCATATTTATATATTTCCCTTCATATTTCCATGCACACTTGGAGAATAATGTTCTTACGCTTCTGCATCAGGGAAAATACTCTCACTAGTGCGGTTAGAACTGAACCACACATTGTAAACAGCAGAATCACTTACAGCTTTGCTCTAATACAGTTTATACTCCTATAACACAGTTGCCATACAGCTGTACAGAGAGATTAATTTTTGCATGTCAATAAGGGGAATATTTTCAGAAGACAGTCCTTTCCACTTCCATCATGATTTTGGTCTTTCTTATGTAGATCCAATAGTACAAGTCAATACCATAGTTGGGGGAAAAAGCGAACTTTAAAATGGAAGATAATTTCAGCTTCAGGCTGCAGTTTAGTAAATGTAACTCTAGCTAAATATAGCTTTTCTTTATTTTATAAAAACACAAACCTGAAACATGTGCAACTCACTTTATCAAAGTAGTTGGACCACCTTTTTTATATGATAGCAAATGATGCTGATGCCCAGGTAAAATACATCAGTGCTTCACTATTGAGTAAACGAGATGTTTTTAATGGAGTTAGTAAGGAGTGGGACAGTGCAATGGCTGTGGAAAAGGAGACTGAAAAGTTGTATATTGCAAGAGTGTAAAGGGTCATAGGATGTTCTAAAATCAGAGAAAAATTAGGATATTCTACTGTCATGAGAGAGACAATAACTTATTTCATCAGTTGGAATGCACATTTTTTTAATTAAAATTCAGTTGGATTAAGCTTTGGGTTAACCAGAAATCTTAGATGAGAAAGTTCACATTACCTGAATTACAGGCATATTTCTAAAACTAAGTAGGTTTTAGAGACTTCTGATACGGTTTGGAGAAAAAAAAATCAAAATAAATAGCAGTTTCTTCATATAAAGAAATGTTATTAAAATATGGTTAATTAAACCTGGTTCATTATTTCTGTCTATAAAAAAGTCACCTGAAACTTAAATGTTCTATAAGCTTTTTTTTTTTTAAACTCATATATCACTGTCATCAACAAGACCTTGTAAAAGTAATCCTCGTATTGACAGAAGCAGTTTGTTAATAGCATGACATTTAAAATACTGCAGTAAATGATGCAGAAAATACAAGACTGCAAAGTGTGGAGATTGCCATTAATAAAATATAGGACAGTGAGAAAACTATTTTTGTAACATACCACTATTATTTCGGATTACTTGGTTTTGCCAGTACCTTCGTATGTAGAAAAACTTTCATTTTGACTGCATAATATTAAACTCCTGAAGATGACCTGATGTAATGCATATGCTTTGATATGTTCATGACTTCAAAGGTGGTGGACATTCAGAAGCTGTTAGTGTGTCAGTGCTAAATTGCGGATTGAGTTATCTGCACCTGGGGCACAACAACCCTATGCAGAGCTACAGACTGGGTGAGGTCTGTTTGGAGAGCTGCCAGGAGGAGAGGGACCTGGGGGTGTTGGTCGACAGCCGGCTGAACATGAGCCAGCAGTGTGCCCAGGTGGCCAAGAAGGCCAATGG
>WAAB01016214.1:917-17776 GCA_013389865.1 Piaya cayana | reverse complement strand
GGGGTCCTGAGGGACATGGTTTAGTGTTTTGTGGGAGTGGTTGGACTCGATGATCCGATGGGTCTCTTCCAACCCGGTGATTCTGTGATTCTGTGTGATTCTGTGATCTCATCTAAGGGACTCAGCATCACTTTGAGTACCATGAGGTATCCTGCCTAACTTTTCCTACCACTCCATAAGGATGGGAGTTTCCTAAAAGTCTTGTGTTACACTAGAAAGCACTATCTTAAATGGCACTTCACATCTCTGTTCTGTTAACTGAGCCCTGCCTGAAGTATTTAACTTTCAGAATGAAAGATTTAAATTAGCCTACAGACATTTATGATCCATACTAATAGTACATATTATACATCTGAGAAAACCTGCATATTCAGATGTTCGAAAATGAAGCTATGGCAAAATTCTAAGTAAAGCTCTTTTCCTAGTGTCTTGGGATTTTTTTGACAAAAGCTGTGATTCGTCATGGATCCCACACAAAAAGACAATTTTGCAAAACTGGAGCCTTTTAAAGCTTATCCTTTAGATAGAGAAGGACCTGGGGTTGTTGGTCAACAGCCAGCCGAATATGAGCAAGCACTGTGCACAGGTGGCCAAGAATATCAACAGCATCCTGGCCTGTATCAGAAACAGTGTAGCCAACAGGGTTAGGGAAGCCATCCTTCCCCTGTACTCAGCATTGCTGAGTACAGTGCACCTTGAATACTGTGTTCAGTTTGGGGCTCCTCCCTATAAGAAAGATATTGAGGCACTGAAAGGTGTCCCAAAAAGGGCATTAAAAGCTGTTGAAAGTTCTGGAGCAAAAATCTTATGAAGAGTGGCTGAGAGAACTGGGGTTGTTTAGCCTAGAGAAAAGGAGGCTGAGGGGAGACATTATCACTGTCTACAACTACCTGAAAGGAGGTTATAGTGAGGTGAGTGTTGGTCTCTTCTCCCAAGTAACAAGTGACAAAACAATACGAAATGGCCTCAAGTTGCACTAGGGGAGGTTCAGATTAGATATCAGGAAATATTTCTTCACTGAAAGGGTTATCAGGCACTGGAACAGGCTGCCCAGGGAAGTTGTGGGGTCATCGTCCCTGGAGGTATTTAAAAGATGTGTAGACAAGGAGCTCAGGGATATGGTTTAGTAGTGGGCAGGTACACTTAAAATTAATGATCTCACAGGTATTTTCCAAGCAAATAATTCTATGATGCTGTGATTCTAATTTGAAGAATTGCACAAAAATATTGACCACTAAATAGGGTCCCCTTATTCATTAGCTAAAGCACATTTTAGCAATGTAAAAGGGTAGACAAGAAATCTGCACAAGTCACATAGACTAAAAAGTGGTCTTGAAGACACTTCAGCAAGCATACTTACTGCCATATATGCTTTATGGTGCTATTCAACCGCATACTCCATGGGAAACACTAGCTTTTGCAGAGGGTAGACAAAAAGTCTAGAAGGAGCTGTGTCCTGGGCATACTTCCTAACACTTCAGACTGTAGAATGGATCTCCAGCATGAGAATAAAGCCACTATAGAAAATACTATTTATCTGGAAACTTAAGGTATTTAATACTATTCATCTGGAAACTTTAAGCTAGACATGACTGTGTAGTATGAAGCTTCTTACCAGTCGNCAAAAATATTGACCACTAAACAAGGTCCCCTTATTCATTAGCTAAAGCACATTTTAGCAATATAAAAGGGTAGACAAGAAATCTGCACAAGTCGCATAGACTAAAAAGTTGTCTTCAAGACACTTCAGCAAGCATACTTGCTGCCATATATGCTTTATGTTGCTATTCAACCACATACTCCATGGGAAACATTAGGTTTGTATCTTTTGCGGAGGATAGACAAAAAGTCTAGAAGGAGCTGTGTCCTGGGCATGCTTCCTAACACTTCAGACTGTAGAATGGATCTCCAGCATGAGAATAAAGCCACTACAGAAATTACTATTTATTTGGAAACTTAAGGTATTTAATACTATTCATCTGGAAACTTTAGGCTAGACATGACTGTCTGTGAAGTATGAAGCTTCTTACCAGTCAGACCAAAGCTAAGCATTGTCTAAATTTGAAAAGAGTGACACAAGCAGAGAAAATCATTGTATGCTTATTCACATCCTCCCATGACAATCAACAAAACAAATTATTCAAAGTTCAGACCCTGTCCCCAAAGTAGAGGACAAGCAGGGCTAGTTCTCCTGCTGAACTGGCCGGGGACATAGCTGAGCCTCAAAAGAAGCATGGTGAGCTGTATGTAAACCTGATGGAAGAAGGGTGTTCTCCAAGAGAACTTTCCCTCTCCAAGTCCAGCATTTTTCCATTTTTCCACTCTTAAGAATACAGGACAAATGTTTCTGGTACTGTGATTACCTAAGAACTATCATTTTCATATAACTGCATTAATTATGCATAACAGTAATAAGAAAACTTTGACAGCCCACTTGCATGATGCACTTGTGTCAGCTTATGCATGTTACCGTGTCACACAAAAAATTTAATTGCCTCTGTTAAATTAAACATACTAAAATATACATTAGGCCTTAATTCTTTTTCTATCAGCTATCTCACAATCACAAAACACCCCAAATACAGAAAATGTGAAGTCCGTTAAGTGTATTTATTAAGTTTAGATCTCTTCCATCACCAATAGGGTTCCCTTCAAACTTGCCCCAAGTATGTGTCCAGTTTGCTGTCACTTTGCTGTTTTGTTCACTTCACAGTAATAATTGTGAAGAATCGAGTTTTCTTGTGAAGCATTTCAATGAAAGAAAGTGCTACTGCATTACTTAAATTTCTTTGTGGTACACTGTACTGTTCTGTATGATCCTGACTTTTCAAGGTTAAAGAAAGAAGGATTTATTATGCCAGTATCTGGTACAAAGCAGAGCAATCAGTATCTGTTTCACAGTATAAACAGGCAGAAACAGCAGCGTGGCATCACCAGACATCCAGCAACTCACTGCAATTGCAATTGCAGACAGCAATATCAAAGAGAAGGGCAACTGGCATCCCTTCTAGTGAACACCTGCAGTACAACAAAACAGTTGTGCTAATGGAAAGCTCTAAAAACTCACTGTGACATCTCCCCAGTCATAAGTCTAAAAGCTTTTGATAGCCAGAAAGTCATTTCAGTCTTCAATAATCTTGCTACTTGCAGAGTCAGGAGCCTTTAGAGTGAAAATTGGAATAGAAGTAGGGAGGAACTTAATTCAGGTGATTAGTTCAGTGACAGACACTTTAGTAGGGCCTGGTGTGACAGGACAGAGGCTAGTGGTTTTCAACTAAAAGAAGGTAGATTCAGGTTAGATATAAGGAAGATGGTTTTTATGATAAAGGTTGTGAAAGACTGGAACAGGTTGTCCAGAGAAGTGATAAGATGCCCATCCCTGTAAACGTTCAAGGTCTGTTTGGACAGGGCTCTGAGCAACTTGGTCGGGTTGAAGATGTCCCCACCCACTGCACAGGGGGACTGAACTAGATGACTATTAAAGGTCCCTTCTAACCCAAACTATTATATGATTCTACGATTCTGATTATTTCCAGGTATGGTTAATTCTCACTTTTTCTTCAAAGGCCTCCTGCTCCAAGTCCAGGGTAATCAGTAAATTGCTTTCCAACCTTCCCCAGGTTTTAAGAAAAAGAGGGTCAGTTTAAAAGAAATGCCTAAATGACCTCCAGATCTGGTCAATGGATCCAAATTTGCCTCACAAGGTTAATCACCAAGCTCTGCTCCAAATACTAGCTCTTCAAATCTCAAAAAATGAGAAATGACCCAAACCTATTAAAAAACGTTGATGTCACAGAAATAGTGGCCATTTTAGGGCATTCTTCTGGGCAAGGCCTCATAAATTTGTAACAACTGTTCTGTAATAGCACAGTCATAGTAATTTCACCAGAGTAAGCAGAATAAATTCTTAAACCCAAGGATCAGCATAAATTCATCATTTTTTTTTAACCAATCTAGCTATGAATTCACAAAAGCCTCCCAGAATCTGAAAAATTCAGCATTGCCTCATCTAGCTGTGACATATGCTTTTAGGAAGAAAACTGGCTTCACTGGGATGTGTATCTTCCAAGGTTAGAATTAAGGATGAAAGCTAAAGTTAGTTGGTGCAGTGACAAAAGCTGTTATGCAAGATTAGGTGATATTATCTCATGGGTTTGTAGAAAGACTACATCAGTCTTATGAGCTATAGTAAATTAGGAATTTATGAGTCCTCTGCTCCAATCATAGCTTGCTGGTGTGGCGATATGTTCCCTGTTGCTGTAAGAGGAACGGGAATCACTGTCAAACACATTCAGAAAGAAGGAAAAGACAGTCCTGAGGATACAAAGTGGTGCTGTTATTCCAGGTCAGACCAAAAAGAGCTCAGACTCAACTTATGAGTGGCCATAAATAACATAAAGAGGCTTGGTTCTATTTGTAGTCACCTCAGGAAAGGACTGGCTGCTTCAGCACGCAGATTTCAGCAATTCTTGCATTCTGGTGGCAGAGCAGAGCTCACAGCAGTAGGAGATATGCTGCCCAGAATGCTGCATAAAGTGATTTGGTATCTAAGAGCCAGATGCCTTCCAAAGGCATCAGCGGATACATGTGTCTGGTAGCGATTAGGTAGGTTTCAAAACAAATTTTCCCCTCCTACCACTGCTGCCCTTCTCGTGCTGATGCAAAGAAAATATTCCTGGCCTTGACCCAGCTGATTGACCTCAGTACTCTTTTGCACTGAGCAAATCAAGAAAGCTGATGAGAAGGCCTACTGACTGAATCAGTAAGAAACTCATAAAAAGCATATAGTGTCTGGAGAAGGCAGTCCTGTATTTCATATTGTGCTTTGCCACAAGAGTTCCAGGCGTAAGGGCTGGAGGGACAGGCATACTGCTGCCCATTCTCCCACCTTTGAGGGGCTGGTCAAGTCTCCTGATGTTATTCTGCAGAGGTGCTCTGTTCTCTGCCAGGTGAAGAGACACAGGTCATCTATGAAAGTCCCATGGCTTGCTGCTCCAGGGCAATCATTTGAGTCATCCTGTGTTTAACACTCACACCTCCCCACACACCATTCTGGGGAAGAAAGCCTTGACTGCAGGCCTGCCACCCCACCTCCCAGCAGCTCTGAAGAGCCTAGTCTTTGTTGCAAAAACAAAAGAGCGTAGAATCTCTTACACAAAGCGCCAGGAGATGAGAGGTGGAGGAGGGAGAGAGGTGTCTTCCCATAATACCCTGTCTCAGTGAGTCTGCCAGAAGACAAAGCAAACGCTCTGGAAGCAGTTCAGCTTCCTGCATTGTTGAATAGGTCTGAACCTACTGTGTTCCTACTGTCTTTCTTTAGACTTGAGAATTATTGGGTATAAAACAATGAAATTTTGCCCAAACATGCTCTGCTGCACAGGTCTGCAAAAGGAAGAGCATCTTTATCCACTGTCATAAGAAAAAGCAGATCAACTAATCTAGTTAAATGAATTAATAAATACCAGTGCACCTTCAAAGGATGGAAACACTGGAAGCCACTGCTGAGAACAGATGTTGGGAACTTCTGAAAGGTTTTACCAATTTGCATCAACCTTTTTGCAACAGTCCAGGTCCTCTTAGGCAGGCAAGTGCCCACCTGCCATTGAAGCCAACAGCAAGGCTTCCACTCACCTGTCTCTCACCACCAAACACAACAGTCAGCTGGTCGCTGAATATTTTTAAGTTATTCTGAATTCAAAAGGAATCCATTTTTAGCAATGCTTTTCATTAGAAAACTTCCCTTAAGAAATGGATGGGGTTAGCTGATGAAGAAGAAAGTCCCAGAAAGATCCTCCAGTCCCAGACTAGCTACTGAGAGTAAATTAGACATATCCTGAAAGAACCACGCCGCACAACTGTTTACAGGGAAAGAAGATGAACAACCAGAATAAACCTGGTCTGCTAAATTATCTTCATTGTTACAGAGCAGTTGTCTTGGATACTCACAGCAAGTTTATTGGACCTTTTAAATGTCCTTTACAGAATTATACAGTGTCTTTTATTGCCACTAGGTTTAGTAGCCAGCATGCCAAGATTTGCCACTTCCCAGAATTGAAGGGGCATTCACAGCACACATGGTTTTCTCTTACAGCCTTAATCTTTTGGCCGTGCAATCACTATCAAAACACACAGAATGTTCCTTAAATAATTGTAGTAAATTAAGGATGAAAAACAAAGTAGTTCATTACTTGATCTTTTTTTCTAATTGCACGTTTACTTTATATTTATTGTTCTTTTGCTGGAAATAGTAGGACAGTGAGTCTTTCTGAGCTTCAAAATATCTTACTGATTCTTCACTTACGCTCTTCAGGCCCGGGTCCTCTTACATGACACAAACATTTAATGAAACAAATATTTCTTGTCATGAAGAATTATTTCCAGAAGAAAAGCTACTATGAGAATCTGTCTAACAATATGAATAATGTGAGATATAGTGACACTGTTCCTTTGAGTCTTTTTTCTGTATTACTGGCTTTCCCAACTGCCTTTTAACATCGTGATGAACCACTTACTGATTATAAGTGATTTCATCAGCACTAACAACATCCTCGAGATTCAGTACTATCTCTCCTTTGAAACATTTCTATCAATAGCCAAGGATCACATGGTATTTATCAAAGGCATCAGAGGTAATTCAAACTATTTTGTAGCTTATTACAAGTACTTTTGATGTACTACATCCTCTCCTGGGTGAAGATGACCCAGATGTGTTCTAAATAGCTTCAAATCTAACCTCTGACCTACCTAAGGCTTGTTCATAATTCAGAGTTGAATATCTCTTGCTTTTGTATAGCTTATATATTCCTAGAGAGAATTTATCCCAACAACAACACAACTCAAACTACAGCAGTAAATAGCTTTTCTTTACATCACCTGTTTGCAAGCCACATTATTTGAGTGTTGATATTCAAACAGGGTTATTTCAATTTCTCTTAGACATGACCATGCACTTGAGAAAAGGACTGTAATGTTCTCTGTAGCAGTATGGCCATAGATAAATGACTTTAACAGTAGCCCACCAATATGTTATAGTCATGACTACTGTTAGAACGCAGGTTCATTCTCTAGAAAAGACTTAGATCATTAACTGTTAATTAATGAAAAATGAAGTAGAGGTCTTTCTAGTGAAAGCTGAAAGGAAACCAATGCAGCACCAACATATTGGACAGCATTTTTGGACAACAACAAACAGGCTGAATTTTAAGCATTAAGTATAAGGAGAGATTTCCATATATCATTCACCATTCCTAGTAAACTACCAAATCTCAATCAACACCCCCCCAAAAAAAAAACCAAAAAAACCCCCTTGCATACTGTATGCTTTATTTGGAAAAAAAAAATCATCTTTCAAATTACATGGGGTTTGTTATTTCAGTTGCCAGAAATTACTTTAAATCTACAGAGAGCTCACCATCAGAGGATAATTTGTAATAGGATTGCCTTTCTCTATTTTTCAGTGACTCCTTCATGTTCACCAAAAAAAATGCTTGTCTAGGCTGTACGATTGTGTCTCAACAGAAAAACAGTCTTCTCTAACAAAATCCATATGTTAATTTTCAAGCAGACGAGATGGAGCTTAAGCTCTCATCAACCTCTATCCTTCAATTTCCTCACATCATACCTTGCTCATCATCTTCTCGCCCCTTCACTGCCATAGTTCTGGCAGCTCTCCTCTTCTGAGCTGCTTTGCTGCTAACAGGGAGAAGCTGTAAAGTTACAGCACAGGTGCATGTGCTCAGCTCACCTGTCCCTAAAGCTTTATCACATTTCACTGTGTGACCAAACATGATAATGGGGTCCAGACAAGTCCATCATGTTACAATTACACCTGTCCCTACTAATAGAGATTAAAATAAGATGAAAACTCTTCCATAGTAAACCCTAAACATGTGCTGCTTGCTATCCACATCTTCATTGATGATGTGACATGCTTGTTGTACAGGTCAAGGTGAAGAAGCTGAACCATATGCTCTGTGACCATTAGTAAACTCATAGCACTTGTCCAAAGGATAACAGTGCTATGTGTGTACTGACAAAATCTAACACATTTCTCCCAAGCAGCTTCATTTACATTCCTGCACTCTGTATGGGCACAAACGCTTGACAAATTAAACATCTTTCTATGAACCCAGACCCATTTCTGAACTGATGTTCCTCAGCCAGCTCTGGTTGCAAGGGGGTCACACAGGAAGGCTGTTGCAGAAAAGCACACTACAGCAAACCATTTGGAATAATTTAATAACCTCCAGCCTAACACATGCCTTTTCTTACACATGGATACATCTATTTCTGTGTCCTCAGATCAATGCCTTTACAGACCAAGGAACCTCTGCACTGTCATCAGGCACTGCTTTAAACAGCAGAGACATTTAAAGCAGAGACAAACATTGCAGAACAGCTATGCTGCATCATCCTGTTACTATTATTTGTTTTCTCAACATGCTTCCCAAGGGATAGAAGTACACTCCACAGTGAAAAAACAACATCACACCATTATCTTCAAAGAATGAAAAGATACCAAAGTGAAACACAATTCAAAGGATGACTTTTATGCGCTATTATCTGGAGTGCAGTAATTAATTTTATCTGCTATGCACAACTGAAATAAATAGCCATTTCGCAAGTACATGAATGAATGAACAAATAAATAAATAATAACATACACACATACAAACATAAATGGAAACCACCGGAAGCCTCTTCCAATACAACCCTTTTTCTTCCACTTTGTGAAACTGTACACAGTGGGCAGAAATAAAAGTCAGCGGTTAGCAACCCTATACCTGTGCTTTAAAGTGCTAAGTTGTACCCTCTGAAGTGTTACAAAGAATATTGTGGCTTCAGATACAAAGAAAACCTTCCAGCAAATAGGACTTGATTCCACCTGCCATCTAATACCAGGGAGAAAAAAGGATCCTACTGATGTCATCCATGCTTTCAGACACACGCAAAAATTTGCTGGCCCAGGGAGACCACATCTGTATAGCTGGGGTAAGGGTAGGCTTGGTCTAACTGTGGGTGACAGGTCTGGGTTGTAATGGAATAAACCAGGAAGTCAAGGGAAGAAACTTCTGCAAAAATATTGTAAAGTTTCAAGCAAAGACAGCTGAGGCAGATCAAACAACTGCTTAAACCATTAAACAAGGCAAACCATTCTGCTATGTGCTACACAGCCTATTTGTTCTTAAAACAGAAAGTCAAAGGCAGGTGTCTCAGAGAAAACCCAAACTGGCATTGTTCTATCTATTTTAAAGAATGTTTTCATATCTGTTGTTCCTAAATTTTTGCAACAAACATGCTCCTGACCTTAATCCAATGATACCAGGACTTGTATTTCTGAACACCGGTTGCAGAGAAGAGTTAAGCAGAGCCAAGGGATACATTTGGCTTTGGTTTTGAAAATACCCTTTGCTCTGCCCCCTGATTAGTGCAAGCCATCAACACTGGAGAGTAATTTTAAGGCTTTTTTCCATGAAATAATTTTAGAAACTCAAAGATTTTTTTTCCATCAGAAATATAGACACATTTCCATTTGTTAGAAAAGGGCAAACCCAGCATTACCTCCCCTTTCTACTTTCCAGTAAAATGAGTAACATGGAGACCAAGCTTTCCCAAAGAAAGAAATGGTTAGTTTCAAAACATCATTTGAACTTTTGTAATGACTTAACAATTCTAATTGACGTCACTTTTCATCTTCCTTCTGCTGCTCCACATTTTGATAGAAGTGAAATGCCGCAAAGTACTCTGGGCATGCTCACGTGCTAAACTGCACGAGAATTATTTTTATTCCAAGGGATCAGCCATGCAGTGTATGTACTACTAACTCCACATTTTGAATTCACTGCAAAACTTTGGGGATCTGCTTTTTTTGACTGTCTGCACATTAAGTTAAAGGTCCCTGTTGATATCTAATTTGCATTGATCACTCAGTCATGGAAAGCTACATGTTAATTAGGCCAATAACTGAAATGTATTGTAGGGAGATTTAAGCTTTGCAAAGCTGACAAAGATTACTCAAGTATCAAACAAAAGAAGAACGAAGGAGCACATTTCACTGGGATAATGAATGTGGGGTTTTATGCTAAATTAAAAAAAAAATAAGATAAATGCAATAAGAGAGAAAGCTCTTTACTCCTCCACTGTCATGAACAGTGACAATTCCTAAAGCCAGAAGTGCCATAGCAAATCTCTAATAGAACAGCACAATCACTCATTACTTTATAAAATTCTTTCAGTACTCTAGAGATTTTTTCCTCTAAATTCCAGAATCATGAAAGTCCATTATAATTTGATATTTTCTTTTAAAAAAATTAATAAATGCTTAATCTTCATATTTGTCATTAAAAGCTTGAAGATGCCACAAAAAGAAGGGTAGAAAGAAGTTGCAAAGACACACAGATCCCCAAACTCTAAACTTATTATTTTCACTACAAGATATTATTTTTATATGTTTGAGATTTATTTTGTATTTTTTTAAAAAGTATATAAAACCAGAATTTGACTATTTTTTCATTGTAAGCATTGTATAGTTATGACTCCCCATTCTTTGCAGGTGGAGAAACAGAGTAATAAAACTATTTGAGACTCAGCATTCAGAAATGTTCACTAACTTTGATTTCTTCCACACTGTGTAATTCAAAATGAGCTGTTTGATACTTTGCTTTGATAATTTGAATATAATTTGTTTTCCTGGGGATTGCTCCATACAGAAAAAATAAAGACGCTACCAGGACATTTTTATTTTAGAAGAGGCCCGTAACTTTGAAATTCACTACATATGTTGTCCCAGAAAAGTCCAAAATGTAAAGTATGCTGCAGACATGTTTCAAAGCTCATCTCTTTTGAAGGAACTCACTGATTTTATGTGTTACACCGCCCAAATGACATTTGGTGTAGGTGTATCTGTAGCCTAATTCACCTATTATTCTCAATGTTAGAATGTATCACATTCTTGGAAGAATAAGCATAGCTTTATCCTGCAAGTGATCTCAGGAGTTATAATAAGAATTTTAAAGGATAAGAGGCATCATTACTCAATTCTAGGACAGAATGAAAAAGCTGGTCAAACTTAAATATGAGTTTTTCAAGGAGTTCATGACTCATAGAAGGATGACCAGGTTAAATAATACCATGTTTGGGAAATTTCTGTTATACTCTTCATGGGATAATATGGATTATACCCAAACAGTGAGATGTGCTAACATCAAGAATCTTGCTTATTAATATGCCCCAGCTGTATTGTAACCTCATTTTGGTTTGTTGGCTCAAGTTTATGTTTTGTGCTGTTTTAAATGAACTCACAGTGTAATGACGTCACTTCTTTGTTTTCTATCAGCACATAGATGCAAAGGTGATCGCCTAACTGAACAGTACTGCTACAAAAGAAAATCAGCATGAAACAGCTTTAAAAGAAAATTCCATAAATAAATAAATAATCTGTTAACAAAACAGTAGAGGTCAAATGAATCAGCTTACAAAGAGAGATGTGTTTCAACACGATGTCATCCCAAGGATTATTTCAAAAAAGGTTTATATTTGTGCAAACAAGTTTTATATTATCTGGTTTTAAAATGCTATGAAGCAAATTAGGATTTATCTTTTAAAAAGAGATTATTTACTTCTTTTTGTCATCAACAACATGATGCATATTGGCTGATTTCCATTAGTTCAGAGTCTGTTTCATATGTACCAGAACAAGAAAGCACTTAATGTATTTTGCATTTAAATGTCAGTTTTTGTCATTTCTAGTAGATGTCTATTGTGGCTGGTCAACACCAAGGGAGAGTATGGGATTTTACCCAGCATAATAACTTAATTCTTATTTTGATAATGAGATAAAACTGAAGGTATAATATTTCTTGGAAGGAAAAAAAGACAGTGAGATAAAACAGGATTGTTTCAATTTTCATATAATGTGTACATTTCCTGAAATGTACACGTCTCCTGCCTCTAAGTCTATTGTTCAGGTATTAATGAATGCAATTTATTATTTAAAGAAGGACTTATTGGTTTTAGTCAATTTGAATACATCTTTCTTCATTCACAGAACTCTGGATATGAAAAACTGAACTTTATTTTAATTGGGAGCTCAGGGTTAACAGAATTGATATGCAGGAGGTTTTGCAATATATCCATGTCTCTTTAAACAGCATGATCTTTCCACTGCTGTGTTCAAGGCAAGACTGAATGTCATAATTTCAGAATGACTAAGAAATTGAGAGAAGAGCCAATCGCTAAATCAAGTTAAGATAAACTTTCTTGTTGAAATTTAAGTGTGAAGGCAGGTTCTGCTACTACAATGCAGAATTAAAGCCTTTTTGTCTTTCTGCTTTATAACGATATATTTCTACAGAAATGTTTTATTTACCATAATATTGTTTTCTGGAATGGCTTGCTATAATTCACCATTCAGGTAACTATATTACATCATAAATTTTATCATGTATAATTTTTTTTTCTAGCTTTCAAACTGCTTCATAAAAACTTCAAACATACTGTGACAGAAATAGAAATTAGTATGTCACTGTCACTGACAGCATCGCTTCATCCTTGTCATCCCTAAGAGGACTTTAAAATTGCTATTTTCATACAAAGTAGAAAGCAACTTAAACCACTCAGAAAATAGTTTTATATACTTTCGGCTGCAGGTTGAAGAGAGAGTCAGAGGTGAGAGGAAATTTTGTTGCATATAAACAAATCTGAATTCTGTGGAGTTGATGACTAGAAGGAAATACAAATTTGTACTACCCAGCTTTCTCATCATGGTTAATGTTTGGCTTTTCTGAACAACGCAGTACAAGAACTGGAAAATATCTGGAAACAAGCACTTATATTTCATTTATCTCTAGACAAGATAGTGTCTACAAATAGTGTCTATAGCCAGCAACAGCATTAGCTGCAGATGAAGACGTTGTGTTAAAACTGAAATAATTTTCTTCATTATACATTCTTATATTTTATAACATTTCTAATGCATTGCCTTTTCAATTCTTAAAAATAACTAAGGAAACAACAGCTTAGTTTCAATGAGGTTATATGATAACAAATAATTTCTTTTGAAACATTTTGGTGTTTGATTTGGGGCATCAATGGCCTCAGAGGAAAATATATCCCTTCAAACAAGTCATTAATTTTAAGAAGAACTGATATATTATGGACTATGTATAATCATTCTATCCTACTGCGTGGCAAACAGCACTACCTAATTTTCCACCACAGTTAAGTGATCAGTGTGAATAATTATACATAATAGGTAGTAAACCAACATATTTTCTCCAGAATCCTCCTTATCATTTATTGTATTTTCTTATTTTATGAACTTACTACTGCAAAAGTTTCAGGAATTCTTTTCTTCAGCTATACTAGAGTTGCAACTGTGATCTGCTCCATCTGCATGCTGTCCTACATCTGACAGTCATTTCTAAATGACTGAGGAATTTCTTCTGCATAAACTCCAGCAAGCCTTGTGACAATTACTGCTGTTTCTACAGATGCATGAAACCTGCTCTCCTACTCATTTTTTAAAATGTAAAGCTTCTCTTTTTGTACTTTGACTCACCAATGTGATGTTACCACCATGGTAGCACTGAATAAAATATGAACAGATTGACTAAAAATATACTTCTAATATCAAAACGTAGACTTAAATAAGTTTAGATATTCTTTCTTCCATCCCTCACATCCAGTAGGATCTGGGATTCTGTACTCTATTCAGCTCTGTGACTGGTCTACAGTTATTCTGGGGTTATTTACTTACTTATTATTTCATATCTTAGTAATCTGTTCATAAATTTGAATAAGAAATTTGAGCTCTTTCAGGGTTTTAAGTTGCTACATAGATCTAATTATGAAAATTATGCAATGCCTAGCTTTGTATTTACTCAAAATTAGATGTTCAACTTCAAACAGTAGGGTGATTTAGGGAAAAGAAAGAATTGCTAGCAAAAAAAAAAACCAAAAACAAAACAACAACAACAAAAAAACCCCAGAATTCCAACTTGTGGCACAAACATTTACATTTTCTTCAGAATTTACTGTCTCTTTTTTTGTTAGGTCATTCAGCCTTCAAACTGTAGTCCCAGTTTTGTAAATGAGGGAATTGTTTAGCAGCAGTCTTTCATCACAATTCTTCTCTAAAACTCGCATTTAGTCTTTACCCTTCGGGGTGCCCATTTCACTTACTGTCTTGGCATCTTCTTTGCAGCATCTCCTTAGTGACTCGGAAGGAATCATCATCAGAGTGCAAATTGCCTCCCCATTCTCCTGTAAATGGCTTGCTGAGATTGGATGAAAACCTCTTGAGAGTGCTAGTGAATGAAGGAACATCCAGATTTTGATAGAAAGCCATTGTCTTGCCCCTTTGTTTCACAGTCCTATGCATTTCAGATCAAAGTACTCACTGCACCTTTTCAATAAAACTTAATAGCACAGATTTACTCTCTGCACAGTCACTAGTGACCCTCTCCGGGAGTTCATTCCTTCTGTCTACATCACCTTACTGGCATCATAAGTGGAAGTTTCCCGTGTAAAGCCACATTTCTGTATCAGGTGTATAATTCAACCTTGGGAAGCCACAGAATGAGAGCCTCCCTTCTTGAAAGCTTACTTTTATCAGAAACATTCTTCTCAGGCTGCATTTTACCCTGGAGAGGAAGTTTAATCAACACTTAGATTGCTTTAGGTTATTCTACAAAGGTTTGATATATTGAGTCCTCCAGTTGTTCATAGGCCAAATGAATGAGAAAATCTATGTCCCTTATAATTGAAGGGTATTTTCCTCTCAGAAAGAAATTCAGGAATAGATATCATAAAGTATTGAAGGTATGGTCACCCGAAGTCCTAAAACCTCTACATATATTTTGCTTAGCACTGTACAGAACTAAAGATGAACTGCATTTCAGAGATCTAAAGCCTTATTTGCAAGAAAATACTACCAGCAAGTTTGATGAAGAGGAGGACAAGGAGGAGAGTAAAGAAGGTCATACAGTCATCTAGTTTTTCTACCAGACATCTCAATGTCTTAGACCATATCACACATTTTATTCTTAACAATCATCTCACTCTGTCTGCCATGAACTAGCTATCATGGACTGCTTAGTCTTTTCCGTGTACCAAAAAAAAAGAGATAATCACAAAAAAAAGAGAAGCAGAAGCAAAGACATAAACCTTAAAACCCCAAAGATAAAGGAACAAGGAAGGTATTTACTAGTGGAGAAGCCTTCCTAAATACAGAAAAAATGCTGTTCTTTCAGAGGACAATAAAATTTCTAGAGAGAGTTTGAGGAGAAAATAAATGTAATACTACTAGATCTGAGAAGCAGAGAGGCTGAGAAACAGGAGAATTCAGCATCTGGAGATCACAATTAATTAGCAAGAAATCTGATGACATTTTTAAAGCTTTTTAATGTTATCTTTAATATCATATTTCTGAACTACAATGTGATGTAACTTGCAATCAGTTCATACTTCGGGGGTTTGCAGCTATATTAGTTAGATCCTTCCTTTTAAAGAAACATGCAAAATACCCTGAAAATTGGCATTCTGAGGAACTGCCCACGAGAATGTTCACTAGCTCTTCCCAAGCCTTTAGAGTCCCAGTATGCTAATATTTCAAAGATTTCTGAACATCAAACTGATTTCATTTCTTTCCTACATCCTTTTTTTTTCAGCACAAAACCACTCTGTATTTTTGTAGTAACTACCTCTGAGATGTGAAGTCCTGGTGAAGAAAAGGCTCTGGTATTTTTTAAAGCATTTTAGGACTTCCAGGTTCCACCCGAACCTATCCTTTGTTCTGTTATTGTATTTGACAGGTATAAAAAGCCTTACTTCAACCAGGATTTTGCATCATCTTAACTAAAGCGAGAGTGCAGCTTTCTTCCTATGGTGAACATGCCCAAGAAAAGTGGAGGAAAAAGTCTTTGTTAACAGAACTGAGAGACCATCTGGGCAGTGGCTGTCCTTAAATTCATCATCTTTTACACTCAGTGTTAAAAATACTAAGAGAAGGTCTCTCAGCAGGGAAAAAAAAAAAAAAAAAAAAAAAAAAAAACCACGAGAAAAGAAAAAGGGTTTTAATTAAAACTTCAAGAATAAGAAGCTATCAAAAAAATAGGGATTAGTGGTTTGAATGGAATTTCAATGGATTTTTTTATTTCCTTACCACTGTATTCCAAGTGAAATGCTAACCTAGACTCCCTGGGCAGGGAAGGCAATGCAATGAATGAGTCTTCACTATGAACGCAACATGAATATAACTGGTCTACAATTACAGATTTTAGACAGAAAGAAAAACAAGGATTAAGGGAGACAGGGAGTGAGAAATGTACTGTAAGGGAAAGAAGATAAAATGTGTATGTATATATGTATGTGGGAGAACAGAATGAGCTCAGAAGAAGAAAATAGTCAGCTTTAAATCTCCTTTCTGCTTTATCCCAGATTTCTTTGCATCATCAGATCTTTAGAATCACAGAATTATAGAATAACCAGGTTGGAAGAGACCCACCAGATCATCGAGTCCAACTGTTCCTATCAAACACTAAACCATGCCCCTCAGCACCTCGTCCACCCCTGCCTTAAACACCTCCAGGGAAGGTGAATCAACCACCTACCTGGGCAGCCTGTGCCAGTGCCCAATGACCCTTTCTGTGAAAATTTTTTTCCTAATGTCAAGCCTAAATCTCCCCTGGTGGAGCTTGACGACATTCCCTCTTGTCCTGTCCCCTGTCACTTGGCAGAAGAGGCCATCACCCTCCTCTCTACAACCTCCCTTCAGGTAATTGTAGAAAGCAATGAGATCTCCTCTCAGCCTCCTCTTCTCCAGGCTAAACAACCCCAGCTCTCTCAGCCATTCCTCATAA
>WAAB01016212.1:40311-51768 GCA_013389865.1 Piaya cayana | reverse complement strand
ATTCAGGTTCTTTTTATAGAATCGGAGAACCATAGCGTGTGTCTGGGTTGGAAAGGTCATAAAATAATAGAAGGGTTTGTGTTGGAAGAGACCTTTAAGGATCATCCAGTCCAACTCCCTGTCATGCGCAGAGACACTTTCCACCTGATCAGGCTACTCTGAGACCTTGAATTTTTCAACGAAAGGAGCATCTACCACATCTCTGGTGGGCAACAAGTGTCCGCGTTTCCAGTGCCTGTTTCACCACTCTCAGTGTAAAAAATAATTCATCCTAATATCTAACCTGAACCTCCCAACTTTTAATTTAAAACCACTAGTCTTTGTCCTGTTACTACAACTCTAATGAAAGTCTTTCCCCACCTTCCTTATAAGCCCCCTTTAAGCANGTTGGCTTTCTGGGCACATTGTCAGCTCATGTCCACTTTTTCATCCTCTGGTATCCCCAGGTCCTTCTCAGTGGGGCTGCTCCCAATCCCTTCATTCCCCCAGCCTGTGTTGATATGAGGGGTTGCCCCAACCCAGGTGCAGGAGGGCAGTAGGGTGTTAGAGCATAGAAAAAGCTCTTCTAGGGCACAATTCCTTTTATCTTAGTGATCAGCTGTGAAGGGAATTCAGAACCACTGGCTTAGAGATAAACACATACGCTGCGAAGTTAAGCAAGTTTAATTCCACTCCTGGTATGCAGCTCTCCACTCTGCCTGCCAGCAAGACTGTTTCCTTTTCCATCTCCCTCTCATCAGTGTCTCCCAGGTTATTTCCTTGGTACCAAGTGGTAGTGCAGAATTTCTCTAGCAAACTCTCTTCTCTATAAACTAAACTATCTTCACGCAACCACCTGGACAACCACTTCTTTTGTGGCACAACAACTGATTCATCCAAGACATGAACCAGCTTGATTTCTGTGTTTTGCATAATTCTGAGAACGGTGCTTGTTGAAAGGCGGTCTTGCTTTTTAAAGAAGTACAATGTTCACTGGGGAAAGGTGTGTCTGATAACATCCAGAAATTTAAAAAAAAATTTAAAAAACCTAAAACAAAACAAAAAACCCCACACACAGCATGTGCAAAATCAAATATTCTTGTCACAGCAAGTGAAATTGAAGGTCAGCGTTAGAGATCCCATGTCACAGCAAGAGGAGAGTATTCTTCAAAAACTGAACCACACAGGTTGCTTCTAAACTAGGTTTTGATACTAGGAGGAGAGACAAACGAGGTATTGAAAGAGTAATGCAGTCGACGTGTGTTGAACTGTACATAAAGCTCATCCTGAACCTCCTGAATTCTATAGTTATGTGAACATCACTATCACACAGAAGAGGGGATGAGTTTCCTGTAGAAATTAATGATCAGAGTTATCTTAACATTATATTAATATGGTTAGACTTGAACCAAGCCCTGGATCACGTTACTTGAACATTCAGCTGAAGTGTCTCAGTGTTGAATATCCACTTGTTCTGGGTTCGGGTTGACTGGCGCAGAACCACAGCAGGTTTTTCTGACACGGCAGAAGAGATACATCAAATCAGATTGAGCTCATCTAAATTTTGTCATCTAAAAATTAGATTTTTAGTCGTGGTGGTTTTTTTCTATAATCAATACTGAGAGCAATTTTCATCCTGTTTTCTGAAGATATATCCTGAGAAGCATCACATTTCACAGATAATTGCAGGGCTTATTGGAGACCTCTAGGTTCACTCAGACCAGACCTTTTGCCTACCCATGCCAAGAGTCAAACGTACTTCTGTAGTCAAGAGTACCAGAGAGATGATGGGATCATAGAATCATAGAATCACCGGGCTGGAAGAGACCCATCGGATCATTGAGTCCAACTGTTCCTATCAAACACTAAACCATGTCCCTCAGGAACATGGTTCCATCCATGTCCCAGGATGATATGGGACTGAGTGTCTTCCTTGGATTAATACAGAGCAAGTGGTTTTGTACCAAAAAACCCCCAAATACATCACTTGTCTCTAATTCCCTGGCACAATAAATATACTTTATTACATATATAAGGGAGATAAGCTTAAGATGAGAGGACAGATGGATCCATCCTCAAAGGCAAATTATCACTTCATCATTAGGCTTCTGCCCTGAGAGGCTAAAATTCTCCTCTTTCATGGACAGACAAGAGGATTGAGCTCAAGTACCCTAAGTCAACCACAAAGCTTAAATATATATCAATAAACTAAATACTTCCAGGTTCTGTATTCTGGACAGCTGCATGATGGTTGGACTCGATGATCCGGTGGGTCTCTTCCAACCTGATGATTCTATGAGTCTATGATCTAGTCTCCTCCATGGTATGAAGCCCTCGTAGCCTCAAATCATGGTGGCTGCATCTAGCCTGTTTGTCAGGAACAGTTTCGGGTTCAGCCCAGCACAGGAACCTTGCCTAGGAATTGTTTAAATCGTGTTAATTTTCCCTGAGCAAAACTGTACCAGCAACCATAGTGAGTTCTTGTGCCTCAGTCTGAGTCTTGGTACCGTTTCACTTCCTACAGTGGATGTAACCAGAGAAATGAGCACTGCTTGTATTTAAAGAGCTTCACCCTGACACTTAGCTTTTAATTCAATCCAAAACTACTTTTTTTTTCCTTTTGGCTTAGCCAAATTCCCCATTGATATGCAGTCGATCGAAAAAGAAATTAAAAATACAAGAGACAGTTTAGTTTAAGCACAGCAATCAGCATCATTGGAAGAAAGCGAGTACGACCAGGGAAAGCAGGAGGGCTTCAGCTGCCTTTTGATTTGTTTTATGCCAAGATCATCACACTGCAATCAGTTAATAACGTCATTTTTATGATGCCTCATATTTTATCCTTAATTATTCCCCATGTTCTCTGATCTGACCGAAATAAAACCTGGAACAATTGGCTTCAGCAGGGCAAAGCCTAGTAGGAAGAGTGCACTATAAATACAGTCTAGAAAGATATAGCTATTGCCTTTATTTGACAACCTAACTGTTCCCCAAGCACTCATCCACCAACCTTATAAAAGGAAATGCAGTTACAGAGGTCCAAATTCACCGTTGGCTTAAGTGTGTGCAATTCCACTGAAGTCAACACAATCGTATCAGTTTACTTTCACGGTGAATTGGGACCCAGACCTCTACTGAAGTAATAAAAGGTCAGTCAGACATACAGGCAAGAGACCAGCTTCTTGTTCAAATGAAAGCTCCGCTCGAAGTTCTTGTCATAGGCGATAGCACCTGTTAACAAACAAGCTGAAGAGATAGTGGAAGAATAAATATTGGGCTAGACAAGTGTTACAGATGTTTACAGACATATTATGCTAACTGAGTCATGGTAAATAACTACATTTTTTTCACATTCGATAAATGCGGAGAAGTGTTTCTTAGCTTACCTCATGCTGGAACAGGAGCAATAAAACAAAAGAGTGAGGCTGAATAACTTTAAGACAACATACATTATTTGCCATTAAAGACAAAATGAATCTAATACAAATGAGCCTCTCATATACTTAAGATAATTCCCTCTGAAGACATTAGGTTTTGTTAGTAGAACCAAAAGACTAAATAGGCTCATGAGAACAAAACAATTTCTCTTGCAGTCACTCCGTTGCATTTGAGAAGCTCATACTGTATGTACAGCTTTGCTCCACCAATTCTCTCTAAGGCAGCTGGCGTGATAGTAAACAGCTTGAGAGAAGGATGAGTCCCACTGGCTGGATATAACTTAGTCTCATGGTTACGGAGTCTCATTTACTCATATTATTCTATGGTTCAGGAGCACAACAGGACATCAGCTCAGATTCATATTGTCTAAGTTGAATGTATAGTTAGGAAATTAGTATAAACAGCTTAGTTTAAACCTAGGCTCTCTCTGTAGTCAATGGAAACTGTATAATCAGTAGAAGTGATTAACATCCTGATAACAATACTCCTCAGCAGAGAGATTTGTGTCTTGCCTGTACCACAAACGGAAGAAGATACTCATGCAGGAAGATTTTGGATGGAAATATACATAGAGTCAAGAGAAAGCCACAAGTGATCAATTATAACAATGATAAATGATCCGGTGGGTCTCTTCCAACCTGGTGATTCTATGATTCTATGATAAATATATTACAAACCATGCTTACTGCACTGAATCTACAAGAATTCTATTCAGTATCTTGCCTGCATTTCTGGATCTCAGCCTAGGACACTGGATGCTGCTACATGAAACGAACACCAATTGTGTAAATGAAGATAGCAACAAGGACTCAAACAAAACCACAATGATAATGAGGATTTCAGAATATACTTAACAGATATTTACTTAGCAATAGAAAATGTTGTGTCAAAGCTGAGTAAAGTGGATTAAAATCTTTCAGAAGTTAGATAGTTGGAGATACCAACTCATAATGAGTAGTCAGCCTGCGAATCCCAGTTCCCATGATTGTAGAAGAGTAATGATGACAGCAAACAGATCTTAATTAAGTCCAAGAACATCTCAGGGTCCTTTGTAAGGATGACTTTCTTCTTTGCAGAGAAGGTGCTTCCACTTAGCAGAACTGAGAAGCGATGGATACACGGCCTCCCTGTACAGGGAAGAAACCTGTTCAGTGTCTCAAGTTAGTGTTTCAGCCGCTAGTCTGTAGAACATATTTATTCCCAACTATTTCCATTAATTCCATGTACTTGATACACTTATCTTGGTACATAGATTTAAATATTAGTGTTTCGTGGTTCAGGCTGTTGCCTTTTGTCTTTTTAAACAAGGACATCAGCATCTATAGAATCATAGAATCACCAGGTTGGAAAAGACCCACCTGATCATCGAGTCCAACCATTCCTATAACTCTAAATAAAAGGGAATAGGAACAACTATTTATCTTAAAGGCAACTGACAGAGGTACCTTGTATCTATGCCTAATCTCTCTTAGATCTAAACAGGTCTCTGCATGCAACTGTCTGTTGAGAACAGACCCTGGACTGTGCTGCTCTTGACCCAGGCCCAGGCACGCTGGAGAATCACCAACTGGCCTACGCTGTGAACCGAACAAGTAATTTAACAGTGCAGTTGACCTAATTCAAGGCCTGGACCCATATTCTGGCCTTGATTAGCTTGCTGTTGACCTTAATTAATTTGCTTCACAGAGATGTGGCTTATGCTTTACAGCAGAGAGGAAAGAACTTCAGTAGAGGGCATGAAAATCTTTAATTTTAGTGGTTTAACATAGAGGCTGCTCCTGAGAGGCAAAGTGTTACTATTTTATCATAGTTTTCACTTGCGAAGATTCTGGTGCAATATGAAAAAATAGAGAGAGAAAATAGGGCTGGGCAAGACCTCAGGATATCTTTTAGTCCATCTTCCTCCCCAAGGAGAGATTAGGGATTGGTGGGAATGGTTGGACTCGATGATCCAGTGGGTCTTTTCCAACCTGATGATTCTGTGATTCTATGATTCTATATCAAACTGTTCATGACACACATTTGTTTAACCTACTCTTAAAACCTTCGAGGGGTGGAGATTCCACCACCTCCCCAGGCAGCGGTATCCTACGCTTAGAAAGTTTACCTAGTGACTAACCTAAATCTTCCTTGCTAAAGTTTAAGCCCACTGCTTCCCATCCTATTTCCAGTGGATATGGAAAAACAAGTTATTTTCTTTATCTTTGCAGCAGAGCTGTATTTATTTAGCTACCGCATGTTGTCCTCTCTCTCTTCTATTTTCTTTGCTCATAAAATTAATAATAACCCTGAATTAAGAACATAAAATATTTAATAGCTACATTAATTCCACAGACGTTGTATTCAGCAGCTACTTGTAATGGTAAAAGCTGCATACGTGGGGTTTTGCAGCTGTGTGCTTGTTTTAAACGCCTTGTATTTTGATTTTTGTTTGGGGAAGAGATTGAGTCATGAAGGTCGCTATAAAAATATTCAGGACAACCTGCCTTTTCCTCTAACCCTCCAAAGTCACTGGCTGATGATTCCTTTTGCGAGTCAGATCCTTCATTACAAGCAGAATCCTTAGAAGAGGCCATATTTCATTTTCTTAACTGGAGCATATCTAATGATGCGGGGAAAGCCCCTGTCTCGTAACATCGGATCGAGCCTCCGACAAGAAGAGCAAGGTGGCATCAGCCTCTTCCTATTTAGCCACGAGCCAGGGAGCTGCACCAGCACAGAAGCGACGCGCAGAACACATGCAGCAAAGTAGCAGCTCAATCTGTACAGCAAATAACCCTCTTTCATGGCTCAGCATGGTTGCTGGCCCTGAGCTGCCGTTCCAGTAATTGACATAGTTGCCCAATGCTAGAAAACAAACTCGCAAACTATTCTCATTAGACGTCCCCCTGGCTTGCTCGCTCCGTTATTGTAAAACCCAAACACCGAGCTTCCTACCAGCGTGGCTCTGGTTTTAATTAGTTCTGATGGCACTGGGCGACGCGCCAAGTGAAAAAATGAACTTCCTGTGATTGAGGCTTGTTGCTCAGTATGTCGCTTCCTCCACACAGAGGTTGTTTTCACGTTTTCTGAAAAGGAGCTACTGACAGAAATAATATAAGTTTTTACTGCTTTTGATTATTTTTTATTCTGCCTTCTATGCTTATAAAAGGCAGCTCAAAGTCAGGGTTCCTGAAAGTTACTGTGTCATTATTTTGCCTTTGTATGACTTGGCTGATTAAAGACATCCTAGCAGATTAATTTTTTTTTAATAGAATCAGCACAGGCTCCTGTTAAAAGAATTTAAGACCAAGGATTTTTTAATGTTTTAAATAAATTAGTTTGGATATGTTCAGGCATGAGGTGGGGAGGGACTCGAGACTCGGATTCAACAGCATAAATTGCCACAAGTTGAGTAGGGATGAGTGAAAAATTTGATGCAAAAACAGAATTAGTGTCTGTTTGTGGAGAACGGTTGGGCTCGATGTTCCGGTGGGTCTCTTCCAACCTGGTGATTCTATGTATTGAGGTATTCTGTCTCTTACAATCTCCTTCATTTCTTCTTCTGAAGCTTCTGAAGTTAATTTCTTATGAAGCAAGTCTCAGATATGATCATTTCCCCCTTCCAATTTAAAGCTATTTGCCCTCTTCCTACCACTCCAAGCCCTTGTAAAAAGCCCCTCCCCAGCTTTCCCGGAGCCCCTTTCAGCACTGGAAGCTGCTTTAAGGCATCCCTGCAGCCTTCTCTTCTCCAGGCTGAATAAACCCAACTCTGTCAGCCTGGCCTCATAACAGAGCGGCTCCAGCCCTTGGATCACCTCCCCTCCTCTGGACCTGTTCCATCAGTTCCATCTCCTTCTTATGTTGGGGATTCTAGAACTGGACACAGGGCTCTAGGTGAGGTCTCACCAGAGCAGAGCAGAGGGGCAGGATCCCCTCTCTCCCTGCTGGCCATGACGCTTCTGATGCAGCCCAGGACACGGGTGGTTTCTGGGCTCTGAGCTCACGTTGGTGGTTCATGCTGAGCTTCTCATCCCCCAGCACCCTGAGATGTTATCTACAGGGCGGCTCTCAACCACATCATCCCCCATCCTGGATTTCATGACCCAGGTGCAGGTTGTCACAAGTCCTGGCACTGCAATCATCAAAACTAGTAGCTGAACCAGGGGATGAATCTTTCCTGCCACATGACTTTCCCTGGATGAGGGCTTCTCTATTTGATACACGGGTAGGACTCTCACAGCAGTTCTGTGCTTTTAAAATTTCTTTTTAAGAGATGACTTGAGAGAAAACAAAGATAAGCTCGTCCTGAAAGCTTCTGAACCCTGTTTGTGTAGTGGAATGCAAGCTGTGACGAGCTGCTTGCCGCTGCTCGATGACTTTGTGACAGTCTCATTTCTGCAGGTGTAAATAGAGATAAAAGAAAAGATCTGTCCAATTCAATTGTTATGTCAGTCAAGTCAAAGGAAAAACAGAGGCTCCGTTTTCCTTCATCACTGTGTTTCTGGAACGACTTGCTTTGGGTTTTAAAACAGGAGTGTGAGGTGCATCAAGGCGCATAACAAGAAAGAATTACCCTGACGGGTACTAGACAGCAGATTTCAGAAGTGACCAGCTCCTGCAGTGGGTACTTGATGGCTTCTGCGGACTGAGCCTGTAATTGCATGTTAACAACACGGCGCGAAATAGGTTGGTTGATGATAAAATTCTTTCTTGACTTCTGCTTTTCCTTTTTTTTTCTTTTTAGCATCAAGACATAGTCTCTTCAAAACACATCTGCAAATAAATAATGCCAGCATCACTTCAAGTACGTCGTCTTCTCTGATAAAAATTATCGAGACAGGTAGAAAATGACAGAAAAATTCACTCATGAAAGTCCCTTTCAAATTTCCTTTTTTCTATTCTAATTTTTCAAGGACTGTGTCTTCCTGATGGTATTTTAGGTGCCTGACTCCCCAAAGCATATAATTCCCTCACTCTGCTTTATAAATCCCACTTTTCAAATGGTTTTACGCATCAGGTAAGAGGATCTGTACAGGTTGGCTTAGTTAACAAAGCTCCCTCTGACTGAACAGGGTATCAAAGTCTAGTCCTTAAAACCTGTACACTTGTATTTAGCTTACACATTTGAAGACAGGCTAGGTCACAGTCTTCAGCACTCAAGTTCCAAAGCAGGCAGTGGATTTACACAAGGGATTAATTTGATTCTGTATTTAGATTAACAGTGCTCGTATAAGTACTGAATTAGAGCTGATGTCAATCTTTTATGCTAATTGCTAGCTAGACCCTGTAAAAAGGTACGTTTTGCTTGGACCACTTCTGTAAGATCGCTATCTATCACATGGGGAGAGCGTTACGCATTTGCTTTCCATTAGCATTAATAGGAGCTGTCCACATAAATCACTCATCACCAGCAAGGAAAGATAAAGTCTTACTAAGTTCAGAAAACACAGGCTTTCTCAACTGAAAAAAAAAAATCTATTAATAATAAAAAACCTACAATGTAAATATCTGGCATCTAAACGGTATCGTAACCCCGTGATATGAAATAAAGCAGTCCATGAAGTGATTGCTCCAAGGGGAAGCGCGGCTCGGCTACTTCCAAACCTGTTTTAAAAACTCATATAACCTCTCTGGTATTGGTGAAAGCATCAATAAAGCAAATAGCTGCAGAGGAAGGAGGAGGAGCAGGAGCACAGTCATTTCAATTGTTATTTTTATTGTCTTTTATTTTTCTCTGCAAGATAGCGACAAATCCAATAAACACCTTGTTATACATGTAGAGAGGACTTTCCTTGCTAGAAATAATAATTTAAAAAAAAATAAACAATCAGCTCTTAGCTAATCCAGATATAACTGGGCATCAGATCATTTAGGCCAAGAAGTTAAAGGTGTCCAGATGCAACGCTTGCTGCTTTGTTCCTTGTTGCTGTTCCTTACAAAATTGATGTAATTTATCTCACTAGGGCAGGAAAATTCATAGATCATTGGCCAGGACTCCCTGGTTCCTGGCACTGGACCAGTCCTGATTATGATCTCTGTAGCCGTACGAGCTGGCGATATGCAAAAAATAAAAGCAAAATTGTTTCTGGTGGTGTGAATCTGGATTGATTCTAGTGAGGACACAATAAAGTAACACTGAAAAAATCAAAAATAACCCAGTTTCATCTATCATGTCGCTATCATTTAACCCTTTACCTAGAAATGAGTGATATTTTTAAAAAGAAAGATATAAGTGGGTTGCCAAGAGTCTTATCTGTCTTATATGCACACATCCATTGCTTTGTGTTTCCTTCTCTGCTTAATAATACAAAATTAAGCATTAATTAGAAGTCATTAGTACAGCACAGCGCCACTAAAAGTCACCTATCACAAAACAAACTTGATGCAATGTTACGTTCGCAATTAACGTCTAAGCACAAGAAACTAGCAAAGTGAACGTTGTGAGCATGGGTGGGTTGTAAAAGAGGGGAGTGATTCCTCTTCAGAAATCATCACTTTGTCTGAATCTACATCTATTTAAAATATATTTATTGAGTTTCACAGCTCAGTGTGTAACAAAATTATTTTGATTCTTCCAAGTTCTTTTCTTGCAGGGAAGGCACAGTTTGGGCTCTCCGATGCCACAGTGTTCTGTGCCGTTGAGCGGAGTTTATTTGACTTGAAAACATTCCAGATAAACTCCTGCCATGACCCCGAGACACTGTGGCAGGGCTTCAGTGTCTACTTAAGAAAGATAAACAGCCTTGAAGAAACAATATCTGCGGAATCTACTGCTTCCACTGAAAAGTTATCCTTATGGATGGAGTGAGCTCTTGGCTAAAAATCTGAGGTTTTAGTTTATTCAGCCACAAAACTACAGGATCATATGCCTCTGTCTCTGATACATTAAAGAGCTTTCCAGTATGGCAAGAGATTCCCTGGATAGGTAACTGTGGTTGTGCTGATATAGTTCGTAAACTGATGTAATTCATTTGGGGTTTGGCTAAGGTTTTACCACCAGCCTTCATAGAATCATAGAATCATAAAATCACCAGGTTGGAAGAGATCCATCGGATCATCGAGTCCAACCATTCCTATCAAACACTAAACCATGTCCCTCAGGACCTCGTCTACCCGTGCCTTAAACACCTCCAGGGACGGTGAATCAACCACCTCCCTGGATTATTAGGTGGAGAGGAGCAGCTCCTCTTGCTAAAGGGGCATCATGGCAGACAAAGGTTAGATGGTTTTAGCTGCCACTGATCAACCCCTTTCCACTTTATCAAACCACTCATAAGCTTGGATTCACACTCAATCCGCAGTCCAAACATCCATAGAATTTACGTACGAAGTTGGTTGGAAAGGAACAGCTATAAGTGATAGCGATAACTTGGAAAAGCTTTTACACCTGAGTGAGTGGATGGGCAGAGGGGGGATGAAGTGTTGCATTTGGCAGGGAAATGAGACAAAGAGAATGAAAACTAGTAACGTGCTTAGATATTGTGACTTGCAACATCATATTCTGAATAAGGTGCTGAATTGTACTCATTGTCTTATTAGGAAGGTCTGATATCCTCACCGAAGAATTCTCTCTTGTTTCTTATCTGTTCAGGACTTATCACCAGGAAATAAAGATAGGCAGGTGAGCAAAGAGATAGACAGACACTAAGAATATCTTTGTCGTCTTATTTAGTTTGGATATTAAGAAAGATTTCTTTACTGAAAGAGTGATGAAACACTGGAAGAGGCTGACCAAGACCATTACAGAGTCTCCATCCCTGGAAGTGTTAAAAAAAGCCTGTAGGTGTGATGTTTCTAGATATGGTTTAATAGGAACTGTGGGGTTGGGTTAAGGGTTGGGTTGGATGATCATAGAATCATGGAACCACCAGGTTGGAAGAGACCCATCGGGTCATCGAGTCCAACCATTCCTATCAAACACTAACCCATGTCCCTCAGGACCTCGTCCACCCATGCCTTAAACACCTCCAGGGAAGGTCTTTTCAAACCTTAGTGATTCCATGATTCTATGATTTCCGATACCGTAATAAGATTCATAACACAGTGGCAGTGAGCAGC
>WAAB01016212.1:17808-40030 GCA_013389865.1 Piaya cayana | reverse complement strand
TTTTTAATCCTTATATATTCAGGAACACAGATGCAGTGAAAGAAGAGATACGGCGATAGGAAAAATCAAAAAAAAAAAAAGAACGGAAATGGCCGATTCTTTCTTTGTGACATATTTTCTCTCTCATCCTTGCATATTTGCATTAAAGTGATTGTGAATAATGTACATTTGACCAGTGCTGTCTGCGGAACTAATGCCTATTAAAGTGATGGGAAGTAGCATATGTTGTGCCTTGGGCAGAGAAAGTCCAATCACCCCCACTGCGCGCAAGTCTCCAAGTAAAATGCAGGACAGCCTGGGTTTTATCCTAAATGAACCCAGCAGGGAGAAGCAGGACATAGCCCCTCATTCCACATTTAAGCTTCTAAACTAAGGTTTAAAGAGTTCGATTCAGAAAAAAAAATGGGGGAATGTAACATCCATCACTTCATTTGCACTTGGCTCTAATGGTGTTAAAGCTTCTACTGGTGCAAAGGAGAGTGGAAAGGCAGGGGAAGTGGACGTGGATTCAGTTGTTTCAAGAAATGAGATGAATTTGCTTTATTGGTACCAAAGGAAAGAAAAAAAAGAAAGGAAACAAAAAAAAAAGGGGGGAGAAAAGACAAGAAAAGAAAGATATAAACCCTCCATCACTCTGCTCCTGTTATTCTTTCTCATTTTCTGCCAGTGCACGATTGTGTCGGTAATTGCAGAACAGTTTNAAAGAAAGAAAGAAAGAAAGAAAGAAAGAAAGAAAGAAAGAAAGAAAGAAAGAAAGAAAGAAAGAAAGAAAGAAAGAAAGAAAGAAAGAAAGAAAGAAAGAAAGAAAGAAAGAAAGAAAGAAAGAAAGAAAGAAAGAAAGAAAGAAAGAAACCCTCCATCACTCTGCTCCTGTTATTCTTTCACATTTTCTGCCAGTGCACGATTGTGTCGGTAATTGCAACACATTTTGGGTTTGTTTGGTCTCGCTTTTATGTTCCTGCGGTGCACTAGGAATGTTCTGCTATTTGAACAGTTTGTAAAGCTTTTTTTTTTTTTTGAGTCGCGTTACGTAATCTTCCCAACGACCTCCAGCCTCAGGTTCAGATCTAAAGGCGCCTTTCTTCTACCTGTGCGAACTTGATAGCTGGGGAGAAAAGAGAAAGGCAATTACCGAACTGCCTGAGAATAACAAATTCAGCTGAACTAAGGAAATAAAATTTGCCGAATTGTCATGTTTAGATCTGTAGCGATGAATTTTGCTTCATTACCTCCAGTGTTAAAAAAAAAAAGAAAGAGGGCGGGGGGAAGAAGGGGAAGGAGGCAAAACCCTTTCTCTTTTTTTTCCGCTATAGTATCCATCGGAGGAATTTATTTCTATTTCCAGTGAAATAAATTGTTCTTAAATTGAGCTGCATCTCTTAGTGATGTGGAAAAACATTCACTGCCAACGTAAATCAGGAGCAACTGCAGTGAAATGAATGGATTGTCATGGAATCCCAATTACAGTGGGGTGAGCTCTGAATATCCCACGAACTTGAGTTTAGTGTTAAGAAGAGAGACTGAAATTTCTTCTTTTTTCAGCGTAAGGATAAACTGAATAGTTAGTTTGATTTGTAACCTTGATAGCAGATAACTAGCATGCCTTAAACATTAATTATTGCTGGTTAAGTGTTTCAGAGCTGGCATTTTTAATTGCCTCTTCATAGAGTCAAAAGTAAAAGCTCTGACACCGGTTGGAGTCTAACTCTGTCTGAGAGCTATGACTGAAATTCAGATCCAGAGGTGTAGTCTGAAATTCAGTTACATCCCAGCTCCAAAGTACAAAGAAAGGAGCTGCTCGTTTGCATTTCTACTCAGGTAGTGACTGTAGACAGGAAAAATCCCTGGGTTTTGTCTGTTTATTGTTGGTGCTATTTAACTTTAAAAGGTAATCAGTAAATGAGAAAAACAAAAAGAGAGAGACTGTATTGCTGAGATAATTACAAGAAGAGGCGATTCGCATTAACAGAGCTTAAATTATATGATTAGACTTCCACTATTTTCCTCACTGTTGCCTAGGAAATCTAGACTGACTTTTGAGAAATTATTTTAGCTTTTATTTCCTCCTTTTTCCTTATCTCCCTTGCATAATTCCTTAACACCAGCAATAAGAAAAACACTATTAAATACTCTGAGACCCCCAGCTGGATTTCACAATGGGAAGCATCCTGCATCCACACGCTGTGGTTCTCATTGCTTTAAGCCACCCTAAGCACATAGGGCCACAAAAATTGGTGGCCTCACACGAGGCTGAGATGCTGTGCCCCTTCCCTCATTGTTATTGTTTGAGACTATGGAACATCACCACAAGCTGCATCTCCAAACCAATCTTGCTATAGAGGAAAAGGAGAGGGAGGAGGTTAAAGGTCAGGAGAATCATTTAGATGAACACTCAATGCAAAACCAAATAGTGAATAAAGCTGCATGAAAGAGAAGAGGAAGGTGTGTCGATGCAGGTGGAGGGTCATCGTACTACAATCCAGTAGACCAGACTGAACAGATCAAGGAGAAAAAAAGTGATGGTTTCCTCTTGAAAGGAACTGAAGCACACGGAGACTCAACCTCATCCCTCAGGATTAGATGTGTCTAATCCTAGTTGCCTTCACTGGACCTAATCCTGACCCCAAACTTGACCCCAGCAGATGGGCTCGTGTCCCCATCTCCATGGAGGTGCCTGATGCCCTGGGTTGGATGCTACCCCCAGGTGCCCCCTGTCCTCTTCCAGAGGTGGGATTCAGTTCAAGATTAAGAGAGGAATGGTTGGACTTGATGATCAGGTGGGTCTCTTCCGACTTGATGATCAGGTGGGTCTCTTCCAACCTGATTATTCTATGATTCTATGATTCTGTGATTCTATGTCTATGTACAGGGGTTTGAACTGGCAGGAGGTGTTTCTGCTCCCGTTTCAGCACAAATATAACCAATACAGCCAGCAGAGTCACATCAGGATCACTTTGCCACCTGGCATAGCTTGGCCACCCGCATGATATGAACTCTGTTCGCCTCCAAAATGAGACAGGCAGATTCAAATTGCCACTTGGGAAAATTCTTTGGTCTGCGCTAATTCATCTCGGTGAATTAGATTTTGTGAGAGTATCACATCAACCCCAGCCAAAACCACCCTACAGCCATGATCCAGGTCTCTCAAAATTGAGCATTGAAGACAAATCTTCTTCCTGCAGTTGCCAAGAAGGAACAGATTTCAGAGGTCCTGAGTGGTGCTAACAAGAGGTCAGATGTTCCTCACAAAGACACATCAGTTCCTACTGACCTATGTTGTGACCCTTTGAGTTTAGCCGCGATGCTCTGTGTGGCCTCATTCCCTCATTTATTTTGACTCTCTTTGCAGCCTCAGCTTTCATAGAATCATAGAACAACCAGGTTGGAAGAGACCCACCGCATCATCGAGTCCAACCATTCCTATCTTAATCTTGAACTGAATCCCACATACACTTATCCGTTTCATACACTTATCCATTATTACCTCACTTCTCATAATTACTGCTCCACTTTGGATGGTGTGTTTTAAACTACTCCCCCGACACCAGAGTTCAGGCATGGGCACACTTTTTCATGAACATCATCTTTAAATGCTTTTTTTCTGAGTTCTGAGATGTGCTCACTGCTGTTTTCATTGAGCTTTTGTCATATTTATGTCTTTGCCTCATTTTAGAATATTTACAGTTCTCAGTTAAGTAACTGGAGGGGAAGAAAAAGAGGAGGATAGATGTGAATTACAATCTTAAATACACAGATTTCTAAGATAACAAGAAATCCTTATGGTTATCCAGTCTGAATTTACACACGCATCTGAGAGTTATATGAGTAACATGACTCTTAGTTATAACCTTCCCCAGATCTATCAACCAACACGACAATGATGACAAAATGATTAAACCAGAATGAATGGTTGTGAACAAACGCCTGGTCAAAAATTCAAATCCAAATTCATCCCTAGGGAAAATAATTTTTGGAAACAATAAATTTACAGACTTTAGATCCTGCTTCCTATTGAAAAGCTGTTTGGTAAAGGTATAACAACAGCAGAGAGAACCTCAGAGCTGTTTCATGATAAAATTCTTGACCTTTTAAAATCAGTGAGACTTTTGCTGTTCACTTCAATTGTCCCACGATTTCTTTTCCAGTACTTTTTGTACATGTGCTGATGTGGTTTTGAAGAAAGGTATCTCTTCTGTGACAAACTATGAGTTGACAGAGCTCACGGCTCGGCTTTACGCTAGAAGGAAATTCTATGCAGCGGGAGCTCTTTTACCCCATGGGAATATTGTACCTCTCGGTTAAAAAGCCTCGCAACAAAACATAGGATGTAGTATAAATAGACTCAGTGATGCTACGAGGTCAGTCAAAAAATAGCTAACTCTTTCAGAGATGGATGGACGGGACCACACAGCTGTACATCTTGCTTGCTTTTTTTCCGATCCTGTTTTATTGCTAATTTCAACATGCATCTATTTGGCCTATGAGTAGATATGAAATTACAAGCAGCTACCGCCGAGCACAGCTGTTCATTGTCATCACGGATAGCAAAAAATGTAATCAGTCCGAAGCAGGATCACTCCTCTAAGGGGAAAGTATATTTAGCTATCATTCAAAATCCTCAGCCTGATACCCTTGATAGTGCAGTAACTCACTGTTTTGCCAGTGGGGCTGATAGAAGTTTCTTTGTTGTGATGGATGCATTTGCCATTACTCACCACACCGATTCTCCCCTCCCTCCAGCTGTTTTACTGTGGTGCAATCTCCCAGCCCATGAATCTTGCGGGATCCTAGCAGCCCAGCCTGTAACATTCCAGCCTGGCAAAATTAGAGCTAATAATTCAAACGAGCTGAGACACCAAACGGGGAAGAGTCAAAGGAGGCTTTTCATTAGAGGCATTGACTATTGGGGAACCTGGGAGATAAAGAGCGGTCCAGTAATCATGCTTGTCAAATCAGAAAGTGTCAATGTATTGATTACATCATTATAATTTAATTAATTACAGTTGTATCTCTCTGGATATTTAACTTGCATCTTGAATCATAGAATCATAGAATCACCAGGTTGGAAGAGACCCACCGGATCATCGAGCCCAACCATTAATTAATTAATTGATATTAGGATTTGGTTTTCTTTCCTCAAAAAATGAGGATTTTTTTTCCCCCATGTCTACGGTAGTTTGTTCTGTTTGGGTTTTTTTTTTAACATGAATTTCACATTTTGCATAAGGATGCTGACCTGGAAAATGAATCTCTGCAAGCATCTCAGCCCATTTCCACTCTGCTGGCTCCTTCTGAGATATTTCTGTGAACCAGAGCTAAAAGAAAAAGGTCTTGGTATCCATTGCATTGGAATCAGAGTGACAATACATCCCATGATATGATGGAGTCTACTGGCTGCATCTGTGATGTGCCTGTTGGTAAGCAAGGAACTGGCCTGGGAAAGTAAACCTAGTCCACATGATCCAGCAGGTGGTCACTGACTTGCAGTATCTGAATGTCTCTCACCTAAAGTCAACAGCAACAGGAAAATGAATAGTACATTGCAATGAATGCAACATTCCAGAAGGAGGCTTCGTGTGAAAGGGAGGATTTGGGAGTTCTCCCAAGGGACAGGGGACAGGATGAGAGGGAATGGCCTCAAGCTCCACCAGGGGAGGTTCAGGCTGAACATTAGGAAATATAATTTCATGGAAAGGGTCATTGGGCACTGGAACAGGGAGGTGGTTGAGTCCCCTTCCCTGGAGGTGTTTAAGGGACAGGTGGACGAGGTGCTGAGGGACGTGGTTTAGTGTTTGATAGGAATGGTTGGACTCGATGATCCGGTGGGTCTCTTCCACCCTGATTATTCTATGATTCTACAATATTACTGTGTTTTTACTGGATGTTGCTTTGATTTACTTGGTTAATGTTGTTACATTTGATAGATGTGATGTCTGATTTTCGTATCACCTCATCACTTATTTATTGCCAAGTGCCCACTTTTGCTCACCTAGAAATATCAGCACAAGACGATTAGAAATATTTTCTAAATTCTTTCAGGAAAATAGCTGTAGATACAAGCAGCCTGGGTGCCTGAATATACAGGGCAGGGTGCTATTCAATACGCTCTTTTCACTCTCTGTGATGTTGAGACAACATCATTTATGTATCTTGTCCTTATTTTTAGCTAATGTATTTTCGACTTTTATCTATGAAGCTGTCATCACAATTAATCTGGAGTAAGCAGGAGGAAGTCTGATATTGGATCGTAGCTGCCAGTACATCAGAGCAATCATTAAGCCCAACACTGCTAGGATTCTCAGGCTAATTTGTCTTTGTTTCAATGATGTAAAAAACCACTTGGAAAAAAAAAAAGCATCATTCCTCGTTGTTGAAAAGTGTGGGATTTTTACAAGTGCACGTGATTTTGACTGTTTTTACACAAGGGACGCAACACACGAGGTCTTTTTGCATTTTATTTAAAAAGTAAAATTGATTTCAGTGTTTGATTTCGGGTCTGCAGTGAAACACAGAAAGATCAATAGAACATATTTTCAGTCACCAGGTTCAGCTGCAGAGATCATGTTGCCTCCTGGTTCTGCCTCAGCAAAGATGGTCACATTAGCAAACACTCTCAAAGTGCCACTTCACTACACGTTCCTTCGTCTTTAATCACATCAACGGTGTGACCGGCAGGTTCAGGGAGGTTCTTCTCCCTCTGGACTCGGCACTGGTGAGACCGCTCCTCGAATCCTGTGTGCAGTTCTGGGCCCCTCACCACAAGAAGGATGTTGAGGCTCTGGAGCGAGTCCAGAGAAGAGGAACGAAGCTGGAGAAGGGGCTGGAGAAAAAGAGGAACGGCTGAGAGAGTTGGGGGTGTTTATCCTGGAGAAGAGGAGGCTGAGGGGAGACCTCATTGCTCTCTGCAGCTACCTGAAAGGAGGGAGCTGGGCTCTTCTCCCAAGGGAGAGGGGACAGGACGAGAGGGAATGGCCTCAAGCTCCAACAGGGGAGGTTCAGGCTCAACAGAAGGAAAAAATTCTTCACAGAAAGGGTGATTGGGCAGTGTCAGAGGCTGCCCAGGGAGGTGGTTGAGTCACCTTCCCTGGGGGGGTTTAAGGTGCGGGTGGACGAGGTGCTGAGGGACATGGGTTAGTGATTGATGGGAATGGTTGGACTCGATGATCGAATGGGTCTCTTCCAACCTGGTTGTTCTGTGATTCTGTGATCTGGAATTCAGTCACAGCTTCTTTCAGCTGAAGTATATTTACATCTCTTGAAGACTGAGTCCAGTGAGACTCCAACGCTGTTAACCTCTCCACGTGGAGAAATCAAATTCGATCTTAGATCTGAGCAGTAGGAGTGCAGAAACCACGAGGTCTAACTTCAAAAACATCCCTTTCTCCTCTCTATAAATGCTGGACAACCCTGTTTGCTGATAGAGGAAGAGAATGGAAGAAGAATCCTCTTTTGAAGGATGCAGCCTGAGAAACCACAAGCATGCAAACAGTTTGAGAGCAGAGGGACAAGAGGTTTATGAAAACACATGCATAATTCAGAGTCTCTAGTAACAAAACCTCACCAAGGTTCATGTTTCTGTTTCCTGATTGCTATCTCCTGGAAAAAGCGCATGCAAACTCTTTCATCCCTAAAGCCAGGGACACAGCGCTCTGTGGTCCTTGAATCAGAACCTGATGCACGACAGGATCCACATGAAGAAGCTTCTTGGCTGTGTTGAATATCCACCTATGACTTGCTTTACAAAAGGGGGTTGTGTGTTTTTAAGGAACAGAGAACTTCTGAATCCAGATCTTTACAATAACACTTCCCACTGCTTTCATCAATCTCTTAATATCTCTGTTTTTTCCTATCTCTTTTATAATAGGGTACAACTTGTAGAGTAATAATAACTACCTCACAAGAAAGATATGAAGCTTAATTAAATAAAGGCTGATTATCAGAAACTCAGAGCATGTGCAGCGCCTGTTTGCTGTAGCTTTCCTGTTGCTAAGCTTCTCTGCAGATCAAGCCTGGGCTGTACTAGAAGTGATATGAATCATCTGTATCAAAAGAAATATGAGTCATTCGAGGCAGAGCTATCCAAGACCACAAACGAGGCATTATTGTAATAATGAGAGAGTTATAGAGGAGACAAGGGGAGAAGGATCTCCCGATTCTTTTAACCAAGTCCCTATTCTAGGCCCCTACACAATCTCCTTAAAAATGTGCCTAGTCTTCACTTGAACTTCTTGACTGAAAAAGTCTAGCCAGTAATTCATAAAAGACAGAAAGCAGATGACCCTCAGTCATCTTTACACCTAAACTCAAACCAGACTTCATCAAGTTCCTCTAAAGTTCTTTGTACTGCTGGTTGCAAGCTGGGACTGGAAGTGGAAATGCCAAAGCATCCCAAAGACAGGCAGCATTTGCGATGGGATGAGAAGCAGATGTTGAAGAAATCTCTGAAGAGATGATCTTCTCACAGAAATATCAGGCCTTTTTTTTTGTATAATTCAAGTCCAAGGCTTTAACAAACAGGTGTCTGCAGCCTCCACTCCAAGAAAACTCTCTTTATAGCACCTTTTGGGTCACATCCAGCAGTTCTATAGCTATCTGAGGTATTCTGGAGCATCTCAAAGGGATCATGACCTATATGAGTTGCTCACTCAAATCCTCAACGTACCTTGATTTAATCTGCCCAGCTGAAGATATGTTAAATAAGACATATCATTTCACAGAATCACAGAATCACCGGGTTGGAAGAGACCCATCGGATCATGGAGTCCAACCATTCCCATTTAAAGTACTGGTGCTCAGTATTGCTCTGAAAATCAGGACTAGTCATCTTTAAAATTAGTCATAATATTCAGCTATCAAAAAAAAAAAATTCAAGGAGCCTCAAAAGAGTGAGAGATCCAGTTTTCAAGGACAGGCAATGGGTTTTTGCAATGCTCTAGGCATCCCACCCTTCATCCAGAGTGTAATTCTTGACAGCAGCACTTTTATAATCCACTGGATTTCAGTATAAGTTAATTGATGCTCAGACAACAATGAGAGAGGAGGGATCTATTATCATGCTAAGTGGAGTTGAGAAGGGAGTCCGAATCGTTCCTCTCCGGTATTACTGTCTGTCTTTGTGATCTTAAAAAGGATGTTGGGCCTGAATCCTTAATACTCTTTAATTCCCATGGAATTTAAGTGTCTTACCACCATCAGCACCGTCCACTTGTGAAGATAACTGCACTGAATATCACAGAATCATAGAATCACCAGGTTGGAAAAAACCTATCGGATCATCGAGTCCAACCACATCATCCAGCTCCTCTGGTGAGGAGTAATGAGTAACTGTTGTAAGTGAAGGATGGTCAAATAGAGAAATTCGTTGTATTATCTCACTTAAAAAAACAGAAGCCACACGTGAGATTCATCTTTCTTTGAGTGTGTTTAAAGTCTTGATGACTTGAACCACGGCACCGTGCTTAAAGGTGTAGTGACCACCTGCAGGAATCACTGCAAGCACCTAAGATTTAAAAAAAAGGCAATTCCAGAGGCTTGTTTATCTCAGCTTTATTAAATCCTTATTTTAGGCCTATGTATCTCATGAATATGTATCTCAATGATCCAGCGGGTCTTTTCCAACCTGGTGATTCTATGATTCCATGAATTATCAGTCTTCTCTATTGCATACAAAGGGAGTCCAGAACAATCTGCTTAGATTTAGACTTCTAACTTGGAGACAACTAAACTCCACCTTAAAAGAGCACTGAGGCATAATTTTATATTTTAAACTCCAACCACAAATCTGGGTGCGTCTTTTGGCAGAATATTTACAACAAGGATTTTCTTCATTAAAACCTACTTATTTTTAAGAAAATAATAACAAGTTTAAGAATGAATGTATTACAATTTATATTTTACATTTTATGGCTCTTCAAGGCTCTAACTGAACATAACATTTTGACTAAAGAGGGTTTTTAAGGGCAATCAAACCAAATGGATATTAAATGAGGATACTGTAAACACATTTATAAAATATTACTTCTTTTTACGTGTGCACTATCATTATTGTTGCCATATACCTGAGTATTAGCATTTTTGCCTCTAACTCTTAGAAAATCTCAGAGTGCTTTACAGTGATTAATTAATTAATTATACCTCCGACTCGTTCTGTTGGATAGAAAACTACCTGATGTGTTCCCTGAGGCACAAAGTCCCTTATGGTTAGAGAACAAGTGGGTAGAAAAATTAAATCTTTTTGCCTCCTGCTTCACCCCCAAGAAGACACATAGTGCACCACAGGGCGCAGGCTGAAATATTTCACCAGTCTGACCAGTTACCTGTGGACACCTGAGGTGGCTGCAGATGGGAAGGTTCATGAGACGAAGAGCAGCTTCACGCTCCACCAAGCCCAAGATTTTAAAATAAGTAGGTGCTTCGCCACTGTTTGTTAAAGCCAAGGGGAATTCAAACTTAAATTTCGTTTCTTGAAGAACTGGAAATTTCTCATTGCTTTCGAGGTGCTTGGATTTCTGAAGCACACACGAAGCTCCTATCACTAACGCCTGGGGATGGGAGCACTAATCGCACTAGAGTCTGTACTCGGTGCATGGACCAGACGAGGCATCCAGCTCTCATGTGTGTGTTCAGAGAATCATAGAATCATANCAATCACCCTTTCTGTGAAAAATTTTTTCCTCATGTTGAGCCTGAATCTCCCCTGGTGGAGCTTGAGGTCATTCCCTCTCGTCCTGTCCCCTGTCCCTTGGCAGAAGAGCCCAGCTCCCTCCTCTCCACAACCTCCTCTCAGGTAGTTATAGAGAGCGATGAGGCCTCCCCTCAGTACAAAAGAGACAGGACCCTCCAGGCAGTGATTTGTTCAGCCCTAAAACAGGTTTCTAGCTGACTGCTAGGGCTCGGTGTCCAGTCTGTAGACAACCAACCTGAAGTGAGCTTAATCCCTTCATAAACAGCCAGCTACTGCTATAAAGCAGGTCTTACCCAAATTAAATCACTTTCTTTTAGTGCTACATCGACCAGACCACTTGTTTCCAGCCCAAATAAACATCTCCAGTAACAACGAAAACCAAATGTGAGAATTAACAACATAAACACTCGTTTCGATGTAAAAATAAATCCTTGTTTTCGAAGGCTGTTTGGCTTGAATCAAATACCCCGCTAACCTTTGAACCAGCACTGGGAAGTTTCCATTCCAGTGAGGGCTGTAGGGATCGGTGCCAACAACCTACACTCCATCCCCAGTTGGCAGGAGGTTGGCAAGGGTACAAAAAACCATGTTAACAATGATGCTTTTTTCCCCTGCATATACAGTAAACCTTATGTGTACCAACACACTTGTTTAAACAGCTTTTGGAATCTGACTCAGAGTCTTCATGAATGCATAAAAAGTTCCAGATGTTAAAATGTCCCAGGATGTACATTTTAACCGACTTTGTTCTGCGCTTGTAGAGGGGGGGCATATTGATTAGAATTGCTGGCATCCTCACTGCTTCAGTTTTCCTGCTTCCTACGGAGCAGCGTTTGCCATGGAATGACAAGTCCTTGCGCTGTTTATTCCTAGCATGGTGCTCTTGGGATCCTGGGTGCTTTGGAAACACCCTTTGCATCAGGAACTGGAGAGTTGATGAGGGAAAAAAGAAAAAAAGGGGAAATAAAGCGGGCTGAGGCTTCACAGGTGCAGCAGAGGAGAGGTTGAGGGCAAGAGGAGAAGGGGGTGAGAGAGAAAAGCTCTTTGCCCTTCTCTACTGTTTTTTCAATGATGGGGTAAGGCACAGGGCTGGGTCCAACCATGAGGGCTGCTCAGCTGCACCTCAACATCGGTAAAGCCCTTTGCACTTGTGCAAAGTCACTGTTTACCTGAACTCTTACACGTTATTAAATTTAAGGCTCAGAATCCCCTGTAGCCGTTTGCTTTTATTAACAGTGAGCACGTGTGCACCGCCAGAGGATCCAGGGCCTGGGAGAAACAGGCTGCAGAATGCTGAAACTTCAGGGAAAGCCAGTTAGAAGCAAAGTATCCTGGATGATTCGCATGGGTGTTACCATAAAGTCTTAGCAGAGCTTAAAAAGCAGATTCTGTGACTGTTTCTGACCTGTTTGCATTGATGTTCTACCAGTGCCGCTTTGCAGATTTCAGTTTAGCTACTTCCAAATACGACTAAATGAAGCTTGGATGCATTTCTCTCAAGTTCCTTCATTTTTCTGGTTTCTAAAATGATGAAGCACTTAACACTAAGTCCATGAAAGCTTGATGAAGCCTGTGCTCCTCCACACTTAGATCCAGATCTTAAAACCTCATCCAGATCATTTACCACAAAGACCCAAAAGAAGGATCACAAAAAGCAGCAGGTACCCACTCGATGGGGTAATCCAAACGATGATATTTAAGCCACCTGACAAGTCAGCAGGCACCATCAGGAACAACAAAGAGCTCTTCAGAGACTACATTCATGTTTTACACTATGATTTTTCACGGCACAATGCACACATGGTGACGGGAGCAGGAGTTTCCCATCCTAGAATACAAGCCAGCTGCAGAGCTCTTTTCATTCTTATTCCTGTGGTCCCATAAATTTTGTGTATCTCCCCACAGAACAGCCCACGCCTGGTGCTAGATACAGAGGAAAAGCCCCTGCTGCCTTCCTTTTCCTCCTTTGCACCAGATCTCAGGCTATAGAACAGCTCATGATGTGGAAGGTGCCTTCAGGGCACGCGGATCAATGTCTCCTTAGGGCAGTGACGTTTTAGCTGAATCCACTCTTGAAGACTTAGGAATGATCTGTGCAATTCTAGGTTTGGGGGCCACAGAACATAGTCAGACAGAGATCCCAGCAGACACACACAACTCAGGGTGTCATTTAGAGATAAACAAGAGGTTGGCAGCGGGCAGGTGGCAGGAGCTTCATGATCTTGGCCACGACTTTGGATGCACAACACTCTTCAGGGTTGGAGTGGGGTAAAAATAATCTAATTTGGCCTCTCAACTCAAGTTTCTGGGGTATCAAATTAAAATTAAATGTAAATGCGAGCTGGCACCCCTTCTGTGCTCCTCCAACAGCGTTGGCTACTTCCCATAGGAGGACATTTAATACTTAGAGAGCCCATAGGTACCTGCCTCTTGAAAACAACATTTTAGTCCCTTAACCTCTAACAGAATCCCACCTCTCTTTATCTCTAAATTATACTTTACGTGTCTGCATTCTTGGTTTCATCTGGCATAGGACTGCAGGCAGTGCCTAAACATAAACTTAGGATTTCTGTGTTATCCAAGGGGTGGGAATATGGTTTCACGTCCCATGAATTTGGCTAATGGTCGCAGAGAGAGGATGAAAGACAGATGAAGGAGAATACTGTAACACTATAATTAATGCTTAAAGACTGGAGGTGTACAGAAGCTTGAGTGGTTCAAAGCCTTTGGCTGGCTGATATTTAGATTAGCAATCTAACCTAATGCATCTCAAACGCTAAAGCAATTTATTTGGAATGGAGGTGTCAACCTGGAAGCGCAGGAAGAGTGAATTCACCTCACCGAACTTTAACCATCAGAAAGCTAGACATCTGTCTACACGGTTTAATCAGTTCCTCTTAAAGTCAGGGGGGAAAGACACAAACCTCTAGAAACGGCCTAATCCATCCTCATATAAGTGAGACGAAGTGCTTTCTGGAGGATCCTGTCTGCTTCCATTGACTATCGAGAGATGATCAACAGCTGAGACAACTCGCTGAGATTAGGTACCTACTGTCTAGACATTTAACATTACACGAGACTAATCTACCCCCCAGATATTCAGATTCTCTTTAGAAATCTCAGGAGTGTAGTTGCAGCAGCAAATACTGCTTTTGCATACTTACGCTTCCCAGAAGAGAGTTCTGATGTGCTAACGTGTCTCTTTTTCTTCAACAACGATTCATTGCCATTCTCCTCTCCCCCTGTTTAAACTCAGGTATATGTGTACCTGAGTAGGTACGAGTAGACGAGGTCCTGAGGGACATGGTTTAGTGTTTGATGGGAATGGCTGGACTCAATGATCCGATGGGTCTCTTCCAACCCGGGGATTCTGTGATTCTGTACGTGTACATAGGATACAGGTGAACTAATTGTAGCTGCATATGTAATACAACATGCACGTATTTTATGGCATTTGGGTTTATTTGGTTTCTTTTGAACAGACAACTGCGAAATCTGACAGTTTCCAAGTTTCTGCTTCTTAAATTCTAAGCAAGGTATAATTTTCGTGATAACTATTGACCATGGGACGCTTCTGGAACTTAAAACCCTTATCAAATTGTTAATTATTTTATAGGCTTAAGGATTATTTTAGAGCCACATTCTCCCAGGTGCTGTAGTTATCTTGTCCTGGGATATTTAAGTCGTGTTAACCTCTGAACCTGTTTTATTGTTTCTTCCCAACTTAGCCAGATGAGGCTTTTAAAGTTCACGCTTAAAATTAGCCTCTTGTCCGCTGAGTCTTATAAGTGTCCTTATCTATAGCTTGTGGTTCTGACCTACAGTCAGTGACTATCAGCCACACAGCCGAAATAATCAGCTTTTTTCAAAGAAGAAAAAAATGAGGGAGAGAAAAGAAAAAAACACAACGTATACAGTCTGTTTATATCCTAATAATATCAAAAGGACTTTTTTATGCAGGAAAATAAATTACCAGATAAATAGCTTGCTTGGATGCTAAACAGATTAGCCCTTCATGCCGTTTGAAGGAAGAAAACTGCTTTGTAACAAGAAAATTATTTTCCTGTGTCCTATCTCACCTGGCGCATTCCCCTCCCATCCTACTGATAATTTCAACAGGCTTTTTATGAAGAGCAATTCCAGACCCCATTATTGTTCCAAGCTCTGACATTCACATAGGAAATGAAAAACTGCCCCAACCTTCCTTCCTGCTCATAAAGTCCTGGAAGAGGTGGATAAGACCACAGAATCTTTTGACTTAGGGTACAATTTTTTCTGTATTTGCATAAATCCCCCAGGCAGGCAGGAGGAGACAATATTTCAAGCCCAATCCCAAATATTTCATTTGGAGCGGTTATCTCGTAATTACAGAGCTGCTGCCAATTAGCTAAAAAGAGAAACCTGTAGAATAATTTTGTGCTGTGAGGAAGGGATGGGGCTGAGGGGCTTTAACAAATCTCGTGTGTAGATATGGAGTTCTGAACTAGAACGGGCAGCCCCACAGAGTGACCGATGACTTCGTTGCCTGGAGGATACACATACCCTATCGACATCGATCGAAACACCTTTTCCTCATGAAGATGTTTTCTCTTGTGGGACAACCATTGCTGCCACTGTGATTTAATAGAACAGGGCGATATTATAGGCAATCTGGGGCACAGACTGCGTTCACCCACCAAAAATGCACTGAGAATTTAGAGATAATATAATTAACTTTGGCAGGGGATTAGTGTCCACATGCAGAAATTCCCTGGAAGCCTGACGGCTGCAGAGAAAAAAAAAAAAAAAAAAGCCTTTCCTTTAACATCACCTGAAACACAAAGTCTGCAGTAGCAGGCTCCCTCGATGTCACGTCAGTCCAGAATAAAGTGAGATGAAGAGGGTTACCTCTGGGCCATCTGCAGCTCTCGCCGAGAAACTTCTTCTTAAAACATCTTAGACTTTCCGTTCCTTCACCAGCTAATGGAACTTTGGGATTTACAGCCATTGCTAACTCACATCTTGCTCTTGAGGGTTTCTAACCCACTCATTTGCTTGTCTGCACACACGCTTACTCAGACTTGCAGCATTGATGAGTACACAGGCTGCTCAAGTCTTTTACGTGAACACATGAGACTGTGGTAACGAGAGGATGAGGCTGGAGGCAAAAGCGAAGAACTCTTCCATCTTCGTGATGTATTTACCATTCATGAACCAGACTCTTCTCCCTAGTGATAGGGGACCGGACGCGAGGGAATGGTCTCAAGTTCCACCAGGGGAGGATCAGGCTCAACATAAGAAAAAAATTCTTCACAGAAAGGGTGATTGGGCAGTGGCAGAGGCTGCCCAGGGAGGGGGTTGATTCACCTTCCCTGGAGGGGTTTAAGGTGTGGGTGGACGAGGTGCTGAGAGACATGGTTTAGAGACTGGTGGGAATGATTGGACTCGATGATCCCATGAGTCTCTTCCAACCTGGTGATTCTATGATTCTATGATTCATGTCTTGTGGTGTCTCTCTAAAGGAAGAGCTTCTATGGCATTTTTTGCAAGTTCAAGGATACAAGGTAAAATGTTCCCTTCGGAAAAGTGCTTACGGTCCTTTTGGCCAACCAAAAGTGTAAAACATTATCTCATCCAATATAAATGGTCCACTCATCACCTCTCAGGCTTGGAATGAGGAAGGCACCTCTCAGAGCATGGCTATGCCTACAACAGGTTACAAGTGGAGCTCTCATGAGTATTTGACGTCTCCTATTCATTCGCTAACATCTCCAGTGCAGACTCCTCAGAGACCCCTTACATGTTCCTATGTCACCTGCATGCAAGCACATGGACTTTAGCTTTACATGCAGATTCAGTGTCCTAAGGATGAGTTAATACAACCTTCAGTGTCACCTCAAGGCCAGCGTGAAAGAACAGTACAAATTATAGACACTCACTGTACGAGATCCCTAATGTAGAAGAAATACCATGTCACCACTGCCTGACAGTCAAATTACTTACATCCCAGTCCCAGAGTGCTTGAAACGAGATGGATCTTTGGATCTGGTTGGATAGATGGGCAAACTGCATTTTCTTGGAAGCTGCGGTGTCTAACCAAGTAGGCACTTTCCCCTGATGGCTTGAAGATCACATCCAGAACAAATTTGACAACTATAAATATGTGAAATCAGTAAGGATAAAATATTTCTGCCTATTAGCCTTCCCATTCTAAAGAATATCTGCCTGTGGGTGTTACCAGCCTGACCTACAGCGATGGGGTTTCTACCTACTAATTCATTGGCCCTGTGTAATTATACTCAGTATTCAACTTGGTTACTTCAAAAAAAAATCTTATTTTTCCATATATATTCTACAAGGAAAGTTATTTACACATGGGGATAACAAAACCACGTCCTTCAAAAAGATCCTATGATACACTGACTCTGACCCATCCCAAACGACAAGGGTGGGTCCTCCTCTTCATGTCTTCAAGGACACTCTGTGTTGCTTTAAGAGGAGAGCAGTGGCATTCCATTTCTTTACAGTGGACAAGACTGAGGAAATTAAGGCCAAGCCCTGTCCCTACTGAAATTAATTAGAATTTTGCTTCTGACTGAAATGAAAGCCAAATCAGACTTTCATAACTACTTCTCCGAGTACTTTAATAGCTAACCCTGTGTTTTTATAATGTCTGTATTTAAATAGTTTATTCATTTAACAACATCCTTTCCCCTTCATTTAAGTCGCAAATAAACAGAAATTGTTGAGCTGATGCCTAAAAAGGAGAAAAAAATGTAAATATTTGCTACGATAACAACTAAAAATTAGGATTCACCTCTGGCTCCGCATTTGTTAAGGACAAATTGGGTCCAGTAATTTTTATTGCACTCACTATAAAACAGACCACACACTCGTTTCTTTTAGAAATGTTTAATCAGGGATTAAAAAAAAACCTTTGTGTGGTTGCTAGGACCTGTAGCCCCTCAGCATGTTCGGAGGGTCGTTTGTTGGAGAAGATCACCACTCTCCCTCTTGATCCATTTGAAACAATAAAAATGCTGGGGTGGTTACAAGGAGTTGGGTGCTGGAGGGGGTGTCTGCTGCCACCAAAAAGGGTGATCGTGTCTGCTTTTGCGTCAAAGTCTCCCAAATGAAGAATAATCTGCCCCATATGGATACTGGTGGGACTAGGTTGTGCCATTCAGGCCTCGTGCCAAGTGAGTGGGGCTTGATAGCTTCAAGCCGTCTGCTGTGGAGGATGGACTTATAACTCCTTATGTTAGAGATATTATTTGAGTTTTCTACTGTTTCAGTCCTTTCTTTTACTTTTCAGGTGTTCGGGAACCATCACCAGGCTGGACACAGCCTGACATACGCTGTTTCTTTCTTGTGAAGCTTTTCCAATGTCTTTTCCACATCTCCAAGCAATATGACAACTGGTTAAATGCCATGCTGCCTTTCTCTAAATAGGTTATGAAAGCGAAGGAAATAATGAATTGGAGGTGAAACCAAGAATCATAGAACAACCAGGTTGGAAGAGACGCACTGGATCATCGAGTCCAACCATTCCTTTCAACTGGATTAATGAAAACACTTAAACTGCAAGTAACCGACTCCAAGTCAATAAAATATTTCTATGAAGTGGCTGATGACACACATTTTCTAAGTGGATTATAAGGAAATACACAGGAAATCCAATGAGGGAATTAAGATATACAATAATATAATTAACTAACTAGGAGAAGACCAAGAAATTATTAGGACAACCTGTAATTTTTTTCCACATTTTATTTCAAATTAGTAGAAATTGCACAGGGAGGGGGTTGAGTCACCTTCCCTGGAGGGGTTTAAGGGACAGGTGGACGAGGTGCTAAGGGGCATGGGTTAGCGACTGATGGGAATGGTTGGACTCGATGCGGTGGGTCTCTTCCAACCTGGTGATTCTATGATTCTAAATAATGGAGGAACCAAGATGGAAAGGTCGAGGGATTCTCACAACTGACCTTACTCCCTCTTTTCCTCAGGTCCAGGCCACACTTAGCCTCTCCTTGTCCACTGCATCGGGTTGTTCTGCTCCCTGGCAGAGCAAGGAGTTAGTTCACGATGGAAATCGAGCCAAAAAGGCCTCGCTCTATACAAATGCCAAATGTTGTTGTTGTCACGTGAACGCTGCTGCTCCGCTGATCTGATGCCATAAAGAGGGAGTCTGGTCTGGCTCAGGTTGGGGACACAGCCGGAGTGGTCACGCTGAAGTCACACACATGGGGTTGCGTAGGTGCTCAAAGACCCTGCCAAGGCAGAGTCTATAAACGCAACGTATGGTTTCGAACCGTGGGTCGTGGCCAAATGGTGGAAAACTCGCTCATGTTTCAGCTCGCAGGTTAAGCAGGGAGATTTGAGGGAATCCTGTCCCCGTACCTAGCGCAGCTGCCAAAAGCTTCTGCTGCACTTTATACCTCCAGAGACCAAGGGGGAAAAAACACCTCACAAATTTTCAGCTGGTGAGTGCATCACGAAGGCCTCTCCTGGTCTCACTGCCACCATTCACAGCCAGAGTTATGGTCTCTAACAACCTTTTGCACGGCCTGGGAAAGGCCTGGCCAATTCCACTGTTTTCCCTGTAATAAGAAAGAGCAGAAGAAACTTTACGGTTTATGGACACAATATTCTCATTAAACCTTCACTGTGGCTTCCAGAAGTTTTAATAAACCAGCTGGTTAATCACAATTATATCCCTCCCCCCTTCACTTTATGGAAAGATCCTGTGGTCAGGAAATATAAAACTCTCAACACGTTGACCACAGTGAGGATTACAGCCTCACGCGGTGACACTTTACCAACTGTAGATCTTGTGTGCTGCACAAACCTCAAACAACCTCATAAACAAGTTTGAAGCAGACCTAACGCCAGGCTTGCCAAGGAGAACATCAAGAGTGATTCTGTTAATGAGGTCTGGCTGGAGCTGAAACACCTCTCCTAAGTGTGTTATTTTTAATCAAGTCATTTCCAGCAGGAACCTTTATAGAAGTGTGCGGTGAGTCATTCCTTAAAATTTACACTCGAAGGCCCCAGTCTTGGGCCACTGATGTCACTGGAAGCTTTAGCAGTGACGGATGAGAGTTGAATCAGACACCACTGGCTCAACACCCAGTGACTTAACACCCACTAACCAGACCACAGTCCATGTCCTCAGACTCTCGTACCCTGGAGAGAAGGCTGGGAGCGTGATCCAAGAGCTCAGTGCTACGACAGATGAGGAAGTTCATAACAAATCAGAGAAGCATTCATGTGTTTCATCACCACTGCCCTGGGGCTCACAAATGGGGTGCTCTGAGCGCCCCGAGGTGCCCAGTCCAGCAAGCACGCTCCGATCTGGGCAGGATAGGTGAATAATTAGTGGTATTATTTCCAGTTCATGACCATTTTTATTCAAAGTGTAACTGAAGAAAGAGGTGGTTTTGCCCAGGAAAAGGGAGACATAAGACCAGTGCCCATCTCCACACAAATCGTTTCAGGCCCCTGTCTCCCAACAAAGACCCTGAAACCTTCAGAAAAAAAAAAAAAAGATTCTCACTCCCTTCTGCTGCAATCAATCCACTGTAAAACCCAGAGTGCAGAAGCAGGGGGGAGTACAATTTCCTTCTAGGTAGCTATTTAGGATCCTAGACCTGCGTCTGTATTACAAATGTGGAGGCTACACTCAAAGATGCTCCACTCTTAGCAGAAATGATGTGTTCCTCTAATCAAAGTCTATACATGGGAGCAGAGTGACGGAAAGGAACTGACAAAGCATCAGAATAAAATGGATGTGGTGAGCACATCCGTGACCCTAAAGATACTGCGAAAGTTGAACTCACATCCTAGCCAGTAGGCCATGAAATCTGAATCCTCCTGGGACAAACTGAATCATAGAATCACGAGGTTGGAAGAGACCCACCGGATCATCGAGTCCAACCATTCCCATCAAACACTAAACCATGTCTCTCAGCATCTCATCCACCTGCACCTTAAACCCCTCCAGGGAAGGTGAATCAAACCCCTCCCTGGGCAGTTCCAGTGCCCAATGACCCTTTCTGTGAAAATTTTTTTCCTAATGTTGAGTCTGAACCTCCCCTGGTGGAGCTTGAGGCCATTCCCTCTCGTCCTGTCCCTTGGGAGAAGAGCCCAGCTCCCTCCTCTCCACAACCTCCTCTCAGGTAGTTGCAGAGAGCAATGAGGTCAAGTCCACTGAGAAGTCTCTTCCCACCTGGTTGTTCTATGATTCTATGACGTTCATCCACCGCAGTCTAGACACTCGTGTCAGCATGGACGAAGCTACTGGGAGAAGCTCTCTCTGTCCCTATAGAGGGAGCCTCTGCCACTTAAACAGGTGCCAACCTCATAGACAAGTAAAATTTGACAGGGTTAACTTCAATCCCTTAGCAAGCAACCAGAATATGGCTCCCTGCCCCATTTATGCATGTAATAAATGAGGGATAAAGCAGCTGTTCCAGCAGAGCTGAGGAACGGCTGCATTTTTTCCTCGCTCGCACGCCATGCCTCTACTCACTGAGCCACGTTGCCTCTCTAAAGGTTTCCTACTCCTGGAAATTCACTATTTCTGGATAATGGTTCCCAAGTAGTTGTTTAATTAAAGCCCCCATGTAGCCAATTTTATTCCAGAATTCTGGAATAGCTGTTCTGGTAAATTCTGAAGTGTCAAGAAGCCCTAAGGCTCACAAAGAGGAATGTGTGCCTGTCTCAATGAGAAGCTGTTAAAAGGAAGGTGAAAATAACAGAAAACTTGCTTATACTGGTAAATGGCAATGAGAGTGTTGCTGGTAACATCATTTTAAATCATTCTGGCACACAAACAACTAAAGCTGCAAAACTATTTTGGAGAGGAAAAGAAGGATTGGATTAATTCAACTTCTTTTTAGATTTACACATGGTCTTCCAGGTTACAACTTATTCACTGTTTGAATTCACATTCCAAACGGTTGGACTCGATGATCCCGTGGGCCTCTTCCAACCTGGTTGTTCTATGATTCTATGATTCTAAATCATTTCTTTAAGGATCTTGGTCTTAAGCCTCTGCAATTTTCATTGTATATATCTGATATACGAAAATCAAGCTGGACTAATCTGGTTTTATTAGATGCGTAGTTTATGAAGTGTTAGTTCTTTTCCTTGATTGAATTAATTTAGTTCTTAGAAACACAGGTTATACGTGAGAAAAATATTTGAAAATACCTCCCCCACAAACCTCCTCTAACAGTCATTGGAAATCCCTTGTTTGATCAAACTGTCCTGCAGTAAACTTACAGGCTAAACCAAATATTAAAAAATGAATCATAGAATCACCAGGTTGGAAGAGACCCACCGGATCATTGAGTCCAACCATTCCCACCAATCTAATACACCGGGATCATGAACACTGAAAAAATATGTAGAGTATTTTATTTGTGCAAGTAGTCAATGTTCTGTAGAGTAGCCCAGACCCATTCACTATTGGGTTCATTAATTATAGTCCACGTTCCTGGTACTGAGCACTTATTCAAGCATGTTTAGTGCTAGTAAAGTCACTGAGATTGCTTG
>WAAB01016211.1:6093-68159 GCA_013389865.1 Piaya cayana | reverse complement strand
CTTTTTTTTTTTTCTGATGAAAAGAATTATTAGAAATAAACCTATTAAAAGCCTTTGGGAGACTTTCTCTTTGAAAAGAGATGTCCCTACCTTTCTTTAGGACAGGGGCTGTATGTCCGACACAGCTTTGCATCACACCTAGTTTCATGCCAGACTAGATCTGACTGAGTTGTGTTTGGAAAATCTAAGCATATAATTAGTAGAAACCTCTATTTATTCAGCAAAATTCCCTTGGAGTTCAACCCATGCCTGGATGTGATTCCTCCTCCCCATTCCACCTCTGGGCTGCCACAGTGAGATTCTTTTGCAAAAATCACAGTGGGAAAGACCAAGTACAGGGGTAGGAAAAGGTCTGGGAGTAGAATTTGGCTCAGACCCATGCAGATTAGCCTCACTTTCAGAGAACTGTCTTAGACACGTCTAATTTGGACACAGGTAAAGCCTTGAGCTTTTATTTACAGCAATGCTTCAGGGTTATAGTTGTGGTTGGCTTCTGCAAAGCTCTGCTGGGAGATGCCGTCTCATGCACGGGCTCTGAAAAATCAGAAGCATTTCAGGTTGGGCATCCCAATTGATTCTGTCCTTCAGGTTGATCTCACCTAGCCCAGGTTTTGTTCTTGAGACCAAGCCTTCCCTTGGTATCCATCACATGGCATGAGACTGACAAGGGCTTCTTCATGCGCATCAGCAAGGTGTCAAACCTGGATGGAAGAGAGCCATGGAGAAGCCTGGAAGATGAACCCTTCTGCTCCCAGGGTGAACGGTGCCCACCAGTACAGACTGGAGCTGCATGCTGAACAGGGATAAATGTGAACAAATAGGCAATAGCTGCTCAGTACCTTCTCATATTTGCACCACTAAGATGGGAGGGGTGCTGAGGGCTCCACAGGACTGAGAACATTCAGTGAAAGATGTTGACAAGACGTGCATGAGTTTAAAGTCTAGATAAGAGCTGTCCTTCATTCTGAGCCCGCAGTGTGGAGATGTGCCTTTGCATTTCGCTCTTCATCCTTTAATGGTGGGGTTTCAAAGCTTGTTTTTTTCCTATGGTATTTCGTTTTACTGCTTAGAGGCTCCACTTGAGATCCAGGGGCGTTTATACACACAGCTTTGTGTGTGCGCAAGATTTTATGGTCATTTCTGCCCAGAGCATCCTCTTTGCTTTTGTCTGGCTGGTGAGGATAACAGTGGTAGTGACAATGTGCTGAGAATTACTTGAGCAGAGTCCATCCAAGACTGACAGGCAGCTGCCCATGCTGGTGTCTGTCCCCATGTTCACCATGATAAAACTGTTACTCCAGCCCCCTGGGTACAGGGAAGGTGTCTGGGTAATAAAACCATGTGAAAGGCTGGAAGATGATAAGCCAGACTGGACGATGGTGGCAGAGGGAGGACCAGACACTAGGGACAAGTTAGACTCAACTGAACCATGCAGCCACATAGTACTTTCCAGAGCTGCTTGCAGCTGCTTGCTCCCACCTGCAGTCCACCGTGGTGTAAGCCCCAAGCTCTGTCCTGTGTCCTTCTCAGAGGATCTGTCTTCCATTCCCAGAGGTGGGAGTACGAGTGCAGCCTCCTTCAACACAGCTTGAATTTACTGAAAGAAAAGCAAGTCCATTTTTTATACAGTCACAGAATCATGGAATCCCAAAATAATTTGCGTTGGAAAGGACTTTGAAAGACTGTCTAGCCCAACACCCCTGCCATAGGCAGGGACATCTTCCACTAGATCAGGTTGCTCAAAGCCCCGTCCAACCTGACCTCGAATACTAACAATGATGGGACATATACAACTTCTTGGGGCAACCTGTGACCATGTATCACACCCTCATCATAAAACTTACCTTGTATTGTCCAGTCTATATCTGACTTCTTTCAGTTTAAAACCACTGCCAGAAGCCTTCTCCAGGCTGAAGAACCCCAACTCTCTCAGCCTTTCTTCACAGGACAGGTGTTCCAGACCTCAAATCAGTTTTGCGGCCTCCTCTGGACCCAGTCCAACAGGTTCATCTCTTTCACATGCTGGGGACTTCAGAGCTGAACAGAGTACTCCAGGTGGGGTCTCACTAGAGTGGAGTAGAAAGTCAGAGTCACCTTCCTCAGCCTGCTGGCCATGCTGCTTTTAATGCAGCCTAGGATACGGTTGGCTTTCTGGGCTGCAAGTACACATTCATGGCTCCCATCCAGCTTTTCATCCACCAGTACCTACAAGCCGTCTTGGCAGGATTGCTGACAGTCTCTTCATTCCCCAGTCTATTTGGATACTGGGGCTTCCCTTGGCCAAGGTTCAGGACTTGCACTTGGCCTTGTTGAACCTCATAAAATTCACCTGAACCCACTCATCAAGCCTGTCCAGGTCCCTCTGGATGGCGTCCTGTCCTTCAGGTATGTCAGCTGTACCACTCAGCTTGGTGTCATCTGCAAACCTGCTGAGGATGCAACTCAATCCCACCATCTACATCACTAATGAAGGTACGACATAGCTTTGCTCCCAGTGTTGACCCTTAAGGGACTTGTTTCCACTTGGCCATTAAACTGTTGACGGTAACTCTGGATGTGACCAACCAGCCAATTCCTTATCTGTCTAAGGAATTGTGCTTGGAAACAGGAGTAGAGGGTGATACAAAACTCATCGCAGTTTCTCCCACCTCAGCCTTTGTGCTATCACAGAAAAATGTATCTGTGCAATTTAGGGCACGTCTGTATTGCAGGATCAATAAGGTTGAGATTTCTAGAGTGGCAAAAGGGATTTAAGCAGCGATTTTAATAGGCGCTGGAGCTTAAAGGCTTGCTATTGCTTTTAAGATTCCAGCCTACTGCTGAACTGCTAAGCACCAGAAGCACGGGCCATGCCAACCTCGTAATCCTAATAAGGTGTTAAGATAGTCATAATTAGGCTTTAAAATTAGCTGTCATTCATGCTTTTCCAAGAGGAGTCTCCATCATCTTTTATTACTAAAACTTGATTATGCATTGCTTTTTACCCACAAATTGTTCTGGTTTCCCCCAGTTTTTAAACATGGAAGATTACATCTGCTTGGACTATAATGTTTAATACCTTTTTGAACATCATAGCTAAATTGTGCATGTTTCAGCAGCTGGGATACCACAGCAAGTGTTAGCATTCAAGGTGGTGAAACCACCAGGCTTGAGCTGGTCAACATCTCCAGACGCTTATTGTAAACAAAGCATGATAGCAAGAACTGGCAGCTTCCAAGGTGTTTATTTGAAAAAAATAAGTTCAGAATAGAAAATACCCTGTAAGATTGAAAAACAGGAGGTTGTTGGTTACATTGTTGGGTTCCTGGAGTATGTCATGACGGAGTCTCCACTTCTCCTGTTATGGTGAATATGGCTGGTTTCCTCGCACTGCTTCCATCTCTCATTTAAAGATAGTTGTTTTCCTGCTAATGTGAGTCAGAAAAAGGGTTGCAGATATTCTGCTGTTTAATTAACACTTTTTTTTTTTCAGTCTGCAGTAATCAGGAGGCGGTGAGATGTTGTTTGGGAGTTCCTAGAAAGCTCCTTGTTATCTTCCCAGTGTTTCAGTGCTGGGCAGATAATATGGGATATTAGCAAACTTGAATTCTTAACCTTAATTAATTGCTGTTCTGAACACTGGTTGAGTAAGTGAGTTCATTCATTTTGAGTGTTTAATTGTCTTATTGCTGGGCTGAGCCTTGACTTCTCTCTGTCCTACATAGTCTTTGGGGCCTGTTTGCTCTAAGGGTGATTTTTCCCAGCCCTCCTGCAAGAGCTGACTACCATTTCTCACCACCATCCCAGCCCACATGCTTTTCCATGCCTGTGTGAGCAGATTTTTTTACCATTTCCATGTTTTTTTAACCATGCATTGAGCTGTTACCAACACCTTGATGCCTTCACCGCACACTTGGTGCAGTCTAGGGTGTCTTGAAAGGGAGCAGAGGGTTACTACTGGGTCTTCCTGGAAGGAAAGTTATTTTATAAGCACCAGAGAGCACAGAATCGTATAAAAATAGCAACAAAACCTCAGGGTGACACCTGCAGCCAGCAGGTCAGCTGATATTACATTATCCTTTAGGTTAGTCGTTTGTTAGGTTAGGTGTGTTTTTTGGGACACATTTCCATGTTTTTGAAAGGATCCTTCATTTTCGTTTGCTCCCCATATACTCAGCATCTCCTAAATCGTGCAAGATAAGTTAAAGTTTCTTTAGACCATCGATAAAGTGTAAGTCTGCAGTGAGTGGGACAGGTGCAAAGGTGCTTGAGCATCATATGGGGTTGCCCTCCTTTGCAGGAGACAAAACTGCTTGGCCCTATCCACATTGATGAAATACATAAAGACATGCATCATTTTCACCTCTTAAAAAAGAAGGTTTGGACCATCAGTGTTGCTGCTTTTCTGGTCATTGCTTGTGGACATAGGCAGTGGACAGCAATACTGTCCCATGGAATTAGATTCCTCAGCAATTTAATTCTGGTTTTGCCTATCACACCCCAAGCAAAAAGAGGGGAAAAGACAAAAATCTGTGGAGAAGAGATGGGACAACTTCATTTTTAACAATTAGCTGTATAGACATGGGTAAGTAGGTGTGGGGATACTGCAGTCTTAGGTGATTTATCAGCTGGTTGAGTCTCATCAAGTCACCCCTTGACCACTGGGAACACGTTAGCTCTTTGGCCAGGTGAAGGCAGTGTGGGAAGAGCTGCTGGCTGGGTGGAAGATGCAACCCCGGTTGCTGTGATTAGTTAGCCAGGGAGTGGATGCTGGACTCAGTCTTGGCTCCATCAGCTTCATGGAATGCCAGTAGATGCTGGTGGATCTCAGTGTGTCTCCTCCATGCTGAGTGAAGTTAAGCGAGTAGCCAGTGCATCGTGAATGGCAGCTTGGGTTGCTCATGTACTGAGTGAATCAACTCTACATCTGTAAATCCATAGCCTAACTTGGACTACTCTTGTCTTTGCCAGGGTACACTGCGGGGACTCCCTACAAGGTCCCACCGACCCAGAGTAACAACGCACCTCCTCCCTACTCGCCGTCTCCAAATCCGTACCAAACCGCTATGTACCCCATCAGAAGTGCCTATCCACAGCAGAACCTGTACACCCAGGTAGGTGCCTCATCAGCCACCACAGCAGCTCACCATCTCACCGAGAAGCATGCAGATGAGCCTGAGGTTCCTGCAGGGCTTTATCCTTAGCTCTCAGGGCTGAACATCTGTCTGCTGATGGGTTGGAGGTGCTCGCAGTGGGCTTGGGGGTCTCTAGGGCACTGTAGTGTATTCCTCTGTTGGATCCTCTAGATGAGGAGTGGTCTTGTGTGGTGGTTGGTGTGCAGCAGAGTCAGCACAGTGGCATCCCTGTGACTTGTCCCGATCGTGAATCAGATCCCTTCCTCCAAAATGACACACGTGACTGCTGGGGCCTGCTGGCTCCAGGATGATCCCTGGATCCTCCCCAGCTTTCAACACTGCTCTTCCCCAGGGGGCCACAAATAAGTCTGAGTCACCACAAGACCCACTTATATCTCACTTGACTTACATCACCCTCCTGCCATCTCCCGTGGAAAAGCCCATGTGTCACCTTCACCAGTATAAGCTACTTCAAGCACAACCCAGATTCGTATCCTCATGGAGCGGCTCCTCCCCAAGCACCTGGATGGATTTCCAGTACCACCTTTTCTCCTCCTGCATTGTCACTGCCTCCAGCTACATGCTGGGACCAAGATCCTCTGCAGGGAGCCAATTTAGGGCAGATGTCCTCTGCAAATTACTTTGACGGACCCTTCCACTGAAGATCATGAGCTTCTCAGAGCAGTCTGGCCCTGTTGCTTCCCTTGCTTTTCCCCTTTAATATCAAATAACCAACTTTTCCAACAGCTACAACCTCATCAAGTGGTTTCTCCATGCCCTGCTGAGACTGAAACATCTCCTCTTCCTGATTTTGTCCACTGTCATCACTTCTTCTGTTAACCAAGTGTTTCATTAACCCCTGGGGACCAAGCTCATCCTGGCTTGCTGGTTCCTCTGTGGATTCTGGTCACCACAGGAGGTTGGCATCCACTAGCAGTGCCCACCAGCAAGCCTGGGTGGAGCAAGGCTTGCAGATGCTGTTTCCTCATCTCGACTTCCCAGGGATCAGCAAATAGAGTTTTGACAGCCTGAAAGGGAATGATGACAAGAAGGAGTGCTTTGGTAGATCCTTTCAGCACGTTTTGCTTGCAGTACTTGCTGTTTGGGATATTCCTTCTCCATAGATGATTTCTCAGTCACCTTTTCTTTGTAGGCTTAGTTTATCCTAGAACTGTCTTCTTATTTCCCAAAGAATTGCCTTTCACCATCTGCAATTTGTCATATCAGCCTTCGTTGCTCCTGAAAGAAAGTAATTTAATAGTTCACCTTCATCTCCTTATCCCTTTAATCCATCCTTTCAGAGATTCTCCAATGGCTTTCACTATCGCATGATAAAATCTCCTTTCATTGTTTTAAACCCTCTGATCTTTCCAGCCATCCTGGTTTGCAGGTACTAGTGGTGTCTCTGCCTATCCTGGGAATACCAGTTCTCTCTGTTGTGCCGCTCATATTTCAGCCCCTTCATAATTCTGGATGTGGAGTTTTTTCTGTACGCTCATTTCTTTTATTCCCACCCATCTTTCCCTCCTTGTTTCAAAACCTTGTGGGTCTTGGCAGCCTGGATTTCAGAGCCTCTGTGTCTCCTGTCAGAAACCTGAGTTTCACATGCTTCCCAGACAAAAAAGGCACCCTGGAATCAGCCAAGAGCCATGGCTTCTCCTTTTTTTCCATTTCTTGTTAATTTTGTACATCACCAGCCAGTCCTTTGGGTCCAGGCGCCATTTTCATCCCACCAAAAAAAGGCAGCGCTTTCTGTTCCTGATGAGCTGACTCTCTGACCGGTGATGTTGATCCTCCTCCCAGTCCTGTTGTCCTATTGCCTTCTTCCATCCTGGAGACCATCCCCCACATTCGTGGGGTCAGCTTCATCCTCACTTATCCAGGTCTCCAGGCACAGGAGCACGCTCTGGGAAGGATCAGCCCCTTGGCAGTGCTTGAACGATGTCCCATGGGCAGCTCTTTGCACCAGCGGCTATGCATGATGCCTCCTTGCCTTAATATTGCTTCTGCAACACATCTGGAGGACCTGAGGGCTTGGAGTCTGGAAGTGAAAGATGATCACAGCGGAGCCATTCCAGGCTCATGGGTTTGGAAACCTTCAATGTCCCATCTGGTACTAGGATAGATGTGGGGCTCTGCTGCCACAGCCAGCAGGACTGGCCCTGAGAGCATCACTGCTCACTCCATAATGGGACTTACAGTCGCAGCTGATCTAAATCCTCAATAACAGCATGGTCTGTGTAATCAGGCTGACACCCAACTGCACACAGAGCTGGTGATTGCCTCTCAGTTAAATACCAGGCTTCAAGTCACCGCTTTGGCTTGTGCTTTTAATTGAATCATAGAATCACCAGNTCAGGTAGTTGTAGAGAGCAATGAGGTCTCCCCTCAGCCTCATCTTCTCCAGGCTAAACAACCCCAGCTCTCTCAGCTGCTCCTCACAGGGCCTGTTCTCCAGCCCCTTCACCAGCTTTGTTGCTCTTCTCTGGACTCGCTCCAGAGCCACAACATCCTTCTTATGGTGAGGGGCCAGAACTGCACACAGGATTCAAGGAGCGGTCTCACCAGTGCAGAGTACAGAGGGAGAATAACCTCCCTGGAGGTTACTGAATAACAAAGGTGATGGTGGCTTTTTTTCCCTTCTCAAACAGGGAGCTTATTATACTCAGCCAGTGTATGCGGCACAGCCTCACGTTATCCATCACACCACCGTGGTCCAGCCCAACAGCATCCCATCGGCCATCTATCCGGCCCCGGTCGCTGCACCCAGGACCAATGGTGTGGCCATGGGGATGGTTGCTGGGACCACCATGGCAATGTCAGCAGGTAAGAAAAGAAATCTTCCTATGTTCTGAACCATAGTTCATCTCTCAGGTGGGCGATATCCAAACAACCTGTGCAGGAGACTTGTCCTGGACAAAACCTCTCTGCATCTGACATGCCGTCTGCGTCCTTGCAGGATGTATCTGGCAAGTGGCTGCAGAAGCACCTGGCAGCTTCATGTGCTAGTTTTGCTTGCTAGTTACTGTACCCTCCTCTGCAGACAAAAATCAACTAATTTGCTCCCGATACTGAACTAACTCAGTTTTAGCAGAGTTAGAACTCTGAAGAGTTAGCAGAGGAGAGCTTCTCTTTGGCTTATTGTAGAGGCATGCACTCCTGCATCCTTAAATATATTATGCTTTCCTCTGTCTGCCGATAAGCAGAGGAATAACCAGATTTGTCCTTCTTCAAATACAGTTGTATTTCTGTCCTCTAGTTCCTTTTTTTTTTTTTTAAGAATACTTATGGTCTTGCTTTCATTTGATGACATGAACATTAACCTTGGTTAATGTATCCCAAATACTCTACATTTTATGTGCTGAATTGCTTCAAACTACAATTAATCGACTCTAGTTCCGGTAAGGTTGTTGGCTGGTTTTGTTTTTCCCAAAGCCTGTATTTCTCTCATTAACAATTCTTAGGATTGTGTATTGAATTGTTCCAAGAAATGCATCGTTCATCTTTTTGCATCTGCATTAGCTTTGAAATAGGACTCTGTTACAGGACACAATCCCTGTTGCAAGCAGAGATGTTGCAGCCTGGGTATGACAAGAACCATTCAGAGAGATTTACTGTTGCTTATACTGAGAAGTGGATAGATGTAATTAGTGCACGTGGCCTGTCTTACAATTTAGTTAATAGCATTTGTAGAGAGATACCCAGAAACAGAGAAGCTGGTTTGAGCACTCGGTTACTCCAGAGTGGTTCGGGGCCATATTCTCCCTCCCTGTGTCTGCTGAAGGCAACATGCAAATTCTCACCTAACATGCCCCAGCATGTCAGCTGCAGGCTAATGAAAAGAGGCTGCGTGGTGCAATCCCTCTGCTTCATGGCCAGGAGAGAATCACTCCTTCTGCTGTATCCCGACATTCTCAGCTCTGCGGGCTTAAATGAAGCAAAAGAGCTCTGCTGCCCTTGGGACATAAGTGGCAAAGCTCATCTTAATTTTCTTCGGAAAGTCTAGGTTTTTTCTCATCTCCATGTGCAACCATTATCCCTTCCAGTTTGGTCCTTAGATGTTTCAGGTTGCTGCAGTGTTCTGCTGTTGCAGTTCAGCCCAGGGCCTTCAGCAGGTGGAAGGTGTCACCAGATTAGTGGCTAGTTCTTTATGGACAAGAAAAATCGGAAAAAGATGACTTAAGGGAAGAAAGTAGCATGGAAAAATGTGCTGGAGCTTCAGGTGGGTTTACTCTGTTCATGGAACCACATAAATCAAATACCTTCAATTCAGATCTCATCAACAGAAAAATATTTGGGAGAATTGAAGAAGAAAAAAAAGACAACTGATGCTGTGCCTGCCTCTCTAATGCTCTCCTCCTTGCTAAGGTCTCTCCATGCCATTGCAGGAACCTTGTTGACCACCCCACAACACACCGCCATCGGAGCACATCCAGTTTCCGTGCCAACGTACAGGGCTCAAGGAACCCCCACCTACAGCTACGTACCTCCACACTGGTAAACCCACTGGCCAATTCATGTAAGTGCTGCCTTTGCTTTGCCCTTGTTGATTAATTAGCCCCAAGCAGTGTCATTGCTTCTCTCCTTCCTGAAAAGCTGCTGAATCCCTTTGTCTGGGAAATGCCTTGACTCCAGAAGAGCCATTTAGCGCTGCTCCCCAGCAGAGGTAGCTGCACAGGATGCTGTCCTGGGCTTCAGAGGGTATTAGGGATGCACAGTGTACCTTGACCTTACATCTTGCTGCTCAGTGAATGCAAGGCTTTACCTGTGCCCTCAGTGACATCAAGCTGCTCTGAGTGTAGTCAGGCACCACAAGGGTGGAAGTTTTCATGCTTTAAGGTTTTGGATGCATCATATTCTTTCATAGAATCACACAGTGGTTTGGGTTGGAAAGGACCTTAAAGTTCATCCAGTTCCATCCCTACCATGAACAGGAACACCTTCCATTAACTCAGTGTGCTCATTGCCTCATCCAGCCTGGCCTTGAACGCCTCCAGGGATGGGACATCCATGACTTCTCTGGGCAACCTGTGCCAGTGCCTCACCACCCTCACATGAAATAATTTCTTTCTAGTATCTAATGTAAATTTATGCTCTTTTAGTTTAAAACCATTACCCCATATCCTATCGCTGCACTCCCTAATAAAGACTCCTTCTCCTTCTTTCGTATCACTTGAATATGGGGTTCTTTTTCCCTGCTAAAATATGCTGAGAGACCATCCTGTTTGTTAGCACCAGGGTTATGCGCAGCTGCATGCGACCAGCTGCAGGTTCTTGTAATGCTCAGGGTCCCAGAAATCCTTGCTGCTTGTTTAAAAAACATCTGTGTATTGCTGGAGCCCTTGGTCCATCACGCCCAATTAACGGGCTGCACAGCTGACAGGAACACTTGATGCTGCACTGGGAGGCAGCGTAGATCTCATACAGCCCAGGGGGTTATCTGAAATCTCTCCTTGCTGCATACATTGTGCTAGGCTAATCCTGCCCATGACAAATTGTTCTGCAATTAGCAGAGAGCATCCCATCTGCGTATTTTTAATCCTGTGCATTGGATACTGCTGATGAGCTGCTGCTTTCTCAGCTCTGTACCCAAGAAATTGCCTGTATAGCAGTGCGAGGGGTGGTTACATCTTAGATGCATCAGCTGTACATGCTGCACGCAGTCCGCGGGTGCAGAGAAGAGGAGAACAGCCCTGTCTGATTATAGAATGTTAGCATCACAGAATGGTTTGGGTTGGAAGGGACCTTTAGTAATTTAGTCCAACCCCCATGCCATGAGCAGGGACATCTTCAACTCAATCAGGTTGCTCAGACCCTTGTCCAGCTTGACCTCAAATGTTTTCAGGGATGGGACATCCACAACTTCTCTGGGAAACCTGTGACAGTATCTCACCACCTTCACTGTAAAAATGTCTTCTTTACATCTAGTCTGAATCTCCCCTCTTTCAGTTGAAAACCATTACCCCTTGTCCTATCACATCAGGCCCTGCTAAAAAGTCTGTTCCCATATTTCTGACCCTGCCCCCTTTAAGTACTGACAGACCACAGAAAGGTCTCCCCAAAGCCTTCTCTTCTCCAGGCTGAGCAACCCAGACTCTCTCAGCCTTTCCCCTTAGGAGAGGTGTTCCAGCCCTCTAACCATTTTTGTGGCCTCCTCTGGACCTGCTCCAACAGGTCCATGTCTTTCCTGTGCTGAGGACTCTAGAGCTGGATGCAGTACTCCAGGTGGGGTCCTACCAGAGCAGAGTAGAAGGGCAGAATCACCTCCCTCGACCTGCTGGTCACACTGCTTTTAATGCAGCCCAGGATACATCTGGCTTTTTGGGCAGCAGGGGCACATTGCTGGGTCGCATCCTTCTTTTCATCCACCAGTGCCCCGAAGTCCTCAGTAGGGCTGCTCTCAATCTCTTTTCCCCTCAGTCTGTTTTGATACTGGGGGTTGCTTTGACCCAAGTTCAGGACCTTCCACTTGGCCTTGCTGAACCTCATAAGGATCACCTGGGACCACTTCTTGAGCTTGTCCAGATTCCCCTGAACAGCCTCCCATCCCTTGGGTATGTCGACCACACGCTTTTTCTAATTCCTTGTTTTTAATGTGTTTGCTTTCTTCCAGATCCGGAGTCAAACATTGTATGCAACTACACAAGTCTTACATCGGTGCTGTGGCCACTGTACTGCAGCACCTCGTCTGTTTGCAAGAACAAAAGAAAAAAAAAAGTGCAAGGGTCACTTTATGCATTCTTTAGTGGTTTTTGTAAAAGCTGCTTTTTCTAATCTTCTGCCTCTTTTTTTTTTTCCCTCTCCCCTTTCCTCCTCCCCAGTCCACATAAATTGTGTAACACACATACTGACACTGAGCAATAGTAAAGTTCTCTCTTTGGTCCTATCATTTGAAAGCTCAGAATATTCACTTTTCCAGCATTGCCCAGCTGAGTGGTGCAAAGATCCCCCACTTCTTGTTCGTTTGGGTTCTTTTTGTTATTCTTCTGTTGTCGTTGTTGTTGACGAAAGCCTAGATTTTCTTTGGCTAGTAAGAGTGGTTGATGTTCAGGGTACTATGTGAAAAGCACAGCGCTGGTAGGCAGGCTTATTCCAGTTTGGTTTGGGTATTTTTAGTTGAATAATATAAATTATTTAATCTTCCATAACATATTACAAGAAAATTGGTGTCTTCCAGATAGCTGTTGTGATAGATTATAAATGCATTATCTGCAGTGACATTCTGAACTCATCCCTTCTTTTGTAGGAGTAAGAGAATATAAATATAATTAGTGACGTAACACACTTGTCTTAGGAAGTAGGAGGACTGGTCACCGTTGGTTCTTTGGTCTGCTTTTTCCACCTGGGCAAATGGATCATGCATGATGGGAAGAGAGCAGCAGAGAGATACATGCCCTGGTAGCATCTTACATCTCTTGGGAAAATGAGATGCTCCCCATCAGCCACGTCATGGGGCTGTGCAAGGGGGAAGGCAGTTACTTCCTTGCGTGGCTACCATTTGCAGACAGAGATATTTTGGGCTGCTGTTGAAGGAAGCAAGATGTCCAAGGATTGGTCTGAAGAGGTTCACCAGGTCCAAGGAATAGTCTGAAGAACTTCTTCAGGTCCAGGGGTCAGTCTGAAGAGCTTCTTCAGGTCCAGGGGTTAGTCTGAAGAGCTTCTCCAGAGTCTGGTGATGTGGGAAAAGAGTGTGGCTGGTCAATGGAGAAGATTGTCTGAAACAGGGTGAAGGAAAAAGACAGGTGGCTTCACTTTGCACCCACACTATTGACAGGGCTGGGGCTGATACCAAACCATTATGATCAATGTGGACCTTCATTCTTAGGGTTATAGCTGGGTTTGGGGACATTCAGGAGAAATGTTCATCCAGGCACGAGTCCTGGAACCATAGAGAAAAGCTGGAGGAGGATGATGTCCAGCTGCTCTGTTTGGTGAGCAGGGAGAAGTGGAGGGGAGAGGAAACAATAGCAATAAACATGTTGCCTTCCTTATGGAAGGTACCTGAAAAAAGGTGAGAGCAAGGAAGGTGATCCACAGTTGATGTGCACTAGGCTGGCAGTCAGTGGGCTTGCAGAAGCTGTGGGCATCATGGTTGTTTCTGGGGACTTCAGCTTACCCAAGTGTGTGAGGATGGGAAGATGACACAGCCAGTGACATCCTACCTCAGGGTGTCCAAGTAGAGCAATAAGTTGTCTTGAGGGCAGCAGTGAGTGTTCATATTTGCAGACAACGCTTGCAGCCAGTTTGAGTTATTTTAAAAACCTTATCCCTAAACACAGCTCAGAAACAAGGGTTTTTTCCTTTTCTTTTTTTCCTAAGAGAAAAAGCGGTTTTGGGTTTTGATTTTTCCCTCAAGCGTGCCAAAAAAGTTGCATTCACATGGAGATGTTGGCATCCTCACATCTCCTGGGCTCTGAGATTGTCATAGTGGGCCAGATCTAGAGCCTATAAGGGGGTCAGGACTGTAGCTGTGTGGGTGGGCATCCCTCCTGGAACTGCTTGGTGTGGGTTTCCAACACATGCGTGGTGTTGAGTCAGTGCCCACATGTCTTTGTTGGTTGCTCTGCTTTGGCCATGCCTGGACCACCCAGATGGAAGTGAGGGCAGTGAGAACCGTCTCTGGAAGGTCACCCTGACTAAGAGGTGGTAGTGTAGAGGTCAAACTGGAGAGTCTTTCAGAGTAAGGTGACAGGTTGTGGGCACCTGGCTGTCACCTCCTTTCTCTTGGCGATGATGTCTCCTACCCTGGCTTCTGCTTCTATTCTACCTTCCCATGAGCATGGTCCAGATGAGGAGAAAAAAGCTTAGACACCCAAGAGGACTTTTCCTACTGCTGATTGGTCTCAAGTGGCTTGTCAGGTTGAGTGCTGGTGTTGGTGCTTCTGTATAGAAGTCATTTGGCTGGTTCTCCTGTTATTAAAAGGAATCTAGCAAAGCTCTGGTTAACCTTCACAACCTCAGTGGAAACAAAGTGGGTGAAGATTGAACATCAGTGCTGTGTGGTAGGAAAGGTGGATTTGTCCCATATAGTACTTTGGGTTGCACTTTTATTTCATGTAAAGGAAAAGGGAAGAAAAAAAATGTAAATAATCACAAGGCTGCCCCACTGAGCTTGGCAAATCTAAGGGTTAGCACATAAGGAGCAACAGAACTTTTGGAAATAACAATATCACACCTACTTTCCACTGTTTGCAGCATGCTACAGTTACCCCTGGACCAAAAGAACCCCACAACACAGTAGATCACAGGAATTGAAGACCTCTCAAATATCCTTTCTTGCTCTCACTATTGACGTCAGTTGTCTATCAGCATTGAAACATGTAGGACAGAGTAAGCTTTAGCCAACGTACTATGACTTGTAGAGACCAGCCAGCTTCGTTATCAAGTCCAGGCTCTGCAGAGGAAGACCTTTCCCAGCAGACTTCCACCAGTAGACACCATCATACTACTGGTCTAGGCACCCTTCACCCTTAACCGTGTTAGGAGTGACTGCTAAAATTTTGTCCCATGACTAGGAAGGAGGTGCTAGGCTTTCTCCTAAAAGGAAAAAAAACAGTCACTAAAGGTGGGATAGAAAGCTCCAGGAGTTAAGCAAAGAGGTAAAATATTTGCCATCTACTGGGCAAGAGGCTTTACTAAGTCCATTTGCCAACCAGTATTTGGTGTAGACTTGGGCCACCACGTGGCTCCAGGCTTGGGTAGGTACTTCCCAAGGTGGATTCATGGGGCCACAGTGGTGGGTAGATGGGGCTGTGGGGCTTGATGTCCCCTGGCTCATGCCAGCAGTGACTGGCAGCCTTGTTCTCATCTGTGTGGAGGGATGAGGTTGTTCAGATAGATGGAATCATGGGAGAAAAGCCCATTTCCTCAAGCCATTTCCTTGGCCAAGTCATGGCTTAAGTGAAGATCCTGGGGAGGTTGCAGCCCAAGGGGAGACTTCTTTGGAGGGACACTCTGATGGGGGCCACCAGCTTCTCAAATATTTAGTTTTCAGGAGAGCTTTGCTGGTGTTAGTTAAAGAAAAGGGATTCTCATTATGAAGGATCACACCAGCTTTTAGTGGGAAGAGCAGGAGGGGTTAAACCTCTGGGAAAGTCTGAGAGATTAAAATTCCAGCAAAGGAGGAAAGAAAGTAACTCTGAAACTGCTGTTGTGACCATTAACCCATCCCTGCCACTACCTTTGCTTTAAAACATGAGCTGTAATGTGAGATCTGGGGGGTAGAAGCCATGTTATTAGTGGTGGTGGCCCCCAACTCGAGTGAGCCCCTCGGAGCCTGTACCCATCTCGCCTCCAAGCGGCTGAACCCTCCAGGCGAGGATTTGCTCCTGTATTTTCTGAATAATAACCTAGTCAAGCTTTTTGCAGTTTCAAGATGTAATTACCGTGAAGTGTTATATAAAAGCCTTGGCGGTTTGTTTTTTTTTAATGATGGATGTTTCAGGGTATCAAGTTTTCCCCCAGCTGCCAGCATCCTGCTGAATACAGTCCTTCCCAGAGACTCCCCACCCCCTCCCTCCCCTCCTGCATCCCCAGGGGGTTCAGATGGTGTGGTCCCCAGCAGAAGGGCATGAAATAGGGTCTTGCTTTTTTAGAGGAAGAAAAAAACCCCCACATTTGAGGGGTTTATTTTCAATAGGAAAATCCAGCCACTTGACAACAGCAATAAGAGCTGCTGGATACCTATAAATCCAGGGGTAGGGATTGGGGTTTTTTTTCAAATTGTCCAATTTATCAGGCCCTCCTTGCATCCATCGTCCCCAAAATGCAGTGACCCTCTGCCCATCTTCCCCTTTGCTTTGCCACACACGCTGGGCTCTCAGCAGAATCAGGCTCTACATTTCTTTTCTGCTGTGTCCTAGCATTCTCACAGGGAAAAAGGAAAGCAAAGCCTATTAAGGAGATGGGGAGGAAGTAAAGCTTGGAGAAGGGATTTTTCCAGCACGTGGCACCATGGCACTTACAGATTCACTGGTAATAAAGTAAAATAACCTGTTACAGGGATGTTTGCAAAGGAGGAATAGCAAAATATATGGTTTAATAGTAACAATTCCTGATAGGAGACACTCAGTCATGCTGTTTGTAGGTGAAAATCCTGCTACAATAGAGCCACCTGCAGCATCACTGCATCTTCCTGCAAGGGATGAAACTGGAGAAGCTGTTTTTCATGGGGTGATATGAGTTCAGGATCAGGGCTGTGGGTGAGGAGCAATTCACAGGGTTGGCAGCCATCAGGAAGCACAGTGAGGTGCAGGATCACACCCAAATCCTCCTGTCCCAGTAGCATGGAGCAAACACATGCTGGTCTCCTACCCCACTTTCTACGTAATTAATTTTTTAATTCATTTCGACCAACAGGCCAGCTCCTTTTTGAATATTACCAGACCTCTTAAACAAAAATAAATATATATTAAAAAAGAAAAAAAAGATTAAAACCCAAGAGTAACCATGTCTTCCAAGCCTAAGTCTCAAAGGTGTGTAGGGAACATGGCCTTGAACTGATGCCCTGGAAAGCCCCACAGCCTCGGTTTGTCCATCTGAAGTGTAAATTTGGGGTTTTTTTCCGTTTGTTTTCTGTTCTGGTTTTGGTTCTGAAGATCAGGTCGTGATCTCCCTGACAGATTTCAGCCAAGAGTTTGTAACTGTACGATATTTACTGTAAGATGTAGAACATTCGATAACTATTAAAATGTTTCCAAAAAATAAATAAAAGAGCCCGAGAGGGTTTGGTGGTTGGTTTTTCAGCATGGTGATGTGGAGAAGTGAATGTGAGCAGCCATAAACCCATTTCTAGGGTGATGGTGGAGCTTGAGAGTCTCCAACCCAACCCTGGGTGGGTTGTCCTACTGACCCTGACATGGCTGAGCCAACGTGGTCCTACAGAAACAGCTCCTGTGCCAAGCGGAGTGTGTCGTCTTTGTGGTGAGCAGACCATCAGGATGTTCTCCTGGGCTCACTGAAACTTTGAATAGAAGAGATGCAGAGGCAGGAGACCAGTCTTGGCCAGAGGAACCATGCCGGTGGGGTTGTTGGTAAGGTGTGATCCAGGGACCACTGTAGTGTGCAGTGTTGAAAGTTGGCACCTGCTCATGGAGGGAACTCAAGATCTCATGATGTGCCTCCATCCCAACCACGTGACATCCTCTGTTGCATGGTGCCTCCAACAGCGCTGTGCTCTGGTGTTGTGGCTCCCAGAGATGCTCTCCATCAGGCCACCACTAGACCTCAGGGACAGGGAATCCTTCTCGCCAGCTGGGCAAGGTGTTGGATCTGCTATACATTGGTGGCAGCAGCAGAAATCAAGCTGTCACCTCCAGTGCTTTGTGGCAACAAGTGGCACTGGCTTTCACATGGTCTCCAACATCCTCTGTCTCCCTGTGTCTCTGTGGGTGTCACCGTCCTGCCGAGGCAGCCCCCAGGCCAGGTGCCAGCTGTGGAAGACAAAGGGATGGTCCATGTCTGCAGGATGAGGTGGATTTGCCCCTCTGCACTGACCAAGGTGACAGGAGCCACAGTATCAGTCCCTTGGACATTAATCCAGTTTGGGTCACAAGTGTCTACAGTGGGACCACCCAGGGACATCACGTGCTGGAGGGGACAACTCCTGCTGCTAAGGGCAGCCATCCAGCTTGTTCCCACTGCGGAAGCTAGTCCAAGTCCTCCATAGAGATACTGATACTGAAGCCTTGAAGGATTTTGCCATGGCCTCAGCAGGAGTCAAGCTGTCCCCAAATGGCTGGGATGGGAGCTAGAGGGGTCAGGAAATCTGGGGTGGCCCCTCAAGGTGATGGAGGGCTGCAGCAAGGACAGACCAGCAATATCATAAGCTGGGCAGGCACAGGGGGGCAGAAGTGAAGGCAGGGCAGGCAGCTGCTGGGGCTCCAACACTTAGCCACAGGGTCACCTTGTGTCCCCATAACTGTAATTGGTCTTGGCAGGGTGCAGTGACAGAGGTGGGAGTGTGTGCAGATGCCTGCACGCGGCCGTGTGCAGTTACAGAGCCCCAAGTGTATGTGGGATGGTTTTGCATGCATGTGACTGCACATGTGCGTGTATGTGTGTACGCCCAGGGAAGCTGTGGCTGCCCCATCCCTGGAGGTGTTCAAGGCCAGGTTGGATGGAGCCTTGGGCAGTCTGATCTAGTGGGAAGCATCCCTGCCCATGGCAGAAGGGTTAGAACTGGATGATCTTTAAGATTCCTTCCAACTCAAATGGTTCTATGATTCTAAGATATGTGTGTGTGCATGCGGGGGGGGGGGGGCTACATGTGCACGAGTACATGTTCATGCTTATGTTTGCATGTGCAGTGGTGTGTGAACAGGTGTCATGTACATGTCTGTGTATGTACACACTTTTACAAAGCTCCATGTGCATGTTTGCTTGTGCGTAGGTCTGTGTGTGCATGTGTGCAAGTACCTATGTGTGTGCACATTGCATGCAGAGATGAGTTTGCATGTGCATTTATCATAGAATCACCAAGTTGGAAAAGACCCATCAGATCATCAAGTCCAACCGTTCCTATCAAATCCTAAACCATGCCTCTCAGCACCTCATCCACCCATCTCTTAAACACCTCCAGGGAAGGTGACTCAACCACCTCCCTGGGCAGCCTGTTCCAGTGCCCAATGATCCTTTCAGTGAAAAATTTTCCCCTAATGTTCAGCCTAAACCTTCCCTGGTGGAGCTTGAGGCCATTCCCTCTTGTCCTGTCCCCTGTCACTTGGGAGTGACTTGGGAATATATTTATGCATATATTCATTTGTATGTGTGTGTGGAGCAGCATGGGAGTGGGTGCATGTGTATAGACACTTTAGAAAGCTCCATATGAAACTGTGACTGTTGCAGGCGTGACTGCAAACATGTATGTGCATGTACAGAGACATACGTGCATGTGTGCAGAGAGGGATTTCCTTGGGCATTTCTGCAGCTATTCCTATCTGCACATGTATGTGCACATGCAGCAGTGTGCAAATAGGTATCAGGTGTGTGTATGTGTACTTCTAGAGCTCAGTTGTAGAATCATAAAACCACCAGGTTGGAAGAGACCCACCGGATCATTGAGTCCAATCATTCCTATCAAACACTAAACCATGCCCCTCAGCACCTCGTCCACCCGTGCCTTAAACACCTTCAGGGAAGGTGAATCAACCACCTCCCTGGGCAGCCTGTGCCAGTGCCCAGTGACCCTTTCTGTGAGAAATTTTTTCCTAATGTTCAGCCTAAACCTCCCCTGGTGCAGCTTAAAGCCATTGCCTCTCATCCTGTGCCCTGTCACTTGGAAGAAGAGGCCATCACTCTCCACAACCTCCTTTCAGGTAGTTGTAGAGAGCAATGAGGTCTCCCCTCAGCCTCCTCTTCTCCAGGCTAAACACCCCCAGCTCTCTCAGCCGTTCCTCATAAGGCCTGTTCTCCAGCCCCTTCACCAGCTTTGTTGCTCTTCCCTGGACTCACTCCAGAGCCTCAACATCCTTCTTGTTATGAGGGGCAACTGTGGGTGCGTTTGCAGACATGGAACTGCACATGCAGATGTGTGTGACTGCAGAGGTGGGTTTGTATGTGTACATGTTCATCCATGTATGTGTTTGCATGAACAGGTGTTAGACGCATCTGTGTGTGTGTGCATATGTATATACCATTACAGGGACCTATATGCATGTTGACCTTTGTATGACTGCATATGCGTGTGTGGGAGAACATAAGTGCATGTGCATGCATGTATGTGGGCAGATGTGCAGAGCTACAGAATCAGAGTATTCTGAGTTGGAAGGGACCTTAAAAGCCCATCCAACCCCACTGCCATGGGCAGGGACATGTCCCACTAGATCGGGCTGCTCAAGGCACCATCCAGCCTGGCCTTGAACACCTCCAGGGATGGGGCATCCACATCTTCCCTGGGAATCTGTGCCAGTGTCTCACCACCCTCATGGTGAAGAAATTCTTATGTCTAATCTAAATCTGCTCCTCCCCACTTTATACCTATTCCCTCTCATCCTATCACTACAAGCCTTTGTAAACAGTCCCTCCCCAGCTTTCCTGTAGCCCCTGCAGGTACTAGAAGGTTGCTATAAGATCTCCTCAGAGCCTTCTCTTCTCCAGGCTGAACAAGCCCAACTCTCTCAGCCTGTCCTCATATAGAAGGTGCTCCAGCTCTCGGATCATCTTTATAGCCCTCCTCTGGACCTGTTCCAACAGTTGCATATTGTTCTTACTCCAGGTGAGATCTCACAAAAGAGGAATAGAAGGGCAGAATCACCTCCCTCGACCTGCTGGCCACGCTTCTTTTGATGCAGCCCAGGATACGTTTGGCCTCCTGGGCTGTGAGCACACAGTGCTGGTTCATGTCAAGTTTCTCATCAATAAGCACCCCCAAGTCCTTCTCCTCAGGGCTGCTCTCAGCCCATGTTTCCATGCAGACACACGCACACTTCCATGCCCAAGCACTCTTGGCAGCCAGTGCAGCATCATCTGCTCTGTGTGTGTGTGTGTGCGAGGGCACGTGTGCCTGTGCAGCTGCCCGTGAGTCACACAGCAGCCCCGACCGTGTCACCCTGTGCCAGGCCCACAGCCCACAGCCCCCTGCCTCTCCATCCTGCCTCGGTTTCCCCTCTGTGTCCCCAGTTTAAGGTTGTAGAGTGGTGTGTGTATAGGTGCATGCATGGATATAAGCGGACATAAACGCCTGCATAGCCTTTTGTGCATCTATAGGTGCGTGACTATACAGGCCAGTGTATGGAAATGTGTTATATATGTGTGCATCGGTATTTGCTATATAGGGGTAGCTGTATGCCAGTGTGCAGATACACGGGATGGAGATATATTAAAGCCCTGGCTGCAGAACACCCCAAGGGCCACCAGGCAGCACCCTATTATACTAGCAGCTTCCCCTGTACTCCCATCAGCACCCACTTCACAAGACCCTAGAGCACCTTAAATGCTGGGAGTGTGAGGAAAGGGGAGGAACTCACCAAACCCCTTCTGACTTCCATTTTAGAAGTATTTTTTCAAGCCTCCCATCTCCTGGAAGGGGCATGGGGGCTGATGGGCTGCTTTATACTCACAAATCACCAGGTGCCCTCATTAGGCTTCAGAGTTAATGCTCTGTCCTCCAGTCTCCTGAAGCCTTGATTTGCTCTAGGAAGAGCTGCCCCTGGGGGCTCCACAAGACCTTCCCTCTGCCTCTCCTCACCTCAGGTGGGGCATCAGGGCTTTTCAACCACAGGGGCTGCATCTCGCTAACAGCGGGGAGGGGACCATGGAGGGGTTCACCCTCTGCTTCACTCCTCATCTCAGGAATCCGGGATACCCGAAACCTGTTGGGAGGCATCACATCAGCCTGTCCCCACCCTGATGGAGCGGGGAGGTGGGAGGAAACACACCAGTGGGGCATCCCTGCTTACCTTCCAACGGAGAATATTGTCACCTCACCAGGGCGACCCCTGGGTTTGAGGACCTTGGTGGCATTGAGCAATGGCAGCACCTCAGGCCACTTCTTCTGGCTGCAGCGGGCACACGGGGCCAAACCCTGCACTGTGTGAAGGTGCTGCTGGTGCTGGCAGACAGGGGGAAACTGAGGCAGGAGGTGCAGCCTGGGAAACAAGGGGGAGATGCCATCAGTATGGCGTTGGTCTCACCATGGGGAGCTCCTCAGTGCAGCCTTGGCAGGGGGTGTGGAGGCAGATCTTACTTATTTGGGGAGGTGCAGCCTGGTGGTGGCATCAGCTGTCGGTCATGATGTTCCTTCAGCAGCTCCTCCAGTGCAGCAGCATTTTCTGTGGGTTGGGGGAGAGCAAGAAGGGGGAGTCACAGGTGTCCAACCCACATCATCCCATCTAAGGAAACCCCCTGACCTTTCTTCTCAGCAATCAACCGCACCAGCACCCCGATGGTGTCCTCGTTGGCATCCTCCAGGTGGTAGATGGAGCTGGAACCTAGAAGTAGAAATTGGGGGACTGTCAGTGTTGGGGGATAATCCATCCTCACGCCCCTGCCCCAAAGGACAAGCAGCTGGGACAATGAGGACCAAAAGCTGATTGAGGCAAGACAGATGTAGGATGGATGTGGGACCACCAAAAGGTGCCTGTGGCACAACCAGGGCTCACTGATGCTGAGGGGCCGGGGCTCCTTGCTGGCCGTGCAGTGGTAACCCTTCTTCTTCAGCAGGTTGCAGACCAGGATGCCCAACAATCCCATGGCGCAGAAGACTGGGACAATGGTCAGCACACCTGCCTGTGCTGCTGCCTCCTCCTCCTCTTCCTCACCCATCGTGGTCACCCGTGTCCTGTTGGTCCCCACCAGCTGGTCCGGTGTTTCAGGGCTGCGGGCTCTCCGTCGGCCTGGGGGGCAGGCAACGGATCAGCCCCATGGAGGGGCCTTGTTGGGATTAAATCCCATCTTCCAAGGAGCCACGCTGCTAGGCTGGCCCCCAGGGAAGCAGAAGCCAATTGTGTCACGAGCAGAGACATTCTCGGCTGCCATATCACAGTAAGATGCCACCTCTCATCTTGAGGGACACATTCTGCAGCAACCCCGGAACAAACGCCGGTGCAACAGGCACCCAGGCACCCACCTGGGCACCCCGGGGTGCTGTGGGGAGCGGTGGCGCAGGGCAGGCACCGGCCCCAGGGCTCCCTCTCCCCTTCAGGGCTGTAAAACCTGTGGGGCGGGAGGGGAGGGTGAGGATATGGCCCATGAGCAGCACCGGGGCTGGGGGTCTGCAGCATAACCCCCGGCTGGGCTCACCCTGGCAGGCAGGCTCCACAACGGCTGTCGGTCACCACGGTCCCCGGTGCCACCAGGATCCTGTTCCTGGCCCAGCAGCGGGTGTGACTGGAGCAGGATGCACCCCCTGGAGAGAAGGTGCCGGGGGAACAAGCTCGGCAGGTCCTCAGCGGATCCTGTGCCGAGCCACACGCCTGCATAGAGGGAAAGGAAGGTGAGCGATGGCCAGAACCTGCACCTTCCCTCCAGAGGGGACGCACCACAGCGGGCACAGCTTACCCCAGCGGGCTCCTCGCCAGGGGGGCATCCTGGCGTCTCATATTCCTGGGGTCCACAGCTCCTGGCCCCTGCGCTGGGTCCACTCAGCACCTGTGGGAGAAGCAAAGAGCAGTGCTCAGCGCCAGCTGCTCTGGTTCTCCCACTGCTCCAAGGCCTGTGCCAGAGGCAGTGTGGCTGCAGTGCAGAGGATGCAGCAGACGGTGAACCCATCGCAAGCGCCACGATGGGTTCAAACCTGTCACACGGACTGCGGCAGATGCACATCCATCACCTGCAGCATGGGGGATGCAAACCCATTGCAGGCATCATGGGGGATGTCAGCCTATCACAAGCGATGCAATGCGTGCAGTCCCATTGCATGCACCATGACAGGTGCAAACTCAGCACCGGTGACGTGAGGGATGCAAACCCACTGCCTGCATTGTGAGGGATGCAAACCCATCGCCGGCCACCAGCAACACAACAGGTGCAAAGGGGTGAGATGCACTGTGGCAGAGGTGAACTCAGCACCAGTAACAAGATGGATGCAAACCCACTGCAGCACTCGCTCAGTCCAAGCCACCCCAAGGGAGTTGCCCTGGTCCTTGGGGTACCCACATGTCCCATCCCAAGAGCATCTCCTGGACATAAGACAACATGGTGGCCCTGGGAAAACCAGCAAGGGAGAAGCCACAATTCCTGTCAGCCCCTGCCCTGGAAGATTTGACAGAGGAGGAAAACCCCCACCCTCTGTGCAAATTAAGCATCACTTGAGGGCTGAGCCGCAAGTTTCCATGTAAGAAGTGTTTTGGGGTGCCCTATTGTGTCTGCNGGAGACCTCATTGCTCTGTACAACTGCCTGAAAGGAGGTTGTGGAGAGGAGGGAGCTGGCCTCTTCCATGTGACAGGGGACAGGACAAGAGGGAATGGCCTCAAGCTCTGCCAGGGGAGGTTCAGGCTTGACATCAGGAAGAAATTTTTCATAGAAAGGGTCGTTGGGCACTGGAACAGGCTGGCCAGGGAGGTGGTTGAGTCCCCAGTCCTCATCCCTGGAGATGTTTAAAAGACAGGTAGATGAAGTGCTCAGGGACATAATTTAGTGGCAGATAGGAATGATTGGACTCAATGATCCAAGGTGTCTTTTCTAACCTGGTGATTCTGTGATTCTATGATATGGGGATGGGTTTGAGCACTGAAGGACCCGAAAGCAGACATGCAGAGGGATGGGATGCATGAGGCCATACTCACCCCCAGGACAGAGATAAGCCACCACCACATCGTGCACCTCTTCATTGCCAAGGGAGACCTGCCTGAGGGGGAGCACCAGGGTCACCATCCAGTAAAAAGTTGCAGCAGGGAGACCATCTCATCCCATATTGCCCCCGTGGGGATGCTCTAAGGCATCTGCTTAAATATCCCTGCAGCAATAGTCCTTTATAATTAGAGGTTTAATGGGATGCCCAGAATCACCCTCTTCCCTTGCAGACCCCGACTCCATCCCAGATTGGAGAGACCAATCCTGCAACAGAATCGGGACCAGCTGTACAAGGAGCAGCGGAAGGAGCAGATGATGCTAAACATCATTAAATGAACGAAGGTCTTTCCTGCTCCAGAGGAAATCCTTACACATCTGCCACAAGGAAATGAAGTAACTAAGAAAATATAAATATTTTTAAATAAAAACAAAAATCAAGGGAAATGAAAGATATTTCCCACAGGCTCATCTGCCCTCTTCGGGTTCTGCAATTGCTTGTCAAAGTTAAAATAAATACTGACAGCACGGGGGAAGGGAGGGAAAAATAAATAACAATCCAAACCTGGATCCAGCCTCTGCTGCTCACATGGAAATTACCCTGGTCATCACGGTCCTGCAAGAGCCATGCTGGAGCTTCGTTACAGCCTTTGTCTGATGAGTTTCTCCTAATTAGTGGCTGGCATCATAGGTCTGAGATGCAGTTAATTAAACTCAGAAGGGGAGATGCTGGGGGGCAAGCAGAGCAGAGCCAGGTAATTATAGGACATGGGCTAGGACATGACAGCATGGGCCAAAATGAGCATCCTCCATGCTCCAGTTCCTCCCAGTAGCTACCAGTTAGCGAGCACCCCATCAGGGTGATAGCATGAAGCCAAACAGCACAAGCTGCAACACAAAATGAAGAAATACCAAGCTCCATCTTCACTCACACCATCCATGCCAAGCTAGGACCCCATGATTCTGGGGGATGCTGATCCAGCTGCCACCATCATCCCAGCCAGCCTGAGCCCCACCATGTGCCACTTCCCTGCTAAGCATCATCCCAGGCTGACAGCATCTTGTGGGGACACCTCCCACATACCCAGGGAACTTGGGAAATGCTTTTCAGTTGAGGAGCAAGAGTGAAACTGATGCCAGCCCTCCACCCTGTGAGCCAGCACTAACAAAGCTTGAGTTTAAGCCAAACATGAAACATTTTAGTCCTTTGGGGTGCTGATCATAGAATCACTAGGTTGGAAAGGACTTATTGGATCATTGAGTCCAACCATTCCTATAAATATTATTGATAATATTTAACTTTCAATAGCAGCAGTACCTTGGGGACTCCCAGAGGTGTTGGGGTGCTGCTCTGCCAGGGCAGGACCCACGGTGGCCTTAGAAGGGGATGGAGAGCTCCCACCATGGCCAAGTGACACCATGGGCTGGCACAGCCTATGCATCCTGGGTTGACAGATCATCCTGGCTCACCAGTTCAAGACAAATTAATTAAATCCCACCAGGAACAAGTCTGGCCTCGGGTAAAGCAGGTCTAAAGTCAAGCTTAATCCAAGGATTAAGGCTATCCCTTAGATGACCAAGCTGTGCCGTGGGGATGGAGGAGACTCCTAGCTCCTTGTTGCCACTGCAGCTTTGCCTGGTTACGGCCACCCCAGGCCTCAGCATCTATTTCTAGGGGCAGCTCAGCAACATCCCAGGTGGGAATGCAGGATGCAGCCAGAGATGGTGCAATGCCCAGCTGCTCTGGCACAGCGGAAAGAAGCCGCAGAGCTCCCCAGCAAAACTAAAAGCAACGTTGTCCCCCACCAAGAACCAGAGGAAACCAAAGAGTAACGCCAGCCAAGAGACCTAGCAGCTTTTTGGAGGCACCCCAACTTCCACCAGCCCCACACCCCACTCGGCCAGCGCATCAATGCAAACACACCAGGGAGGCGACTCGATTTCAGTACCTGTGAGTCTCATAAGCTTTTTATCCCCAGTTCTCCCTTAGTACAAGCCCGTAACCCAAGGCTGCCCACTGGGATTGCAGCGAGAGCTTTCCCTCCCTGTGGAGGAACAGGGTTTCTGCTGATGGCTCCTGCAGATAAATGGGGGAAAAAAGGAGCAACTGTTTGGAATCACTTTGGGGAAGAGCTCTCAGAGGCAGCCTGAGACAAGAGGGGGATTGTCTGGCAGACGGGGCGAAACTCAGTGTTATCACATCTCCCCAGGCCCCTTCAGAGCTGTGGGAACAACCAAACTGCCACAAAAATCTGATATTAAAGTCAGACGATCCCAGAGGCTCCAGGGCCACACAGAGCCCGGGCAGCATTGACCCCCAGCCCCTTTTTGGGGTGCAGCCCCTCACCGCAGCCCCTGCCTGGGGCAGGGATTTGGCTGGGCACCCTGGGATATTCCATCTCTGGGAAAGAAAAAAAAAAAAAAAACAACCAAAACCCAAACCCACCACGGTTTCTATCTCTTTTTCCAAGCAACCGCTGCTGAGATTTTTCTTAACCTACTTTTTCCCCTCCCCACCCCTCCTTCCAGCCCACATTCGCACTGCAGCACCGCGCTCAGCACCACCCCGAGAATCCCCACCTTGTGCAAAGGGACAAGGTCAAGGAAAGAAACCCCCCGGACCCCCTTTTTTTTTTTTTTTTGTTTAACACCCCAGAAATCACAACCACACAAACAAATACACCACCCCCCACCCCAGACAGCACGAAGCCGTAGCAACCGCAGACTCTGATCCCCGGAGCAGGGTGGGAAGGGAAACAACCCTTTCAGGAGAAAGAACCCGAGCCCCAAAGCTCGGGATGAGCCCCCCGACCCTTCCCCAAGCAGAGGACAAACCCCCCCCCCTTACCTGCCCGGGCGCCCCCATTCCTTATGAATGAGCGCGCGGCTCCCGCACGCTCCGCCCCTTTCAGTGACGTCACTCGTCCAGGTCCCGCCCATCAACCCGCCCCTCACCCCTCCTCTTGGCAGCGCCGCCTGCCGGACGCGGCGGGAACTGCGGGAGCGGGAACAACGAAGTCCCGGATAAGGATGTTTTTACGCCGTCTGGGCTTGCACGGGTAGCTTTGCGGGCTGAGAGAGCTGGAGCTGTTTTGCCTGGAGAAGAGGAAGCTGAGGGGAGAACTTATCACCATCTACAACTACCTGAAAGGAGGTTGTGGAGAGAAAGGAGCTGGCCTGTTCTCCCAAGTGACAGGGGACAGGACAAGAGGGAATGGCCTCAAGCTGCGCCAGGGGCGGTTCAGGCTCGACATTAGGAAAAAAATATTTCACAGAAAAGGTCACTGGGCACTGGAACAGGCTGCCCAAGGAGGTGGTTGAGTCACCTTCCCTGGAGGTCTTTAAGGCACGGGTGGACGAGTTGCATCGCTGTTCCCTCTTGTCCTGTCAGCTGGAAGAGACCAACATACCCCTCTTTGTAGCCTCCTTTCAGGGAGTTATAGACGGTGCTAAGTTCTCCCCCTCAGCTTCCTCTTCTCCAGGCTAAACAACCCCAGTTCCCTCAACCGTTCCTCATAACACTTGATTCTCCAGCTCCTTCACAAGCTTTGTTGCTCTTCTCTCCAACAACTCCGTGTTTTTCTTGTAGTGAGAGGCCCCAAACTGAACACAGGATTTGAGGTGCAGCCTCACCAATGCTGAGTACAAGGTCACAGTATCTTCCTCTGTTCCCTGTAGCGCACCCCAGCTTGGACTCATGCCCTTTCCACAGGACGGTTTCTCCATGCTGGGGATGCCCTTATTGCAGCCAGGCCTGGTTGTTCTCTCTGTACCTCCCCAGGGTGGCTGGGGTCCCCAGGAGTGTCCCACCTTCCAGCTCTTCATCCATCCATCATCCCTGGGGACTGCCCAGGGAATGGGACACATCCTGATATTCCATGGTACAAGAGAAGGATCCTTCCTGACTTCCCCCTTGGGGTTATCAAGGAGGGAAGAACTGCACCCCAGTAAAGGAAAAATTTTCTTCCTCCCACGGGGCTCATTATCACATCCCTAGTGATGTCAACAAGTGGTAGGTTCCCCTGGGCCATACTCACCCCATCCCAACCTCAGGCAAAGGACAAGACCATGTTGGCTTCTTTCTGACAGGGGTGATCTTTAATAACAGAAAGCCCCCAAGTGACAAAAGCCCCACCCTCCCTTCCCAAAATATCTCAATCATCCCAACTGTAACATCCCCTCCTCCCCCAGGTGGACAGATAGATGCAGAACAGCAGCATCCCTGTCACTCACAAGGCTGCCTGGGGATGGGGACCCTGGCTGATAAACCCTGGCTGATCCCCACCATTGCGATTGTCACCTCTCCCCTGGGGACAGCACGGTGCCCAGATCTGCGAGTACTGGCCTTGTCTGGACCCTGGGGTAAAAGCAACAAAATGAGGGGGAAAGGGCAAACACAGGAGGGGTGGCCATGGAAGCCTTGATTTTACGATCCCAACTGTTATCATCCCAGTTTAGGATTGCGGGAACATCCCTGGTGTCAGACAGGGGAATGGAAAGAAGACGCTTGCTCTCATCCAGAAGATACTTCGAATGTCAGTGGTGCCTTCATTGCATTCCCCAGGACACAAAATCCCATGGGAATCACAGAGACGTAGAGGGACACCCCGATTTCCAACACCCCTCCAACAGCTGCCCCCCTCCAACACCGTCCCTGTGAGGTTCAGCTCTCTCAGTGGGGTCCAACTCTGCCTCAGGGCAACGAACCAGGAGGGTTTTAATCCCCCTGCTCTGGTGCAGAGGGGCTGGCAACAACATGATGATGCGCTTGACTCCCTCCCAAGCCTCTCCATCCCAAATAAATAAGGATGTGTATATATATAATATATATATATATTTAAAACAAACAAACAAACAGAGCTTTCTGGGTGCTGGCGATGGAGCGAGCAAGTTAGCAGGAGGCCCAGGGCGGGGAGGACACCGCGGCCGTATTGTCCCTGGGGTGGTCCCACGGCATGGCCCAGGGTCCTGGGGGAGGAGGGGGTGACAGCGCTGCACCCACACACCCCACCCCGAAGCAGGCACACACAAAACCGGAGAGCAAGGCAGGTTCCTGGCTGTACGGCATCTTCTGGCTGGTCCCCAGGGCTGCTCGTTAACGCCTTTCTCCTTCGTTAGTGCCTTCCCAAGCGAATACACACACCACCCCTATCTCTCCATGTCCCGAAAGCAGTGTGTCCCCTCACAGTCTGGTGTGGGGGACAGTGGGGGGACCGGGGCTTATCCCCCCAACCCCAAGCACACAGAGAACAGCCGGGTTGGAGATGAGAGGCGCTGGGGTGGGGGGTGGTGGGGAGGGGGTCAGTGCACCCCTCCTCTGCGTACAGGGGGGCCAGCACCCCCCTTCCTCGCCGGGATGGTCCCGGGGCAGGTTGTGTGGCCATTCATGCTCTCCAGAGGAGGAGGTGGTTGGTGCTGTCATCCCGGCCCACCGTCTCGCTGCTGCTGGTAAGGCGGAAATCCTCGTAGCCGTCCCCTCCGCTGATCACCAGCATCTTGGGTTTGGAGAGGTTGAGGGCTGGGGAACGGAGGCGTGATGGATCTCGCTTCTCTGCTTCGCTTGGCTTCTCAGCCCCTGCCAAGCACAGCACCCGTAACACCGCCAGGTCAGTTTCTCCTGTTCCTCCTCAGCATCCCACCAACATCATCCTAACAGCGTCATCCCAGCATCCACCCACCATCATTCCACCAGCAGTGTCCCAATAGCAGGATCTCACCAACAGGATCCCACCAGCATCACCCCAGAATCTTTCCACCAGCCTTACCCCAACATCCTCCCACCAGCATCATCCCACTGGCATCTCATTAACACTATCCCAGCATCACCTCAGCATAACCTTCCCACCAGCATCATGCTACCAGCCTCCTCCCAACGTCACTGCCACTTTCCCAGGTTCCACATCTTGGCCCCTCAAAACCTCTCCTATGCCTAAATTAGCTCCTCCCACCCAAATTACTATCTCCTCACCTCCAAACGACCTTCTCACCATTTCACCCCAACTTTGGGGCCAGTCTGACCAAGACATGGCTTTCCATTTGCTTTTCCCCATGGGAATTAGGGTCTCCAACGGAAATCTGAGGTCACACAACCAACCTCCCCAGCACTGGAGCAGGGGTAGCACCCAATTTCCCTCCAGCCTAATCCTTCTCCTAGGTTTTAACAAGGCAAAGGAGTGGGAACTCTGACGACTGCATTTCAAAGCTACTCTGGGTTATCTGCCAGTGGGACAACATTCCTGGTCCTGTCAAAAGTATCCACCCTGTCTCTGGAGAGGGTGAGGAATGGCCCCTCTCCTGATTATCCCACCTACCCGTCTCCCTTGGCAATGGGAAGAGGATATCAAAGCTGTCAGGTAGTTCGATAGCAGTGAGGAAACGGACGTGGCCAGTGTGACCCTGGGAGAGCCCCACCAGCACCGGGGCTGCCTTGGCCGAGATGGTGAGGGTCAGCACCACACCAGCACTGGTCCCGATCCACAGCAAGTCCTTGCATGCCAGAAGAGCCGTGATCCGAAGGCAGGCTGCCTTGTGCTGCCGGATAATGGCATCCGAGCCTGTTGAGCATCCCAGCCATCAGCGTCCCTCCATGCCTGGCATGAGGCTGTGAACCCCATTGATGCCACCTGCCTCCATGCCCAAGGATATCTGGGGTACGTGGGGCACAAGGAAAGGACCCCACACTCCCACCAGCTGGTAAAAGGTACTCTCGTGTGCGGCCAGATTGGGCTGCTTGATTTCCCCATGGGATTACGCAGTTACCCTGGGGCTGCCCTGCTCCCACTTGGGATTATGAAACCATCCAGGGGATGCCCTACTACCTGCTGGCATTATGGAGCTGCCCAGGGGCTGCCCTGTGGGGTTATCAAGATCCCAGGGGATGCCCTATTCCTGAATGGGATTATGCCACCACCGAGGAGCGGTCCCGTTTCCGTACAGGATTATGCAGCTGATTTTTCCATGAGATTATGCACACACCCAGAGATGCCCTAGCCCTGTGTGGGATTACGAAGCCACCCAAGGGATTTCATATAACCCTGTGGGATCATGCTGATGCCCAAGGAATGCCCTGTTTCTGCATGGGATTATCCGTCTGCCCAGGGCCCGTCCTATTGTCTCGTTTCCCCATGGGACTATGCAGCTGCACAGCACTGAGGGTGAACTCCATGAACATGACAAATCAGTTCTTCTTCCCCAAAGTGGGTCAGGATGCAGGAGATATTAAATTTCGCAGCGCTGGATGCTGTGATGTGTTGCATATACACAGCAGATGACAGGCATGGATACCCACTGGAGACAGTGGTGGGTGCTCAGTGGAGACCTGCCACAAGTGGGACTTACCAGCGAGCATCTTGTGTACCGGAGGGGTGATATCTGCTTCAGCCAACTGCTCGTAGCTGGTGGCATGGTAAAGCCGGACCTGGGCGCTGCTCTGGAGCGCAACCCACACGCCAGTGCCCGTGCTCACCATGCAGGTCACACTGCGCCCACTGTCCTGTCCCACCTGGAGCGTGTGCTGTGGGGGACAGAGCCACAGCGATGCCACCAATGATGCCATCGATGCCCATCACTGCCCACATGACCTCCCACCATCACCTCAGTACCTCTTGTGCCAACGTGGTGGTGTTGAGGATGATGACCCGGTTTTGGCAGCCACACCAGAGCCTCCCTGCCACTGCCACCATCTTGGTGATGGGGCTCCCTGGCGAGCCCAGGGACAGGGACTTGGAGTTTTGGGGGTCCCAGAAGTGGCCTGTGAAGATAAGTAGTTAAAACATCCCCAAATAAACCCCATCTTGATCCAGCTGATGGAATACACTGGCTGGAGATGCCCAACTCAGCATCCCCTTTTAGAAGAGACATGAGCTGATGTCCCCAGGGGATGCCAGCAGCAGGCAGGGACCAGGAAGAAGATGCACACCTCCACCTGACTCCAATTTTGGGGTCCCCAGTATCCCTCGAGGGATGTTCCTTCCCTTCCTGCAGAGGTAGGGAAACCACTGGCACCCTAAGCATCCCTCCCAGTGAGCTACCTAAGCACTCTCCCAACTGCCACCGCTTTGGGGCTGCATTTAACTCCCCCAAACACCTTTCAATGGCCCTGACCCAGCCTCACCTGCCTCCCGCTGGTACGCAACAAGCTCTCCATTGGCCAACGACACGAAAACCTGGTTATCCAGGTACCTGCAGGGAGAAAAATCCTTTGACAACTGGTCACAGAGCCCTGCTTGGCCACCCCAAACCACCACACTGTGGACATGCTACAATGGATAATCTTCCCCACTTACAAGATGCACATGACAGCAGCAGCATGTTGCATCTTCATGCTGTTCTTCCTGTTACGGATGTTGTCTGAGGACTGGTACACGTGGATGCTGTAGGAGAAGAGAAAAGCTTGAGGCTCACCTGAGATTAGGTCCACCCCATGTATGTGTCCCCCCATCCTGGGGACATACCAGCCGTCCTCAGTGCCCAGCCACATGGAGCTTTGATGGGCTTCGGGGTCAAGGCTGAGGAGATCCTCAAGGCTGCCCCGAGTGAAGGAGCCACGGCTGGAGCGGCGCAGAGCTCGCCCATCCGTGGGGCTCTCGCCGTGCTGGTTTTGGCCATAGGTGCCGGTGATGTGCATGAAGCTGGGTTCTTGCTCTTCCTCTGAGCTTGTCGCCTCTGCCACTGCCTCCTTGCAGCTTTGGATCTCTTCATCTGTGGAAGAGAAGGAGGAATGAATGGGTCAATCCAGGACCATCTGCCACCCACCAAAGTGATGTGGAGGAGACAACGTGTCTCCTTGCAATACCAAGCCCAGGGGAGGATGCTGAGCCTCAAACCCACCAGATTTTACCCAAAGCCACCAGCCCCATCCCAGCGCCACAGTGTTGGGCTGATGCCCCCCAGTATCTCTTCCTGGGATTTTGTTGGCTCAAAAGCTTCCAACTGCAGGTTTCCCCAAGGAACGCAAGCCAGAGGGGCCCAAACAATGGAGCTGCCCATCATTTTGGAGGAAAAATAAAGTGGTTTTTTTGCTAAGCAGGGGCCGGGAAGGACTCACTGCCAAAGCTGGAGGAGATGGTGGAGTGGCTGGCTTGGCTCTGCAGTGTCCCCGAAGGACTGGGTGAGGACTCGTCATCCGTGTCATCACTATCAAAGGGCACCAGCTCCCTGTTGCCACCGTCAACTGGCTCTGAGAGCTCCAGTGACGAACCCGAGATTGAGATGTGCAGGCATGGCTGTGGCCCTGCATCCTCCGGCTGTGCTGGCATCGGCTCCGAGGAGGGGCTGCCCACCGGCTCGGCACGCTCCCTGCCGTGACGAGGGAAGGGGAGAAAGAAGCAGCTCCAGCATCGCCCTGTGCCTGTCGGCTCCGCGGTGCCAGTGGGGATGTCCTACCTATATGCCCGCTTGAGACCAGGAACGGAGGCGATACAGAGGATCCTAGCGGAGCAGACAGCGATACATGCCTCCACTGTGGGCTCCTTTCGGATGCTAAGTAAACAAACCTGTCCCACGTAACCATCACTGTTGCAAACCCAAACCTCGTGGGAGCTTTCTGGGCTGCCATGGCTGGGAGAAGCACAAGAGAACTGTAAGAGAGCAAAAAATGGGATGAGTTGGGTCAGCTGGGAATGACACAGGAGCTCTCAGTATCTGGTGACAAGCCCACCAGAATGGGGAGGACTGTGGCTTCTTTGGGATGCCTGAACACAGCCACCCAGTACCTGCATCCCACTGCGTGTCTTCATGATAGGGATGGCCTTGAGGAACTCCGGGTCCAGGCAGTTTTTGCTGGAAGCTGTGAAAATCAAATTGGAAGATGAAGAAGTGATGGAGAAAAGGTGTCTACCAAGGTGGGGTTGTGATACCAAGCCCACCACTCTGCCCACATCCCCAGTTTCTGGTTATTACCCAGCTTCTTCTTGGCATCCTCGAAGGCTTGCTCAAAGCTGAGCCGAGCATCAGGATTGGGGAACTCAAAGATGAAGGACTCAGTGCCATCAGCTTTGGTGGTGCTGAGTTCCATCTTGTTGGGCGGGAAGGCCATGCTGAAGGACAAGGATTGCTTCTCTGCCAGGTCCCGGTGGATGGCAGCCATCATGTCCTTGATCACATCATCCAGGCTCTGGAGACAAGGACAACATTTCAGCTCCCAGGGATGGGCCACCACCAGCTACATGCCCAGTGATACCCACATCCTTGCTCTAGCATCCTTCAGAGGCTGTCCTAGCCACACTATGGCTTAGGAGCTGGTGGCATCTGGGCTGTCAGAGGACAGTCATGGCCATCAGCCCTTCCATGGGTTCTCCCACCTGGCAAGGACATCTCAGGTGGCCCCATGGGAAACGTGTTCAGCTAGGGAACAGCACCAGGGTCACCATGTAATGTTGCCTTCATCCATCCCTGTGCATTCTTTTGAGGCTGATCCAGTCCCATTGTGGCCTTGGGGTTGGTAGTATCTGGGCCACTTACGGCCATCATCCCTTCCACAGGTTCTCCCTCCCCCTGATGACATCCTTGGGGTTCCTGCAGGGAATGTGTCCAGCCAAGGAACAGCACCAGGGCCACCATCCTCATACCTGGTGGGGGAAGCTGAGAGTCTCTGACAGCTTGCTGATCTGCCCCAATGTGCTGAGGTCTTCATCCAGGCGGCAGATGCTTTTCTGAATGCTCTCCCGGTTGGTGGCTTGTGAGGCACCTGTGTGGGAATACACCTGCAACATTAACTCCTCCCTCCCTGGTGCCATGAAGGAGATCCTTCTCCCTACCAGCTGGGGATGAGCAATGGCTTTTGAGATTGAGGGGGGACACTCCAGCAGGCAGTGACAGACCTTTGACGATGTCCACATCCTCCAGTGGTAGCTTCCAGAGCAGTTTGTACTTGCTGGCAGTGTCAATCACACTAGCTGCTGTGTACCTGCGAGGTTAGGGGGGATGGCTGAGCTGTACCCACATCCCAAGCATCCTAAGGCCAGGCCAGCTGGCAGGGTTTATCCTAGGGGTTTCTCCCAAGGCTGGTGGTACTCACAGGCTCATGGAGCTGCGTCGGAGGGAGCCTGACTTGCGTTTCAGCGTGGTGCACACCAGCAGGTCCGTGAAGAGGAAGAAGGAGCGGTCCTTCTTCCCACCCACTGCCTTCTGTGGAGTGGTGGGAGACACCAAGGCATTAACACCTGGCTCCCACATTGCTGGTGCTGGGACTGATCCCTGCCTCAGTTTTCTCATGCATTGCCTTTGCACAGGGAGGCTGCAGGGAGGAACATCTCCCACAGCAACATCTGCACGGGGTCTGACTGTGTCCTCACAAGGATAAAAGGGGACATGGATGCAATGGTCATGTGGGCAAAGTCACAAGGTCCCACTCATGGGGAAGTGTCAGGGCCATGGGAATGCTAAGGATGGACCTACTGTGGTCCCCACCTCCAGCCTCTGGCCTGGGGCTACTGTGGGCTCTCCTGGCCTCCTGCTTACTCCAGAATCCATCTTTCCCCATGCACTTCAGGGATTTTATATCATCTCCACCTGTCTGTCATCCATTTATCTGTCCATTCTTTCATCTATGCTTCCATCCACCCAATCTGTCTATCCGTCCATCCATCCATCCACCTATTCAGCTTCCATTCATCTTCTATCCATCCTTCTATCCGTTCTTCCATACACCTGCCATCTGTCTGTCCATCCTTCTGTCTATCCTTTCCTCTACCTGTCCATCCCTCCTTCCATCCATCTGTCCATCCACAGCCTCCCATGTGCACACAGCCACCCCACAATCCACAACCACAGCCTCCCACTGCCCTGTCTGGTGCACGGTGCTACAGCCCTGTGGGGGACAAGAGACCATTCTGCTCTTACCACTTCCACCACCATCTCCTGACGAAGAAACCTGCGGAGCGGGGCCTGGAGCTGTTGGGACAAGGAGAGTAATGAGCACAGAGCCCTGTGGGGAACCTTCACAGTCTTTGTCCCTCTAGCACCCACACCCCACCATATCAGACATGGCACTCTGGCTCCTTCCTAAACCCCCAGGAACCCATCTAGGCCAAGATAGGGAAAGCAGGACCCAAAGGACAAAACAAGTGGCACAGCCTGGAGTGACCCAGAAAAAGCAAAAACAGTTGCACTTTGAGGAAAAGACCACCCCCAGCTAAGGCCCCATACATACGTCCTCCATCCCTTCAATGTGGGACTCAATCTCCTGCACAATCCGGGCATTCCTCTCCACCTCCTCTGCACTCTTCATACCCTTGTTGATCCTCTCGGCCACTTGCTTGATGTTGCGCTGAGCGTCAATGAGAAATGGGTGGTCGGGGTGGTCTTCTGGTGTGTGTTTCAGGAGGTCCTACCACAGGGACACAGACAGGACATGACCCTGGGCAAAGCCGGGGCACTGGTGATGCCACAACATCCCCTACCATGTCACTGGCTGCTGGGAATGGAAACCAACCCCATGCAGGGTACATTTTGCAGCGGAATTAAGCTTTGAGCTTTGGCCACCACCAGCCTAGTCTTTGCCATCTCTAAAGAGGCCACCAGCTCCTGCAAGAATGTCATCACCTTAACTGGACACCTGAAATTTATCTTTAGAAGTGTTCAAGGCCAGGCTGGATGAGGCTTTGAGCAACTTGATCTAGTGGAAGATGGCCCTACCCACAGCAGAGGATTGGACTAGATGACCTTCAACCCAAACCATTCTGTGATTCTTATAAAAGTGTGCCCCCATCAGCCTTGGCACCAAGAAGAGTGACCCCAGCATGGGGAAACTGAGGCACAGAGGGGGTGACAGTGAGACTGGTCCCAAAATGGCACTGCAGCTTCCAGCCTCCTGGAAGAAAGGCAGAAAAGAAGGGGACCAGACACTCAGAAAGATGTGTTGGGTGGGACAGTGAGGTGGCAGTCAAGACTTTGTGTCAAGGGATGGGAAAAAGTCCTGGGAAAGACATGAGACTCCTAAAAGCTCTAGTTATGTGGGAGCCATGGTCTCTTCTGCTCCAAGCACAGCACAGATGCCCTTCTTCCTCCTACCCAGTTACCCACACCCACCTTCACCAGCAGCTCATATCGTGGGATCCTCTGCACCGGCTTGATCATCAGGTCAGACAGAGCTTGCTTCTCCTTGTTCTCACGCATGCTTTGCTGCAAAACACCGGTGGAGGGCAAATATGGGGCTGTTAGGTGGAATGCAGCAGGACACCAGCATCTCTCAGCGCAGGACCTGGAACAACATCTATTCGGGGCCAGGGTGACCCTTTTTACACCATCTGGAGTGACTCCAGTTCATCCTAATCTGGCCTATTTCCAATAAAACCAAGAAGAAGGTGGGGGTAAAAGTCCCAGTCTGACTGTAAGTTTACCAGTTTGCTCCATTAACCCCCATCCCTCTCTACCAGCAGCCTTGCAAGTGGCTCTGGACGTCGGCTTGCATCTATGGGGAGAGGAACCAGGACCCACCTCCAGGAACTTAATGAATGCTGGCCGGGCTTCCTTGGCAATCCTGACGGCATCCTTGGCATTGAGGAAGTTATCGATGTAGGCAGAGTAGATGTTCACCAGCACATCCTTGGAGAACTAGGAGGGGAAAATAGAGCAGGGAGAAAAGCAGATAGGTCCAGCACAGATCTTCTGGGCACGCCTAGGAGAAGCTGCCCCAAGGGTTAATCCTGGCTCTGGACTGGTGTGATGAAGGCTCATTCACTGCCCGTCCCCCTCAGTTTTTCAGCCCTGACATTTCTGCTCTCAAGGCAGAGACGCTGAGCTGCAGATGCAGCTGGTCGCTGCAATATCCTGCTGTTACGCTAAGCAGACAGTGGGCCTGGAGATTGTCTTCCGTTCTGCATCTCAGGCGTGTTTGGCTTGTCTTTTAATCACTCTCCTGCCTCCTGCTCCAAAATTACTCTTGCTGGGACTATGCCCAAGAACAGGCATGTCTGGTTTCCTCAGGGGTAATCTACCCCGTGAAGACCTACCGACTGCACAAGGAGGTCGCCCACTTTTTGTTTCTCATGCCAGTTCTGCACGCAGTCATGGATCTGCTCCAGGAACTGCTCATGGTGTTCCAGCAGCTCAGGGATCTGGTCGAAGATCTCATCCACCAGCGATGGGTCACACAGCAGTGAGTTCTCTGGCTGCTTCAGCGGCTTCATGTAACCCTGTTGGAAAGCAAAGACATTGGGGTCCCCACAGATTTCTTTTCCTGCCCCCTCATTATGAACTTTTTAAACCCTGTAAATATGAGGACTGGTGGCATCCTGCAGCAGAGGGTTCCCCCAATAGACACTAGGCTGTGAGACACATCAGAAGGACCAGATAGCAGTGTTGCAAGAGGTTTTGCACCCCAGCCTCCCTCAATCTAACCCACCAGGTAGCATAGGCAGTGGGACAGTCTACACTCCAAAGCACAGTGTCCTCTGTCCTGCACCCGCAGCCTCAAGGTACTCCAAACCTTTGTTGTTATAAGCCATGGTCACCTCCATCTGCTACACAGCCTGACCCAGGCCGGGAAGCATGGCAGCATGACCTTGGGATCCAAAAGCTGGTGGGTTCCTGGTGGAATTTAGAGTGTTTGGGACCAAGAGGGGCTGAAGTGAGCTGGGTAGAGCATCTCTTGGGCAACTGCCAAAGAGCACTGCCAAGGGTCAGTAGGAAAACTGGGACAAGAGCAGGTCCTCTGCAAGGCTAGGTGGTCAGCTCTGCTACAATGCAGTGCTCCCAGGAACAGAAAAGCTGGATTTGCAAGGTATGTAGGATGAAAAAGGCCTTCTCAGGCCTTGTTTCCTCCTCAGCCCAACCAATGCAGGGTGCAAGTGCCCTTCAGGATGCTGGGAGGACCACGTTGCTGAGTGGTGAGGACAGGGCCCACTGCTGCTTCAGACTTCTCCATCTAAGCTGGTGAGGTAGGAGCCATCCTCCAAGGACAAGGTTCCTCAGACTGATGGTATCTTGTGAAGACCCAAATTAGAAAGGCCAAATCCTTGCTGAGGCTCATAACCTGCTTCACCTGCCCTAGTGTGGCGAACAACTCCAGCAAGAGCTGGGCTGGGCTGTGCCACACATACCACCCACTATGAAAATGGAGGAGTGAGGACCAGATGGGGAAGAAGAGCATGGAGCCAGCCCCTGCCTCAGCACATGAGGAGCATAGGCAGGGCTTGCCCATGCACCATCTGGCATGCTGGAAGATGATATTCCAAGGTGGTCCCCACCCCTGGTAGCCACCGTGCTGCATGCATGGTCCAAATCACAGGTCCAAGCACCTTGTCCCAGCTAAGACAGGGAGCAGGAGACAGCTAGAGCCTATGACTCTCCCCAGAAAGCCAGGTTCCCCTGGCTGCACTATACCAGGATGGGCAAGAGCTCAGGCATTAATGCCCTGTGGCTCCAACCTGTGTCCAACCAGTCCCTCTGGTAGGGAACCAGTGATCCCCACTCTCCAACAAGCCTCAGAGAACAGCCCACAGGACAGCCTATATCCATTCCAACACCATCAGGGACACCACTCGACCCCAAATCATGTACAACTTTTGAAAAATAAGCCCCAAAGCCAGGATCTCTTCCCCCTCCAAGACAACATCTGCACTGGGAGCAGTGTCCTACAGTAACATCTGGCAGAACACATCTAAGTCCATTACGGGGGCATCCTCGCAAGAGATTTATTGGGAAAGCTGGGTGTTGGGATGATGGGTGCCCCATGCTCTCATGGACGTTCCCAGCAGATGCCCTACAGGCATCACATTGTATCAGAGCAGAGCTCTGATTTTTTGGTGTTTCCACCTGCAGCGATGTGGCTGGACAACCAACACCTACGTTAGCGTGTCCTAGTCTCCATGGTGTTGACCTTCATTAACATCTGAAATGTGGGATGGACTCTCTGGCCATGCTACTTCAGCAGTGCTGGAAGCAGCACAAAAAAAAAAGGACCTAGAAAACCCCTTGGCCCATGGCTGCAGGTGATGATGCCAAGCAGAACATAGGGGTCACAGGAATTAGGGGTGTAAAGGGCCCCCCATTATGGAATGGCTATCTGAAATGGAGCAGGAGATGGGGTGCAACATGAGGAAGAACTTTTAGGGGGCAAGCAGGTGAAGGGGCTTGGAAACACGGTACCTGGCAGGTGACAACACACCAGGAATGTTAAGGGCTTTGTTTGTGGGACAGAGGTGACGCCCACACCCTATTATTAGCGCTGTTGCTACACTGCTCCCACCTCCAGTCCTGCTGTCCCTAACACCCCCACGCCACACCAGCGCTGGTAGAGAACCCACAGCTCAGAGTGTGACTCGGGGTCCCGGGGACAGTGACAAGGAAGGGATGGTCATGCCATAATATGGTTTGGGATGCCACATCCCCAGCCGTGCCGCATTACCTGCATCAAGGTGCGCAAGGACTCCACGTAGGACTGCTCTGTGTCCAGCAGCGTCATGATGACGTGTTTCCTCATGTCCTGCCCGGATGGAAAGAAAGACAAGATGAGTTTTAGGGTGACAAGATGGAGGGGAGCTATGTGGCTTGGTGCCAGTGCCAGCGCAGGGGCTCAGCGAGGAGGCTGAACGCTGGAGGAGCCCGTCTGGTGTTCAGCTCCCCTCCACTCCCTCTCCACCCTGATGGAGGAATCTGGGAGGATTAGGAAGTACATGACACCGAGCGCACAGAGACGCCTGGTTTCCTCCACGGCCGCGTCAGGAGTCCGCCCTGGATCTCACAGCCCTACATGGGTCGGTCCCGGCACCCTCCGTCTCTCCAGCGGCTCCACTCAGAGCAGTCCCGTAGGGGACCGCTTCCAGCCTGGCACCCGAGGCACCCCAGCACTGGGCTGTGGCCCCGCAGGGAAGGGATGAATGGGATCAGAGGACCAAAGGGAGGTGGTGGTGTGACATAATCTGCCAGTTTGGGGGAGCAGACGGGCCAAGATGGGTCTTGGTTATGGGGCTTGGAGACCCCCCCATAGTGTGCAGCACCGAAGGTGATGTGCCTGCAGCTCATCCTGGGGGTAAGATGCTCCAGAGCCCAGGGTGCAAGACAGTCCAAAAGTTTTGGGTGCAGAGATGCTCCAAGGGCCCTGGGAGCAGAGACATCCAAAATGTTTTGGGGGCAAAAATGTTCCAGAGACACCCCTAAAGTTTTGTGTGTGGAGATGCTTCAGGGACTCTGGGTGCAGAGACACACCAAAAGTTTCACCTGTGGAGATGCTCCAGAAACCATGTATGTGAGATACTCCAAATGTTTTGGATGCAGAGATACTCCAAAAGGCCTGGGCATGAGATATCCCAGTATTTTGGGTACAGGGACACTCCAGATGCTCTATGTGCAAAGATACTCCAAAAGTTTTGATGCCAAGATGTGCTGGAGGTATCCTGGGTGTGGTGATACCCTAAAATTTTTTGGTGTGTAGATGCTCCAAAGGCGCTGGGTGTGAGAAGCCCCAGAAATTTTGGATACAGAGACCCTCCACTGGCCCTGGGAAAAGAGATACTCCAAGGTGCTGGGTATGGAGACACTGTAATGGTGCTATTCATGGAGGCTATCCAAAGGCCCCCAAGCTTTGGATGCAGGAATACACCAGGGTCCCTGGATGCTTGGACACCTCCAAGACCCTGGGTGCAGAGACACCTCAAGCTGTAAGTGTGAGACACTCCAAAGGCCCTGGAGGCCTAGAAACCCCCAGGGCCATGGGTACAGAGATGCCCCAATACCCCTGGGTGTATAGATGCTCCAGTGATCCTGGGCACTGAGAAACTCTAACTGTCCCATTAATGGAGATACTCCAAAGGCAGGGACACTCCATATGCTGTAGGTGCGCAGATACATCAAACTCTGTACAGACAAGGACCATTCAAAGGTCCTGACTGGTTGGACACCCCAACAGCCCTGGGTGCAGAGATGTCCCATGGAGCCACAGCAGCATGGGTTGAGAGCAGGTTCCCTTGAAGTACTGCCACTACAGAGGCTGCCAGAGCCACCAAACCCCTATGACTCCAGTGTTCTCATGGAATGAACCCACGTCCCCCAGGCCATGAGGGCTGTGTGTCCCCCACTGGTCCCAGTGGGGACACAGGTGCCATGAAGCTGCTTGGCAACCAGAGAAGGAAGCTTTAACTCAGCCATCCTCACCACAGATGGAGGCAACCATCTCCGCAGTGGTACCTAGGGAGCTATGGGAAGGTATCCTGGTCAGATCCTGCTTGGTGCTTGAGAACAGAGACACATCTCGGTTTCCCCACTCGGCCACCAAGGTGACATTAGTCTTTTCAGCCAAACAACAACGAAACTGCTGTCCAGAGCCAAATATTGAGTCAAAGGTCCCCCAGGAAATCTGACCCCCAAAACACGTTGAAGCTGGGGTCCTTGGGGACACCAGCTGAGATCTCCCTACTACATTACAGCCTGACATTTATTAACACTCGCACTGCCACATTTATTTGTTGTAATAATGGGCCGAAGGGCAATCACTGGAGGATAGGCTTTAGGGGTGCAGAGTTTCTGACTCCCCTGTTCTGCCTCAGTTTCCTCAGCCCTCACACAGCCTGTAGTTCCCTGCCTCAGTATGATGCTCCTGCCATTTTTCTTGAGCCATCCCAGCTCAGGACTGAAGCAAAGGGCCAGATTAGTGACCTGACCAGGCTCAGCACCACGTCGCACCAGTGGCTGGGGATTTGCTGCAGCTGGGAGATGCAGAATGAGGCCCAATTGTTGGCAAGAGGATTTTTTTCAACCATTACAGTATCTGTATTATTCCAGTGGTGGGAAAATCCCACTAGGATGAGCAGGAGCTGAGGGTAACACATCATCCTCTCAGGACAAAGCAGTACCAGGGTGTGGGAAGGATTTGCCCCACTGCATCCTTTTCACCCCAGCAAAGCCTCACCCCCATGGGGTTGATGTTGCTTCAGTCTCCATCTGCTCTCCCTGAGGACGCCCCTGCCACACTCTGGCCTCATCCTGACTCCCTCGAGATGCTCAGCACCCTCAAGATCAACCCTCTGACATGATGGGAATGGGGGTATTTCCCCACCAGCTGATGCCTCCGCACTGTAAATCAGCACTGGGGGGTTGTGGCAGGGATGGCTCCAGCCCCCCCATCACTCTTCTCCAGGTGCCCCCCTCCCTGCAATCCCAAGAAACCCGGGGGCAGCAGGCTGAGGATGAGGATGGAGGCACCGTTGCCACGGCAATTGCAGTTCAGACCCCCCACAGGTGCCGGGTTCTGCTGGGCGCACACGTGTCCAAACATGACGCATCCATGCATCCTCCATACATCCCCCCCATCCCACCAGACAACCCCCCTCTCCATTTCCAAGACCCCCCATGCCTTTTTGCATCACCTCGGTANCCTCCAGAATAGTCAGAACGCTGCGCTGGGATGCAGCAAGGAGGGACATAAAATCGAGAATCTATTTATATCGATAAGGACCTCTCTGTGTGTGTGTATATATATATATATATATATAAAAAAATATAAAAAAAGCCCTCCCGCAGAGCGGCTGCAGGATGCGTGCGGTGGGCGTGCTCCTGCGTCCGTGGCGGCACGCGGGTCTCTGGCCCCGGGTGCTACCGATGCACAGACAGGCAAGAGCAATCGGAGATGTAGGCAGAGCCGTGCCCACACACACACGCGCGCATGGATGCAGGCAGGGCCGGATCCTGCTGGGGGGATGCTGCTGGGAAGGCTTTGCCCGAGGATGCTTGATGTGGAGGGTGATGCTCTCTCTCCTGGGACATGTGATTTTTGGGAAGAGGTGGGCACAGATGATGCTGGGCTGGGGTGCTGAGCATCCTCGGGGTCTCTATTTCTATGAACTGGGAGGGTCCCTGGGTACTGTGTCCCCCTCACCAACCTTGCAGGGAAACTAAGGCATGGAACAAACCTGCTCTGCCAAACATCATCACCACAGCACTCATATTCCTGCTCGCCAGGTGATGTACCCTGCCCAGATCCGTTTGTAACACTCCCCTCCTGCTTTGTTAATTAAATCTAATTAGCCGCTCGCCCTGTTTCCACAGCAACAGCGTGCAGCAGGGCTGCGTCCTCCTGTTGCAGCCAGTAAATTTCCTCTTGGTAATGAGGATGATGAACATCCCAACCCAGTGAGGGTGGTGGGTGCCAGGATGGGGCCCATGCCAGTGCCCCCAGCACCCTCCCCATGGTACCTGGCAGAGAACAGCCAACTCAGTGTATATGATGAGAGGGGAGCTGCTAACAGCCTTGAATACATCCCAGCAGTGGGACTGGGGGAGGAGGGACCTGCAGCAGCCAGCATGGGCAGGATGGGTGCCTGTGCTGCACCCGGTACAGCTAACTGCATTAATGCTAATGAGGCTGTTTGCAAGGCAGCAGCTCCTGTGACTCCTTCTGCAGCACCATGGTCATCCTAGGTCCTTTTCTTTGCAATCCCAAACCTGTCTGGGTTGCAAACGTGGACCCATTTAGGTTGCAGCCCTAGATCCATTTGGGCTGCAGTCCTAAATTATTCTAATCTCAGACCCATTTCTGTCATAATCACAGACCCATTTAGTTTGCAATCCAAGACCCACATGGTCTGCAACCTTGGCCCCATCTACATTGCAATCCCAGACCCATTTTGCTAGCAATCCTTGACCCATCAGGGTTGCAATCTCGGGATCCATCTGGGCAGTAATTCCAGATCCATTTGGGTTGTGATCTTGGGCTCATTCAGGTTGCCATCCCAAACCTATCTGGTTTGCAATCCCAGGTGCATTTGGGTCGCAAACCTAGACTCTTCTGGGTTTCAATCCTGGACTCATCTGTGTTCCAGACCCATTTGGGCTGCAATTCCAAATCCATCTCAGCTGCAATCCTGAGCCCACCTGCACTGCAATCCTAGACCCATCTGGGCGGCAAACCTGGGATATTCTGGGATCCAGTTCCCAGACCCATTTCTGTTGCAACCCCAGTCCCATTTGTGTTTCAGTCTCCAGATCCATTTCTGTAGCAATCCTGGGACTATCAAAGTGTCATCCCCAGACCCATTTGGGCTGTAACTCCAGGCCCATCTGCATTGCAATTCTAGACCCATTTGGGTTGCAATCATGGGTCCATCCGGGCCACAATCCCACACTCATTTGAGTTCCAATCCAAGAGCTATATGGGTTGCAACACCAGACACACTCCTGTTGCAATTCCAAACCCATCAAGGCTGAAACCTTGGACCCATCTGCCTTGCAATCCTAGACCCTGGTTGCAATCCTGGATTCATCTGCATTACAATACTGAGCTCATTTGGGTTGCAGTCCTTGATCCATCTGGGTTGCAATCTCAAACCCCTTCCTCTTGCAATCCCTGCCTCATTTAAACTGCAACCCCATCCCCAGCTGGCCTGCGATGCCGTGACACTGGGACAATGCTGTGACACTGGGACACGGCTGTGATGCTGCGACAGTGATCTGGCTGCTCTGCCTGCAGCAATGCCCTTGAGTCCTCGCACGGGATCAACTGTCCCCAGGGCAATTATAGAGTTCCTTCCATCTGCAGAAGGTCCTTCCTACTCCCCAACCACAACCCATGAACCAATTCCTTCATTTAACACAGCAACTTCCTGTGGTAGCTTTGCAAGTAGATTCTCTGGTGTCTACTGCTAAGGTTGAGCTTTCTGCTGATGGGTTTAAAGATCTCTCTCAAACCCACCCAACCTCTTTGGAAGTTATCAGGGAGGGAGGCTGGATGGAGAAAGGTTAAGTCCATTGCTGCCCAGACCAGGGAAGGAGCCAGGCTGGATCCTGCTGTGCATCGAGGGGCCCAATGGAGGTTATCTTGCTGTCACCCAGAAAAGAAAAAGCCGGAGCGATGCTGGTTGTTCCCGCCAGCCGCCAAGCCTGGACCCCCCTGCATGCGGCCCGCAGCCCACAGGAAATTCCTGGGAGTGTTTGGCCACTCCAACAGCACTGCCTATTTTTAGGGCTGTCTAAAATATGAGTTGGTTATTTTTAGCAGCGCGGCTCTTTGTAAACATCTTTAGATTTCCTTTTGGATAATCCTTTTTTTGTTTTGTTTTTTTTTCAACCTAGGTGCTTCCTCCCCTAGAAAACCCCAAATCCCCCCAGGAAAAGCATCCCAAATCCCCAAAGGGCTCATTTCCCATGCCAAAGGTTTATACCAGCACCACAAGGATGCGCTTAAAAACAGAGATGGAGGAAATCCAGGATGTGGAAGACAATTCAGCAGCACATCAAATCCAGGACTAGGGGCTCAGAGAGGGGATTTTCCCCTAGTTTTTCCCTCTAGCATTGGAAATATAACTTTCCCAACCCTGCTTGGCCTCCTTAAGAAGAATGAGAACTCTCCTAGCATGCTTTATTTTACTTTTTAATAAGACTCTGGTTGTGAATCCATAATTTTTCTTTTCCCCACCTGAGTTTAGCGATGCAGGAAGAGCCTGAGCATCCCCGGGGATTTTAAAACATCTTAAAATATTAAAGGACCTGGAAAATCATGTCTTGCCTCAACACCCTGCAAACAAAGAGGCATCAATGGAGAAAAGCCCTAAAACCTTCATTTTTTAAAAGAAAAATGGTGATTTAGGGAAAAGGGAGAGCAGGGATCCACAAGGAATTCCAGTCATCATGGCAACCTCTGGTCCCTGAGTCCAGACTGAGACTGGGCACACATTAGTGCATATAATAATGACACTTCCAGCCAGTCTGAGGATTCCCTTCCATCCCAAATCCCACGATTGGTGGGAACAGGATCAGTGAAGGCAGGGACACACAGGTGGGTGAGGTGCTAAAGTCACATCACATGGGAAGCGGGACGCTGTTTAAACCCAAAATTCCCTTCTCAGAGCCACAACATGGAGTGTTTCTCTGAGGTCACTAATGTAATGAATTGTGCCAGGGCTCAACCATACCCTGGGTGAGCTGTAGCAACAATTTTGACTCTGAGACCTCATTTGGGGTGACAAAAAATATGGTAGGAAAAGCATGGAGTGTTTCCAACCATTTTGGGAGTGGGATTTGCCATTTGGGGCCTTCCCAGCTCATCCTTCCCACAGCTGCAGAAGGAGGAGCTAGCCCTGCTTTGAGTAAAATTATTCCCGCCCTTCCAAAATGTGCCAAAATTTTAAGAATAAATAAATACAAGTTGGTTTTCCCTCACTACAGCTTGTCCCCACCACCAGCTCCCAATGCTCTGCACTGCTGGGGGTATTTTCTAGGATTTTGTAGCAGGGTTGTGCTACGAGCAGCCTGAATCTCAGCATCTCCTTGAGACCTTGGAACTCATTTCCAGTTTGGAAGAAACCAGGGGAATGAGGATTTCTGCACCTTTGCTCTTCCTGGATGCCTCTTCCCAGGGCAGATCCCACTAGAGGGAGCTGGGACATAGTGGGAGCCACAATGGGGGCCATGGGAACAGTCCCCTGCCCCAGAGAGCACGCAGTGCATGGTGAACACTAAAGCTTAACAATTTTAACACACCTTTAGTGTTATTACTACCAAAACCCTATGGAAAAATAAAAACCTCAGAAACAAAACTGGACCTGCTTCCATCCATCTGAACGACATGAGCAAACACCTCTGTGGCAAAGGGCATCACCCTGGCACATAAAACTTGCTTGCACAGCTGGACAAGCCCCTGACTGGCATCACCATCCAAAACAGGATATTATTACATCCAACCTCATATTTCCTCAATTGCTTGGTTTCTGGCAGGAAAATCAGTTGAGAAAAATTACATTATCTCCTCTTGGGATGTTTAAAGCAGGAGGTTTGATAAGGTTTTGCAGGGCTTTCAAGCCAAACACATCCAGCCTTCACTTTGGAATAAATACTACTCAGCCATAAGTCCTACACAGCTCTGTCCCTCCCCATGGGTGGAGGAATAGCAGCCACCAGACACAGGAAGACATTGCTGTAATGGGTACCAGCGCCTGGCATCCTCGGGTACCAATCACCTCCATCCCTGGGTATCAGTCATTGCCATCCCTGAAGAGTGCCATCTCAGCCCCTGGTATCAGTTATCCCCATCCCTGGGCACCAGTCTCCCTCATCCCTGGCATTGCTCACCCTATCTCTGGGTACCACTCATATTCATCACTGGACACCAGTCATCCCATCCCTGGGTAGCTGTCACTGCTGTCCCTAGTACCAATCACCTTCATCCTTGGGCACCAGTCTTCCCATTCCTGGTACCAGTTCCCCTGCTTCCTAGGTACCAGTCACTTCCATCTCTGGTACAATTACCATTCCTTAATACCAGTCACTACCATCAGTGGTATCACAGAATCACTAGGTTGGAAAAGACCTCATGGATGGTCGAGTCCAACCATTCCTATCAAACACTAAACCATGCCCCTCAGGACCTCGTCCACCTGTCTTTTAAACACCTCCAGGGAATGTGACTCAACCACCCCCCGGCAGCCTCTGCCAGTGCCCAATGACCCTTTTTGTGAAAATTTTTTTCCTCCCCTGGTGGAGCTTGAGGCCATTCTCCCTTGTCCTGTCCCCTGTCACTTGGGAGAAGAGGCCAGCTCCTTCCTCCCTACAACCTCCTTTCAGGTATTTGTAGAGAGCAATGAGGTCTCCCCTCAGCCTCCTCTTCTCCAGGCTAAACAACGCCAGCTCTCTGAGCTGCTCCTCGTAAGATTTGTTCTCCATCCCCCTCACCAGCTTTATATCACCTACCTCCTTCCCTGGGTACCAATCACTTCTATCCCTGGCTACCAGTCACCACCATCTCCGAGCACCGTTTTTCCCCACCACTGGCACAAGCCACTGCCATCCCTGGTACCAGCCATCCTGTTCCTATGTACCATCATGACCGTCCCTGGGCACCTCTCTCCATTCCTGTACTCCAACCACCTCCATTCCTGGGTCCCAGTTACCCTCATGGCTGGGCAGCAGTCGCCTCCTTCCTGGGGCAAGTCACCGTGTCCTTGGATCCAAGCTGGCCCCCCAACCCTGGTATCAGTCACTGTCCCCCTTTGGCATCAGTCACAGCCATCCCTACATATCAGTCTCCTCATCCCTGAATACCAATACCTGGGTACCAGACACTCCCCCCTTATCCCTGTCCTGGAGAAACCACTCTCCACACCCTGGGGGAACACGAGGACCTGTGCCACAGAAGAGGGGCTGTGCCCAAGCCAGGCCAATGCCGTACAACATCACGTCCGGGGCTGCACCCCCTCACCACCCAACCACTTGCTGTTCTCCCACGGGTAAGAAAAGTCCAAGCTGCTTTCCAAAGAGTAACTTCTTGAAAGGAAATAAGACCATAAATCAGCAGCTCTGATTCAGCTCCGCTTCAGTTGCTAATAATACTCCTGTGTTTATTTGCAGCCCTGGGGCTGGAGATGTTTGCTTTTCCCTCGGTTGTGGTTTTTCCCAGGCTCCCAGCTTTCAGAGAAGCCTTGATTTGTTCAGGGATGCTCCCATGGAGAAACCCAGCAGCATAACCGCCTCTGAGGCAGGGAAGAAGAGGAGGAGGAGGGTAGCTTCAGACCCAAATGGATGTGCCGAGAATTCGGCTGTTTTCCCTTCTTTGACTTCCTGGTTGTGGTGATTCATCCCATGAGGACACAGTCTGGCTGTAATTCTGTTTTTTAAGTGTGAGAAAAAGCCAGGAATAAAAAACAATGGAATTGGAGTAACATTTTTTAGAGCAGTGGGCATCCCAGTGGTGTCCTGGTGAGCAGCAGAGCTGGTAGTGGTGCTGGTGGGGTGGGCAGCAGGGAGACGGGAGGAGACTCATTTCCCAAAGCAACAAAAATTTATCCCCTAAGTGTGTCACAGGGATTTTCCCACGGGATTTTCACTTGAAATCAGGGTTTGTATCACTAGTGCTGGGGTGCAACAGGTTCCCTCCTCCAAAAAATGAGGCTCAGAATCATGCTGGTGCATATCTGGGCATCCTCCCTATGCTGCTGGCAGCACCCCAACCATGTCCCCCTCCCCATGCCCCCTTCCCACATGATCTACAATGCTCATCCCAATTTATTCCCCCTGCTGCTGCCATCCATCCTTTGGTACATTTGCAGAGCCCTAGCAAAACTCGTGTCATCCCGGTCGAGGGTATGGCAGGGGGCTTGCCTGCCCCCTGCTTGCAGGCAGCCTTTGCCGAGCCCTAGAGCAGCTTTCACCAAATATGGAAGGGTTTTTTTGCCTCTGGTTTTCGGCACGCAGGCTGTGGCCCAAGAGCACAGCTTTCCAGATGCTGAGGTCAGCTGCTCTTCTCCCTCCCCTCCTTCTCCACTGCCTCCCGGTGTGCTTGGCTCTGCACCCACCAGGCGAGGGGTTAATGCCACCCCTCAACCCGCCAGCATCCCTGGATCCCACCCCCAGCTCCCTCTGCAGCTGGTACAAGCCACACTCCACATCTCATAGCACCCCAAAAATAATAGTTATTGGGATTTTGGGGGGAGAGGGAAGCCAGGAAGAAAACTGCCTGATGCTGGTGCCCCTTAGCACTGCTGCTGTGTGCCAGCCTGGTGCATGTGGGTGGGAAGTGGCTGGTGCCCTGGGTGACTGGCGGCATGGATCCAGGTCACAGGGGTGCAAATGAACTTGGGGTACCCAGGAGGGTGCTGGTCTGACACTCAGGGTGATTTGCATAGGAGATGATGAGCACCAGGAGCTGATGAGCACCCAGGAGTCGATGGGTACCAGGAGATGATGGGCATCCAGATCTCCATGTGGACCCAGAATTCTGGGGGCACAAGAAGCCACAAGGTACCCAAGAGCCAAAGGGCACTCAGAGTCCATGGGCACCTCAGAGCTGACAGATGCCCAGGATCAAGTAGGTATTAGGAGTCCATGGGCACTCATTTATCAACAAGCAGAGGAGCTGATTGGCATCCAGGAGCCTACAAACATCCAGGAGCTTATGGGCATCCAGAGTCCATGGGCACTCCAGAAATGATGGATGTCCAGCATTCAATAGGTACACAGGAATCTGTGGACACCCAGACATCCACAAGCAACCATAAGATGACAGGTAGCTGATGGGCACCCAGGAGCTGATGGATGCCCAGGGTGCGAAAGGTACCCGGAGTTCATTGGCACCCAAAAACCCACAAGCATCCAGGAGTTTATAGACACCCAAGAGCTGACAGGCACCTGAGAGGTGATGGATGGATGCTTAGGATCCAACAGGTACTAGGAATCCATGGGCACCCATGTATCCATAACCACCCAGGAGGTGATAAACACCCAAGAGAAAAAAAGTACCAGGAGTCCATGGGCACCCACGAGTATCCAGGAGCTGACAGACAGGATCACACCCTGGAGGCAAGGAGCACTTAGGAGCTGACAGACATACAGGTGCCAGGAGCCCCATAAAACCCATGCCATGCCCCTGGCCTGGCCCCTCGCATGCCCTTCCCACCCAAATACATGTCCATGGTGGCAACCTGGGTGCAACCACTGGAAGAAGACCCTCTTTGTGCCCATGCCAGCCTCCCCCACCAGCGTCATCCATGTCCTGTGGACACTTAGTCCTGCAGGAACCCATGCTCAGTGGGTCCCCTTGCCCAGTACAGCTGCAACCTGGGCAGCAGGGAGCGGTGAGGAGAGGACCACAGACCGCACCAGGAACACCCACATCGATGTCACATCACAGTTAGACGAGAGGTGAAGCCTTCCCTGCCACGTCATTGTCAGAGTGGCACCACAGGGGTGTGTGTGAAAAAAAAAAAGGGTGTTTCAGCATCTACTGACCTGTGCCAGGTTCAGATGAGCGAGGGAAGAGTCCCCTTTCCGCTTACTGAGGCTCTGAGCCATCTACATCCCATCTCACCAGGGTTTGGGGCAACTGAAAAAAAAAGGGTCAAACCCAATCCCCTACTGCTAGCGACGGCGTTTCTGCTGAGGGGTCAGGAAGAAACCCTTCAAAAAAAAAAAAAAAAAGCAAGAAGAAGGATGCCAAATCAGGGCAGGCTGACGAGTCTGCTGCTATTCCAGCTAAAAAAAGCAGGAAACCATATCCCAGGCTTTGAGATGCCAATCTTCCCCTGCAAACAACTCCCTTCTTGTTTTTTTTGGAGAGTACCAGCAGGCTCGGGAACGGGCAGTCACAAATAGCAACTCCATGGCACCACCAAGGAAACATTCTCCCGCCCCAGGAACCATGTGGGGATGCTGATGTACCCATGTCATAATGATGGCTCCTCCACAGAGGACCTGTTGGTGACTATCTCCTTACTGGGATGGTGGCTTCTCTGGAGGTGACCTGGTGATGGCCATCCCCATGTTGGGACAGTGGTTTTTGCAGAGGTGACCTGATGGTGGTCATTCCCCCATTGGGATAGAGCCTCATCTGAAGGGGATCTGCTGGTGTCTGTCCTCTCATCATGACTATCACTCCTCCAGAGGGGAGCTGGTGGTGTCTGCCACCACACTGGGATGGTGGCCTCTCCGAAGAGGACCTGGTGGTGACCATTCCTGCACCAGGATAGTGACTCCTCTGGAGGGGACCTGGTAGCATCCATTCTCATGCTGGGATGGTGACTCCTGGTAGCGGACACCACCAGAGATGTCCTTTCCCCAGCACATTCCTGCAGAGATCTCCTAGTGAGGCTCGTTGGTGTCTTGGATGTCACTGGTGGGGTGGAAGGTGGTGGTGACCATCCTCTGGCTCTTGGAAAGGAACGTGCTCAGTAGGTCTGGGATATCACAGGACATGGGGGTCACACAAGCCCAACATATTCCTGCCACCAACCCTTCTACCCCTCAAATTAAAGGGATTCAATTTAAAATAATCTACAAAAGGCACAGAAGGACACGGAGCTTGGGTAACACCTCCATCTACAAGCAGAAATGGTGGTCACAGAGCAATTGGTACCAGTGCGGGCAGGAACTGGGCAGACTGGGACAAGCCCCCTGTCGCCCAGAAGCTTAGCAGTTCCAACGGGAGTTTGCACGAAGAGCAAGTTACTGGAATATTTTTACCCAGATGCTGATTTTTGTTCTCCCTCCTATTGGCCGGGTTGCAGTTCCCAAAGACCCAAAAGCAAACACGCTATTTTTAGACAGGAGTTCATTTACTGGAGCCATTCCCTTTGAAATTCCTCACCCATCCTCTCCATGGAAACTGAGGGAGCCCAGAGAAACAGCCCCGTTGGGATCAACCATGAGAGCTTTAAAAAGAGCCATGTTGAGGGAGAGGGAGTGGAAGTGGCTGATTTTTCTTCTCTGGATGCATCCTGGCCTGGAAACACCATGGTAGAAATCATAATGTATTTGGTTTAGTGGGTTCTGTCTGTGAGAGCTGGACTTGATGCCTTCGGGGGAGAGGTCCTGGAAGATAAGCCATGTCTGCTCTGAAAATCATGCCTGTATGGCTAGTGGAGTCTGTTGTTTTGGATAGCTGGTGGGGATGGTTGGTGGAGATACGCGGAGGGAGATGCATAGAGGGAGATGCACGGAGATGGGAGGAGATGGATGGAAATGGGTAGAGATGGGTAAAGATGGATGGATGGATGGATGGATGGATGGAGGGAAGAGTGTAGAGAGAGGCAAAAGGGTAGATGTAGAGGGAGAANGGATGGATGGATGGATGGAGACAGATGCAAATGGACAGATGGAGACGGATAAATGAATGTAGCTAGATGGATGGATGGAGACGGGTGGCTAGAGATGTATGTGCAGATGGACAGGTGGATGCATGGGTAGAAGGAAGGGGGAAATGGAGGAAGTGAATCTCTTCCCCCGCTTTCCAGGGGAAAGGTCTGAGAGAAGCAGAAGAAATTCTGTACAGCCCAAAGCCCAGTGCTGTCCCGCTGCAACTTTCCTTTGTGTGACAGCATCACCTTCTCCATCCTGAATTTAAGAGAAGTCCCTTCTGCAACCTCAAACCTGTAGAAACAACCCCATCAGGACCTGCCTGCACTGGATGGGTGACGGAGCTCAGCAACAAAATCACAAGACATGGAGATGGCGGCACAGCGCCTCTTTGGTCCCTCCTTTCACATGGGGACCAGCATCTGCAGTTAAACTCCCGCTTTAGAAATATCCCTGGGAAAGGCTCTAAATCCCATAATCCTTGCAAGGATGGACTAATGCTGTGGCAACAAGACCCAGGAAGCTTTGAGTGTCCCTCCCATCTGAATTTGGCAGGAAGGTACTAATGATGCACATCCACCTCTCAGAGATGCTGACCTGCTGCTTCACCCCCAAAAGCAGACTGGAAACTGAAGCCACCTTCTCCAAGAAGACGCTTTGGAGGCATGTGATTTTGCATAGAAATGACCAGGCATGAAGCCCTGTGCATGCATGCAGGCAGGGTGCAGGCAGCCTGCCCAGAAATGCAGGGTGGTCCATGTAATACACACATGATGATGGTGCAGCTCTGCACCAGCCCTGTGCATCATGGGTGTGTACACCAGGAGCCCTCCTGCACACAGAACACCCCAGATCTATTCCTGCACCCCTCCATATGCACCCCCAGCACCTGGGATCTCCCTGTGCACAGTGGTACTACTGATCTCCCTGTGTGTCCTTGTGTGTCTGGAGACCAGTACCATTAACCTGCCTTTACATGCCTGCACATGCAAACCAGCGCCATTTTGCACCCTTGCATTGGCTCCAAGGGCCTCCCTGTGCACCTCTACAAGTGCAGCCCTGAATTAAGGTCCTCCCCATGCACACACACACCAGTGCCATGGATCTCCCTGTGCATGCTTGTACATGCAGACCAGCACCATGAATCTCTTGTGTGTGCACGCCAGCACCAAAATCTCCCTGTGCAACTCTGCAAGTGCAGGGCAGCACCATGGATCTTCCTGTGTCCCCCTACATGTGCACCCCAGCCCCAGGGATTTCCTCATGTACTGCTGCACATGCACACCAGCACTACAAACCTCTTGGTACAGGGGTGCCCATCGATAGCAGCACCATGGGTCTTCCTGTGTCTCCCTGCACGTGCCTCCTTGCACCAGTGCCCCAGCACCAGGGACCTCCTCACTGCACCCCAGCACTAGAGACCTCCCCATACAGGGATGCAAATGCACACCAGCACAAAGGGACAGCAGTACCATGGATCTCTTCATACACTCCTGCATGTGCACCCCTGCATGAGGGTTCTCTCCATGCACCCCTGCGCAGGCACCCCAGCACCAGTGACTTCCTCATGCACGCCTGCACGTACATCTCTGCAACCAGTGACCTCCTGCACAGGCAGCCCTGCACCAGGGACTCTCCATACACCCATGCATGTGCACCCCTGGACCGGACGCTTTCTGTGCACCCCAGCACCTGTGCAGAGCCATGGGTTTCTCCACGGGCTGGAAGTGGAGATCTTGCTGAGCCCATACCAACCTTCCACCCTCGTTGCAGCCCCGGCATCCTGCCAAGAGCGTGACCTTTGGGCACCGACTTAAGCCCAGCACTAACCCTCTTGCTCTGGGGCTCTTCCCCCCTCACCCATAAGGTGCTACCCTGGGATGTTTGGGCTTAAAGGATGTATATCCCAGCTGGCTCATCCCTTCTGATGGAGTCTGCTGCCTAATTAATTACAGGCTTTTAATTAATGAGGCAGCAGGCACAGGGGACAAGGAGCAAGAGGCAGGGAGGGGAGTGGCCCTGGGTTACACCAGACAGATTCTCTGTGTCACTCAAGGGTGTTCAAAACCCTGGCAGTGGGGAAGAACAGAGGCAAAACTGACCGGAGATAAGGACATCTGAGCTGGTTCACCCTGCTGGCCAAGCTGCTTGGCCCTGTGCCAGTGGTCCCAGTGTTGGTCCCAGTGATAGATAAGATAGCATCTCCTGTGGGTCCCCCAATGACCCCAACTTCTCCTTGCTCCATCCCACCTACAACCACCCTCTGAAGGGCAGTGGAGTCTGCCTGCATGGCTCAGTTCGACCCCAGCCCAGTGTTTTACTGAGCAGAGCAGAGCTAGGGGCACAAAAAATGAGCAAACCATCAGCACAGGCAGTGGGAGATGAATGCCAAGAACTACCCATCCCCATCCTCCCCCTGCAACAGCTTCAATTACAAATTTCCAGTAACACCAAAAAATGAGAAAACTCCTATCTGTGTGCCAAAACCTGGTTCCTATGGAGAGTTAGGGAAAGGGAATGGAGAGATAAATAGGTCCGAAGATGCCAAACTTTGGTCAAGGAATATATGTCTGGTGCATGGATTCAGCCCTTGAGATGTCCCCAAAGTGAGGACAAGCTTCTGGATAATGAGCAACGCCAGGGTGAGATCAGAGGGAGGACTCTCAGAAGGGATGGGGAGGGTTTTTACGCAAGCGTCCCTGGGAACATGACCCTGATGCTTCTCTCCAGGGAACTCCCTCTATCCCCGATGACATTTCGGGGTGCAGCCATCCTACTTGGGGAGCAGCAGGTGGGGAAGGCAGTGTCCAGGATGCCGGGGGCCTCATTCCCACGACTCCTCTGCTCCTGCGAGGTGCTATATTTAAATCAATATTTTCCTGTTTAATCCGACTGCTGCTAAGTCAACAAACAGAGCATGGCAGCAAATACCTAATTTTCCATCCTGTGCTGGCTGGGACCATAGAGAAAAGAAAGACACAAGGGGCTGCCAGTTTGGCAACTTGCTCATACCTTGACTGAGCAGCAAATGGACCCCAAACCCACCCCAAACTTATCCTAAATGTACCCCAGATCCACATTTGCTTGGTGCCAGGCTGCTGCACACCAGTGTGCAAGGATGTACTGCCCATCCCAGCAGCTCATGGGATGCTGGAGGCAGAAAAACTTCTCTCTATCAAGATTTTTTGGGGTTTTTTTATTCCTTTCTTGAAAGCATCCTTTCTTCCCATGGCCCCCGTGGTGTATGCCAGTGCAGGACATGCTGCTAAGGGCTCCTAGGGAATTAAAAGCCTCGTGTCCAGCATCAGTCACAGAGCGAAGGAGCTCTTCTGCACCCAGGATGGCTTGGCCAGCTCCAGCCCCACAGAGGATTGCTGGAAAGCACCCAGGACAAACAGTTCTGCTGCAGAGGAAGAACAGCACGTTACCTCTCTCAGTTTGGACACACTGGGCAGCCGAATTCAGCAAACAGCCAGCACAGCACTGCTCACCTCCACCAAAGCCACCCAAAAATTATGGGGGTCAGGAAAAGTTCTTGGGGGAATGATGTTCCAGAGATGCTGGTACTCAGGAATATATCTTGGGGGTGCGATGCTACAGTGATGCTGGACCTCAAGAGCCCATCTTGGGGAAATAATGCTTCAGGGATGCTGGACCCCAGGACAATATTTCGGGTGAGCATTGCTGTGCACTTGTCGGACCCCGTTATTATTCCCTTCCCAGCATTATCTGCTGGAGATAGACACTAAGACAGATAGACCATCACCACAACACAGGATGGGTGCTCCAGTGCCCCAAAATCCCCAAGCAGGGATGACCATTTCCCCAAGCAGACGACCAACCTCATGACTCCAACAGTCGAGTTGGGGGGACAGAGGCTAGGAAATAAAAAAATAAAGCTTATTTCTTTGCGGTTGGTCAGGGAGCACGTAAATCTCCACTCCCAGCCAGCCATCTTGGTGCCAAGTTATATCCGGTGCTTAGTGCTCCTGCCTATAATTAAAGCAACTCCCTTGCAGGGCTCAGTCTCCCTCGTCTCCCCCCCCAGCCCTATCTGGTGCCATCTGAAATAAAACATGCCAGCTCTGCTATAAAATAAATCAAAAAGAGAAATAAAAAATCCTGGTTTCAGTTATGTTATGGCTCCATCACAAAGAAATTCAAAGGCAGGAGAGAGCTTTGAAGATACAGCTGTGGCGTTGCCCTTAAAAGGGAAAATTTGCACCCTTTTCACGGAGGCTGTTGGGTTCAAGCAAGGTGAGGAGCAGCATCTCCGGGGTCCAGCCCTGTGGGGTGGCTCATGTCCCTGAGATGATGCTCAGCCAAACTGGGCTTCCAGTTGCCAGAGCCTGGTGCAAGACCTGGTAAAATTCCACCCCAAATTATCTCAAAGTGACTGGGACTGGGGAGTGTACTGAGATGTGGGGTCAGGAGAGCATCCTTGATACCAGGGACACCATGGGATGGGCACCATCGCTGGAGCACCAGAGGGAGCTTCCCGAAAGAGACATATTACTTTATAAATTTTTAATACAAACCATATATTATAGAAACTTAAAATATTAATAATTTAGTAAGAGGTATTTCTTTATAAAGAAACGCTGTTGGGTGCATTGCCTCGCCTCGTGGACCTGCTGACACCCCTGAGGTGCCGCCAGCCACAGGAGGTTCCTCATTATGCCGCTGAATTATAACACTTGATGCTTCAATAGCACTTCTCAACCAGAGATCAGAGGGGACAAGCACCTCCCTCTAAACTCGTACATTGGCCTTAAATGCTGCAAAATACACCTAAAATTATTTCCAAAGATTTTTTTATGCAGGAGCCAAGATTCAAAGAAGAAGTTGGACAGGGAGCAGAGCTACTCAGGGGTGTAATGCTGCAAGGATGCTAGATCCCAGAGGGTATACTGGGAGAATGATCCTGCAGGGATGCTGGACCCCAGAGGAATATCTTGGGGGAATAATGTCATCGGGATGCTGGATCCCAGAAGAGTAACTTGTGGATATGATGCTGTGGAGATGCCGGACCCCACGAGTATCTTGGGGAAAGTTGCTGCAGGGATACCCAGGCTCAAGAGAATATCTTGGGGGAACAATGCTGCACGAATGCTGGACCCCGAGACAATATCTTAAGGGAATATAGTTGTAGGGATGACGGACCCCAGGAGAAAATGTCGAGAGAAGATGCTGCAGGTATGCCTGACCCCAGGAGAATATCAGGGATGCTGTGGGGATCTGGATTTTAGAAGTGTGCAAAGAAAAACATCCCAGCTCCACGTGGCTCTGCCCCAGCCAGCAAGAGTTACACCACCTGGCTCAATTCTGGGGACTTTATGCTTGGCTGCCAGTGGCTATTGGAAGGGACGGTCCAGCTCATCCTCTTAAATCACCATTGAAGCAGGGCAAGAGAGCCCTGCCAGCCCTGTTCCTGTGAGTTCTCAGTTCATCCCCCGTGGGAATGGGTATTTCTGGGCTTCGCCTGTAGATATTAAAAGCCCTGTGGGTGCCAGCACTGCTGTGCTGCAGGCGGAGGTGGTGCTTCCAAGAGCTTCCCGGCACAAACACCTAGGGAGATGGGAACCCAAGTCCATCTTCAAACAGCATCCGAGAGGCCAGCAATGCTGAAAACTGAGCCTGGGAAAGACCCCATAACACGCAGCTGTACTTCAGAGCAAACAAACCACCTTCGCATCCCCTAAGCGGCACTAATACTTCAGGACAAATCTTTATCCATTGATAAAATATTCAGTTCATACACAAAAATACTTTCCCCCCTTTCTGCCATGCCACCAGCACAGCAAAGCCTGGGGTCCTGGGTGGAGGGATGGCAATTTTTTGTGAGGGGAAAATGCCAGTTTGCTCCATAGGAGGAATGACACAGAGAATCCCAAACCAAAGTACAATTTACATCCTCCCTGACAAGGAAAAGGCAATTTTTGGTTCAGCATATCAGGCCTGGTCAAGACAGCGTCACCAGATGTTGTATATAACTATGGCATATAATGTATCTAGATCCATAAAACTATCTTCCATCAAAATTTGGTGCTATTTTACTTGAAAACTGCTTCTTCCCACCCCAAAAGTACCTTTTTATTGGGAGGGTTGCTCCTACAAACAAGAGCTCGTCCACTTGAGACCACCAGAAAGGCCTGGGAAGGCTCTTGGCCATTCAGCAGTGCATCCATGGATGGGAATTTGTCCCCAGCAAGAGACATACGAGGGACCCCCAGAGCCACCAACACTTCGGAGGGGTCATGTACCTGATGAAATAAATGTGGTTCTAAAGAATGGATGGGCACTTACCACCTGTGGCTTGGTCCTGGGGCCATGTTCATCGGGTGGCCGTGGGCACCGGGGTAGCTGGGGTGGTGGGGCAGCGGGTGGAGAGCGGGGTCCATCCCCAGGACTGGGAGATGCATCACCTGAGTTGAGGGCCAGCATGTACCGCTTGGTGACGTCCTCCAGTGAAGGAGGTTGAAGGGTCGGGAAGGATTTGCCAGGTGAGTGGCTGGCAGCTGGCGCAGGGAGGTGGCTGTGGTGGCTGGAGGGGACAAGAGGCTCAGGGATGGTGATGGGGATGAAGGTAGTGGGCTCACTGGTGTGACGAACATGCTTGGTGGCCGGGCGGCTCTTGGTGAGGACAGCAGGTGCTGGCGGTGGTTGGTTTTCCTGGTGAGCCGCACGGTTGGAGCGCTTCTTGGAGCTACGCCGGGCAATGCGAGGGGACAACACATCAGCCAGCTTGGGGTCAAAGCCATAGCCACGGCCAGTGCCTGGTGCTGCTGGCTGTGCCGAGAGGATGGGCTCGCTGCTGGATGGTGGGATGCTGGGCTCTAGCTCGCTGATGGCCTCACTGGGACCTTCAAAGGCACCAGCTGGCAGCTCACTGCGGCGACTGGGGTCGCTCAATGACTTCTTCTTGATGGTCTTGCCATTGCCCTTCTCATCGATGAGCTTAGCCATGGCACCGGGCTGGCTGACAATGGTTTGGATGAGGCTGCTGTAGTCCCGTGGCCCATCGCTGCTGAGTGACAGGTCGCTGCCTGCACTGCCCGAGCTGCCTGCAATAGCAGCAGGTGGGGGAATGCCTGCCTTGGCACTCAGTGAGCCCAGGAGGTTGCTGTCGACAGAGAAGTTCTTCACCTCCTCCATCACCGAGCATCTCCGGTGGGGCATGGGGTCACTGAGGGAGCGGTATGACTCGGTGCCACAGTCACTGCCACCCTCTGTCCCATTGATACCTGCTATGGGGAACTTACGGCGGCGCCGCAAGCTGCCAGGGGTGCTTGGTGTCTCAGATTTGCCAGCTGGAAGGTCTTCAACTGCTGCTGCCGGGTGAATGGGCACTGGCGTTTCAGTGTCACTGGCTGCTGGCCCGACACTGGGCAGTGTCCAGGCATCCACGGCTTTATGCAGGTCTTGGAAGGGCATCCCCATGAGCTCTGGCTCCGTGACGATGCCCTCGTCTGTCACACTTGACTCATGACCCGACAGCTCCTCCACGGATTTCCTGCGAGAGAGTTTCTCCTCCAACTCCACTTCCTTCAAACACCGCATGTTCTCCACCTGTCCCCTACGTGTCACGTCCATCGTCCCCGTCGGTACCACCACCTCGGTGCCCTCCACACCTCCACCGTCCTTCTGCTCAGCTGTGAAGCTGTAATCCTGCTGGGAACCCATCCTGCTGATCTTTTCGAAGACCTGCCTCGCCTCCTGGATGTACTGGTCCTGGATGACCACGGGGAGAGCATCCTCGTCCCCGTGCGAAGCCACCTGGTCAGCGGCGGCCAGGAGGAGCTCCGAGGAGCTCTGCTTCATGGCGCTCTGTAGGAAAAGCCGCCGCGTCCCCGACTTCTCGGAGCAGGTAAAGGACTTGGCTCGGCGCAAGGTGGCCGTCAGGTCCTTGAGGGTCGGCCGCTCGCCCGCTGCCCAGCGCCTGGCGGGCTGGGGGCCCGGCTCGGCGGCGGCTCTGGCGTCGAGGCCGATCCGCGCCCCTTTCTTCTTCACCTTCAGCTCCGAGAGGTCCGACTTGAGGAAGCTGAGCAGCGTCAGGGTCTCGGCGGCGATGTCGGGGTTGGACAGGGACTTGCGGCGCTCGGCCCGCTCCTCCCCCGGCCCCGGCCGCCTCCCGGAGCCGCGCTCCAGCGTCAGGCCGGGCGGCAGCCTGGCCCGGACCCGGACCGCCGCCAGCCCCCACGCCGCCCCGTCGCTCGCCCCGACGCCGTCCC
>WAAB01016209.1:113537-130584 GCA_013389865.1 Piaya cayana | reverse complement strand
GTTCTTTATACACCCCTCTCTTCCTTCTCTTGTTCTTTGAATCTTGTCTCCAATCAAATCAAGAACCTTTGAAAGAATCTGTTTCTCTTTCTGCATATAGAAGGTTTAGCAGGCAATATGCTTCTACGGAAACTCTCTGAACATTACAATTCCACAAACCACAAATCACTAACATACACTTGAACTTCAGAGGGATAATTTTTTTTTCACTGCTTAACTCTTTTATTACCATGCTCCACGACTGTCGAAGTGAAATCCACTTTCAAAATAAGATGAGAACATCCAGGACATACGTGAGCCTCATGAGAGGAATTCCCTAGTCTGGTACTGAAGTGTTTTTTGCCACAGAGTAAAATAACAACCAGAACAAACCAGACGTTTGCAAACTTCATGGTCATAGAAGAAAATGGTTTCATTCCAAAAATTCCATATATTCAAATCACGATTTTCTCCTTTATAAACTAGTTCATTTTTGTTTCAGTAAACGTTGCTTTCACTGTGCTGATCAACTGGATATCCTTAAAGCCATGTCCAAAATACGTAGAGATTTCATGGTCTTTTGAGATAAAGCCTAATAAACAGGCTCATTTCTTTCTACGCTTCTTCTCCATTTTGTATTAAAGGATTCAGTCACTCAGGATGTGGTAGCTCAGTCCTGTACTCCATTTCTGATGGCGCAGTTAAGTCCCTAGAATTACCAAAGCTGACTGCAAGCCAACCTGTAAGGCAGGGCAATATAGAAAATAATTAGGTTCATGTTTGTGCAATCATATAGCCTGAAAATCACAAAAGATAGACACCTCTAGCAGTTAGTACTAGAATAATAAAGAAAGAGCTGTTCATGTTTCATTTAGGATTTTTTCCTAAGCACTCCTCACATCAGAGCACACGTGGAACAGATATTACCCCGATGATGAGAACCAAACTACCACCCTTTGTGCAAGGGGAGCAAACAGAACAAAATGACACGTCAGGGCCCTTACAAGGGAAAAACAACAAAATAATAACATGACAAAAAGTGTCCGTGGACACTTTAAAAAGTGTGGTGGTTGGGTCTTTTTTTCCAATCAACAATGTGGCAAATGCAAGTTCCTCTAAGGTACATCATTTTACCCGAGGACAACCAGATTCAAAGTCTATGCCAAGGTCTGGTAAAGACAAAGGATACTACAGAAAGCAAACTTTCCAGTCCCTGTCCTTGAAAGAAAAAATCTGCATGAAAAAAAAGTCTTTCAAATGTTCTTGATGTGGAACATACATTACTGCAACATTAATATCTGAGAATATAACAGCTGGAATTACAGATCCAAAAATGTGAAGTAAAAGGAAATTTGTTTTTTCACTGCCAGAAGAACCTTATCCACTTTATGGTGTGGGATGTATTGGAGAAAAAAACGCCACAATAATATTTTTTTAAAAATTTCAAACATTTAACCAGCAACTGATAGGTAAAAGGCCATTAAGAACTAGGTGGGGAGAAACACTTTTGCCTGGTCTGTCACATTACAGAATTATAGAATGGTTTGGGTTGGAAAGGACCTTAAAGATCATCTCATTCCAACCCCCTGTGACGGGCAGAGACACATCCCACTAAATCAGGCTGCCCGAGGAGAAGCAGAACAGAATTACACACTGCTAGAGACCAGGACTGACAAACAGGAGCTTTATTAAAGGTTCACACCGTTTAGAAAAACAGTGGCCTGACCTCACAGTGCTACATTGGAATGAACTGAGTCTGTGACAGCTGTTACTTCAGTTTTATTCAACTTTATTTAGCGTTCTCAAGTACTTCTAACAGGGACAGAAGCCCCTTCTGTCTCTGTCTGACTGACAACACCGTGTCCGGCTGTGAAGCGGCTGCAGCCACAGAGCTGCTTCCCCATCCCTAATGCGGACGGAGCTGCAGCGAACGAGCTGTTGCCGTTGGCTGAGCTCCGGTTCCCTCATCGCCTCCTGATCCCTGCAGCAATAAAACCAACCAGCCGCACAAACGCGCAAAACAAACCTCCCTGCGGCAGGAAACAGCCCGTATGCAAGCACAGCGCCGAGACGCGATGGAAGCGAAGGAACTCCACAGCCTCACCCTGTTTCACCCGCTCCCCGCGTCCGCGCAGCGCGGGCCCGGCCCGGGGCACCGGCAACCCGGCCGCCTCTGCCCGGCACCGGCCCGCGGCCGCCCCCACACAGCCCGACAGAGCAAAGCAGAGCAGAGCAGAATAGGACAGAGAAGAGTAGGACAGCGCAGAAGAGAACAGTACATCACAGCCCTGTCCCGGGAGCAGCGCTACGGCCGCCTTCCCCCCGCTTACCCCGCAGCCGCCGCCGCCGCCTGGGCCGCCGCCATCTTGGGCGCTGTTTACCGCCGAGCTCTCGCGAGAGCCCAGCGCCTGCGCACAGCGCGCGGGGGGGGCGTACGTACGAGCGTGCGTGTGTACGTGCGGGCGTACGTGGCGCACGCGGGTGGGCCTGTGGCAGAGGGAGAGTGTGAGTCCGAGTGTGTGTGACTGTGCGTAAGTGTGTGAGTCGCTGGGTGTGTGATGTTGTGCATGTGTGAGTGTGTATCTGTGCGTGTCTACGTGAGTGTATGTGTCTGAGTGTCTCTGAGCGTGTGGCAGCGTTTGACACTGTATGTGTGTGGCTGTGCGACACTGAGTGTATGTGATACTGTGTGACACTGAATGTGTCTGTGAGCATGTGACAGTGCATGACACTGTGGCTGTGTGACACCATGTATGTGTCTGAGTGAGCATTGCGACACTTGTGTGACACTGTGACACTATGTGTGTGTCTGTGTTAGTCCCTGTGTGTGTAACATTGCCTGAAACNTGAGTGTGTATCTGTGCGTGTCTACGTGAGTGTATGTGTCTGAGTGTCTCTGAGCGTGTGGCAGCGTTTGACACTGTATGTGTGTGGCTGTGCGACACTGAGTGTATGTGATACTGTGTGACACTGAATGTGTCTGTGAGCATGTGACAGTGCATGACACTGTGGCTGTGTGACACCATGTATGTGTCTGAGTGAGCATGTTACAGCATGTGTGACACTGTGACACTATGTGTGTGTCTGTGTTAGTCCCTGTGTGTGTGACATTGTCTGAAACTGTTTGAGTCTGTGTCCATGACTCTGTGTGCAGTGTGTGTGCACTAGGGAGGCCAATACAATTAGTTCCTATTACAAAAAGTGGAAGATCTTTAGCTTAAATCAAAGTTTCATCTAAGTCATGGTATTTTATTGAAAGCTAGATAGACTGTCCATCTGATCACATATTTTCTTCCAAGCCGTGTTTCTCCAGCCACTGTTCATTCTTTGGTAGGGATAACACCATGTGTTCAGTACGGTGTGTGCTGAACAGAGGTGTCTTGTTCTAACCACCTCTGGTTGCAACCTTTCCCCATCTCAAATGCAAGGTCAGCTCCAAATTAGCAAAGATTTGACTGTTGTGAAGTTCATAATAACATCAAAATTAGGCCTTGGAAAGTAACAGAATATGACTGATACCAAAAATGCTAGCAAATAAAACTCTAAGACTTGTTTTGCAGTTTTAGAAAGCAAGCATCCTTTATCAGGTCTGGGTAACATGAAGGGGTGAATTCCATCAGTCATGTGCAGCAAGGCATGAGCTGGGGACAGAATAGATTTCCCACTTACTGGCATATGGATACATTTTCCTAGAAATCTACGCATATTCGCTGTTTGTATACCACTTTTCGTAATAGTAACTACTTATATGGGGGGAGAGGCTTCCCTGCTGGAGGCTAAACCTCAAGGGTGTTGGAGACTGGTCATTCCCAGGAGGCAAGAGGTGCATTTGACCAACAGGGAGGAGCAGGCAGCACCTGACCAACGTGAAGAAGAGAGCAGAAATATAATCATAGATTCAGTAAGGTTGGAAAAGACCTCTAAGCTCATGCAGTCCAGCCATCAGCCCAACACTACCATGCCTACTGAACCATGCCCAAAGTGGCACATCTACACCTTTTTGGGATGGAGACTTCACCACCTCCCTGGGCAGCGGGTTCCAATGCATCACCACTCTTGTGATAAAGACATTTTTCCTACTATCCATTCTAAAGCTCCCTTGGTGCAACTTAACTTACGCTCTACAAACCCGACTCATGAAGACATCACTATTGGAACTCCAGGTTCTAACCACACCGGTCCAGAGATCCTACGGAAAAGCAAGACAACCACTTCATAATCACAACTGCTGTATTCAGGAACACAATTCAAGTGCTGTACGTCCTTCAGTGGGACATCCAGGAGCCAGCTAGTGTGGGACACTAACCTCCCACTGTCACTATCAGGAAACAAGAGGACCATCACATTCAAGCAACAAACACGTGCAGAAATGAGGGGACGGTGCTCCTTAGTCATGTTGCTGTGGGTATGATACCACAGAGGCAGTTCACAGCTTTGGTATCTCAGTATAACATTACAGAAACACTACTAATAAGCTCATGAGAATATAAAATACAAAAGGATTGAGAACATTAAGTCATGAACTTATTTCAGGTAGCAATTATGCATACACAGAATTAACAGTTTTCCTGACTCCGATATGTAAAGCCTGCAACACATATGAGCATCATATGATAAACAGATTACTTAAGCACATATTTATTTATATAAAACACAAGCAAAAAACCCCACAAAATATTAAAGTTTTTTTAACTATCTTAGGAAAACAATTAGTATTTTTAAATTAAAACATTATTTCTTCAGTATTTTTCTTTAACTAATGTGGTTTTACATTCTTTATTCAATTATCCAGTCATATTTAGGATGGCTGAGGCAACATATAGCAGTCGTTACACAGGACATCTGGATATTCCTACTTCACTTTGCATGTCAAAGCTTCCTTGCGCACACTTCTGTAAAAATACATTGCAAGCCATGCCCAGATCCATTCAGGTAGGTGCTCACCCAATGTGAACTGTGGAAAGGCACAGGGATACAAGAGAAAATAAAAAGAAAAAAGGAAGGGACAGATTAAGACATATTCAATTAAACATTTTCCCTAATCACCACTAACGGAAGGCAAAACCTGTTCGAACATCATTAAATTCAACCCCATGAAAGTAAATATATTTAGAAGTATTGCACACAGCTGAACAGTTACGTTCTGCAAATATATCCTCAAGTGGTTTGTTCAAGTTTGCAACAGAAATCTTCCAAATCTTGCCAGAATACTCATCTCTCTCATTCCTTTTGGACTAAACCCCATTTCTTAAATTCCTTCTACCCAACCTAATGCTACAGAAAGCCACAAAGTAGGACGTGAGATGGGATCAGTGCTCATAAAATTACTTTGAAGCCCACAGCCTTCCTACAAAAATAAAAACCTAACACACACACAGGATCTACTTCCAGGTAGCTCTGCTCTTATTCCACCCTCCCTACTCACTCTTCCCCAAACTAGAAATACCCTATAAATTAAGATTGTAAAAAGCTGCTTCAGTTTATAGAAGGCAGTGAAATGCTTGCCCAGTCAGAAACACACTAAATAAAATGAGATGGTCTGTGCCTTTCAATAAAAACTTGTCCCTTCCCACTTCTGCTGCACATTTCAAGTGGGCATTGGATTCATTCTCATTCTAAAAATAAGCATGCCCAAGCGCAATCTGCTATAGCAGAATTAGTGAGAAAATACAGCACAACGCCTTTTAAGTCCTACAATATATATAACACTTTTTCAGAATACAAGCAGTTTTTGTTCAGACCCCTAAGAAAGTAAATGGCTTATTTACTTCTATTGACAAACATGAAATAGCTCAGTGAATTCTATTACCACTATTGCATGCCTCCAGTAACCAGTGGTCCTTGTGGATAACCCAAGAGTAGAAACAGCATGACTTGCATATTCTTCAGCAGAAGGAATAAAGAAAGATCTCTTTGATGTGATGCTGCTATAGGATGACATTTTTGTAGCAATTATGAACGGGGTTAAACTCTGAACAACAATTCCTTTTGAGGCATACTCATACTGTAGTGCTCTGCTGAAGTAGTCCAAGTAGACCTAGAATGGCAAAAGCAGAGGTACATATTTTCTTTTTTAAAATCAATCAAATTAAAATTAATCAATTAATCAAAATAATCAACTAAAATTACAGGAATGTTGTAACATATTTTATACAAGAGCTTTCCCTGGAGGTGTTTAAGGCACGAGTAGACGAGGTCCTGAGGGACATGGTTTAGTGTTCAATAGGAATGGTTGGACTCGATGATCCGGTGGGTCTCTTCCAGCCTGGTGATTCTATGATTCTATGATTCTAAGAAACCATCCAATTTGGGATAAATACTATAAAAATACTCATTTCTATAGCATTATCAATATTTAGATTTGTTATTTGTTTGCTAAAAATTCGGAACAGTACAGCAACTTGCAGGACAAAGCAACTGCTTAACTCTCTGATAGGTATTTAACAAACGATCCAACAATTTCTGCTTCAAACCAATACAGAAACAGTTATTTCATCCAAAACATATGCCTTGTTTAGTTTGGGGGCTTGCAGGGGACACTCCCAAGCTAATTATACATACTGTTGTCAAAAGGACAAAATAAAGTCCCATTGTTTAATAAATTTACGGGCTAACTTCATATTCAACTGATCTTCCCTGGAAACTGGGTTAATTGCTCCCTTGTGCTAAATGAAGCACACATCTGCCTTTTAATTGTTTTAGTTCAGAGTGCAGTTCTACATGCACTTGGCATAACCTGCAATGGGACCGTGAATCTTAAGCCAGTTTCCATGCCAAAGAAAATTTGCAAGAAGTTTTATACATCGAGATAATAAGATCTGCTTTTGCAAAAGGAAGAACCATCCCAGGAGCGAGGCTGCACAGGCTACAGCAGAGTGCAGCCAGCACCACTGGGAGCAATAACCACATGCACCTAGGTACCAGATGAAGACAAGATCCTCTTACAACCTCAGTTGGTTTTGTTGCATTCAGCAGCAAATCATCCAGCTTAAAGCTGCATCTTCATGTGCACTCACACTTCCAGCATCACCCAGCTGCCCCATCCTATTCATTATTGATTGGATCTTCTCAGGGAAAATAATTACAGTGGAAGTTCTTTTCTGACCAAATATGCTACAGATGATGGTGCAAGAAGCCTTCTGCCCCTCGGTGTTAGGTGAAACAGTGGCTTGATTTGTCACAGTGGTGGCTTGAGCACAAGGATAGTGTGTAAATAGTTTGAGGTGTCTGCACAGTTCAGCTGAGGAAAAAAAAGAAAATTCTTGACCTTGTCAATGAGTCAAAACTCCTATTTTGCTTTGCTCATCATTCCTCCAAGAAAGGCAGCATTTCCCCTAGAACTACTCTTACCCTACAGTTCACTCATGATCCAAATGGCACTGGCCTTGGTTCAAAGCTCAGAACTAGTTGGGACAGATTGTTTACTGCATGTGACGTGTGACACTCACCTCCAATATTTGAACAAATGCCTAGAAAGCTTTCAAGTATATTTTGACACCTTTGCTGAATGTGTTTACAACCAACCTACCTGTAATGCACCTACTTTTCAGTGCATAACATTAAACATCACACCCCAACTTACTTTAGAGGCTCCATAGGCTGTCAACATTGGTGTCGGCTGGCAACAGGATGCAGAAGAAACATTCACAATCGCCCCTTTCTTCTTCTCTACCATGCCTGGCAACACAATATGGGTCATCATGTTAGCAGAAGCAATATTTATGTTGATCATGTCCCACAGGATATCCTCAGACACGCTGGTAAAATAGTCTGGGTAGGGATAAAATATTCCTACGTTATTCACCAAAATCCCAATTTCTCTGTCTTTCAGTGCCTCCTTAATGGCTGGGTAAGGCTCACGTCCCTTGCTGAAGTCAGCTACTATGAAAAGTGTTTCAACTTTATAGGTTTCAGATATGCTCTTGGATAGAGCCTCCAGCTTCTCTTTGTTTTGGCTGATTAAGATGACGTTGACACCACGCTTGGCCAGTTCTTCAGCATATGCCTTCCCAATACCATCTGTGCTACCTGAAAAAAAAGATGAAAATCAGAGCAGCTCAGCTTTCTATTAACAGTTCTTTCAACTATAGCTTTATGCCCTTCTCTGAGGGTCACATGGCACTGAATATTCTGATCTCAAAACCAAAATAATAAAGCCAATGTTTTCAGTAGCAACTTGCTGCAGTCCCCCCGCATACAAGCTTTATATTCTTCTATGACAACAACAGAGCTTCGAGTAGAACCTTAATGAAAGGCAGTGATGTAAAAGGTGCCTCACTTAAACCTTGCTGAAAAACTTGAGCACATGTGAAAAGCTCATAAGAAAAAACCAGTCTTGTCTGCATCTCCGTCTACGCTTGTATGCATTTGGGGTATACCTTACAATTTTTGGGAAAAGCTGCTCTGTGATTCTTTCCCAGCAGCCAGTTAACACACTGAGCTTGATCATCTCCCAAGGAACTGAATTCTGTACGACACTGAACACCAGTCACTGCTAAAGCAGAAAAACTTGCCATCTGAGATAATAAAGGCCCCAGCTTGTGACCAAAGGTCACCCAGCAGTAAAACCAAGCAAGTTTTACAGAAGTGGCACAGTACATTCTATGAATTTAAGCAAATACACTGCTCCGGTCTCTTACCAGTGATCACAGCCCATTTTCCATACTTCTTGACAAGATCAATCTTGCCGCCAAGCTTTGGAATGAAATGCAACCTAAGCATGCTGTAAGTGTCAATCGCAAGAGAGACACACTTTCTGACCGCGTACCAAGCTCCAACTAGAGCCAGAGCCTCCAAATAAACGCTGCAGGAACGACTGATCTCTCCATACAGGAGATGGAAACTATCCACTGCAGCCATGGTGACCATGAACCTGGAAGAGAAATAAGAGACAGGGGAAATCAGAGTCACCTTTTGGGCCAGGTAAACCTTTCAGACTGAATGAATAACCTTTCAGACTGCACATGTTACAGCCTGAGTGCCATTTTGATGGAGCAAAGCCATAACTCAGCCTGCTAAAATCTGAGTAACCTGCAGTCACCCTCAAGGGTTTAGCTGTTAACCCACCATCATGCAATACTTATCGACAATGCCACGAGTAAAATAACACAAGTCCTGGGAGATTAGGGAAGCCCAACACGTAAAATAGTTCTTGGGAAGATTAAAATCTACCTAGAAGGATAAACAACAGAGCTGACCACGCAAGAAACAGGTACAGAAGCTGCAACAAGGGACAAAGCAACCTCCAAGGAGCCACAAAGCAAAACACAAAGCAGAACCCAAAGAAACCCCGTGCTTTCACGAGGCGCCAGCCCTTTCCCAAGGGCACCCACGGCCTCCTGAGGGTTTGGAAACCCTTGGAGAGCGGGGCTGGGCACTAAGGTCACTCTGAGAGCGAACAGTTCTTGTCCCAGCATCGCCCAGCGGCTGCAGCCGAAGCCCCGCTCTGCCTCACAGAGTGTCGTGAGGGAGCGGCCTTAACGCAGGAGCTACCTCCACCTTCCCCACTCCCGACCCAATCCGCACCCGGCGCCCTCTGCGTTCCGCGTTCAGGCCCGCAGCTGATGGGACCCGGCGCCCCGTCTCCCGAGCCTCGGGCGGGGCCGGCGCCGCGGGGGCTTGTGGGCCGGCGCGCGGCGTTGCCGTGGCAACGGCGGCGGCGTCCGTTGCGGTCCAGGCCCGGGTGAGGAGAAGGCGAACAGGCCCCGCTGGGAGGGACAGGGGATGGGGGGGCAGCCGTTTCGGAGGTGGCTGAACGCGATCCAGCAGCGTCCCGGCTTGTGGGAGCCGTGGGGCAGCCGGCGGGAGCGGGGACGGGATCCCCGCCTCCGAGCGCCTCCAATCCTGGTGTCAGTACTGGGCCCCTCGGTACAAGAAGGACTTTGAGGGGCTGGAGAACAGGGATTCTGGGATTGGCTGAGGGACCTGGGGCTGTTCAGCACGAAGAGGAGGAGGCCGAGGGAGGCTCACGGCTCTCTGCAACTCCCTGAAAGCAGCTTGCAGAGAGGTGGGTTCTGGGCTCTTCTCCCGGGTGATGAAATGAGAGGGAATGGTCCCAAGTTGCACCAGGGGACGTTTAGACTGGATATCAGGAAAAAATTTCTTCACGGACAGGGTGGTGAAGCACTGACAGAGGCTGCCCAGGGCAGCNTAGAGAGCTATGAGGTCTCCCCTCAGCCTCCTCTTCTCCAGGCTAAACACCCCCAGCTCTCTCAGCCATTCCTCATAAGGCCTGTTCTCCATCCCCTTCACATGGTTCAGCAGGCACGGTGGTGTTGGTCTGATGGTTGGAACTGATGATCTTAGAGATCTTTTCCACCCTTAGTGATCCTGTGATCCTATGTAGCACATTGCAGGGCACCCGGCTTGTCTAGGGAGCTGCTGTACCAGCATCTGTGGTGAGGAGACTCGGGCTGCATCCGGGATTGCCCTGGGCTTGCAGTGGGGTGGGAGGCAGGTGCTACACAGGGCAGGAAACCTCTCAAAGGGGCTCCATCACTTCATCCTCAGGAGAGCAAGCAGCCCCTTGAAGGACCTCTATCACTGCATCCTGAGCATGCTGCCTCAAGGGGGAAAGCACAGCTAGCTCAGGTTTTGGGAGGCTTCTCGGTAGACCCGCTCTTCTCTAAGCAAGATCTGTTGTGGGCAGGATTTTAGATAAACTCTGCCTGTGTTTTGGGATTTCCACAGCAAATAGCTCTAAGTTTCTAGCTCCATGCAGCTTCATCATTTAATCTTTTCACCTGTAACAGGTTCTCCTACTAAAGCCTTCGCACATTTTGACTGGAAGTTGGATCATAACCCAAATACCAGCTTGGCTGTGTTTGTCTAAATCACATATCTTAAAATGCAGTCCCGAAATGGAGACTCAGACAGAGGCCTCAGAGGGGATGTTAGCACACAGGAGTTGTCAGCAGAGTCTGTGAACAACACCAGAAACGAAGCTACCGACATAGAAAGCGAAGGCAATTTTGCCAACACAGGTGAGCTCTTCCAGCTGGCTCGCTGGGATGAGTTTAGGGAGTTTTAGTGAACATAAAGCCTATAAATAAATTCTGTCATTACTTATCTGGATGCAGTATGAGTTTATTCCTTCTGCTGAAGTCACTGAAAATATTCTATCACTGAGGCTTACTCAATTGCTATCTTACATGCTTTTTCTTTTTTTCACTCCTGTTTCTATCATCTACCTGAAGAGACACCTTTTCTTGTGTTGCAAACATACAGTTAGCCTGACCTGTGTTTTAATTAAAGTCATATTTAAATAAGCTGATACCACCATCTTCTTTGCCCTGTCTCTTTTTATGTGTATGGACTACAAATGCAACCAGAATGTGCAGAGCAAGAATCTGAAGAGAAGGGTATTGAAAATGCAACTAATTAAAGGCAGTGTAACCGTAGTTTGAATGAGTATAGCACTGGAGACACCTTCCAAAGAGTTAGACTAACAAACAGTATTTGTGCTTGTGATCGCTCAGACATCCCATTATTGTTGTCTCTTTACATGCAGTTAGCAGTCTTGTTAAACTCAGATCGTTATTAAATAAATGTAACATACAGTAGCTGTCTAGAACTGTAAGAAAATTTGTGCCAGTACTTTATGGTCACTGTACATTTTAATAATCTTAAGACTAATGGGTACTACCTGACTTCCAGATCTAAAAAAAAGTGACTTTCAACAATTTGTTTTGCTACAAGTAATTTTACTACATTGCCTTCTAAAAATAGTTAAGTTTCCTTTCAAAAAGAATTTCAGCAAAAATCTTGTTTAGAACCCTTTTTTTTTTCTTGAAATAGTGCTCCTCAATGCTTATTTAAAGTAACTGGCAGCATGACACTTTTCCCCTACCCTTGCCATTAAACTGCAACTTGTTTTCTTACTTACAAAGATGTTAAAACTGAAAAGAAAACCATCATCCATGTGTCCAGAGCAGATCAGCAGAATGAACAAAAATCAGATCGTGATCACAAATCTGTAACCAGCTCATTAAATCAAAGGGCAGAAGAAAGGAGGGGCTGCATAAGGTAATAGACTGTGAGTGGGTGTTTTTGTTTAAATCTTGGCATCATTGAAATCAGTGGGAGTTTTGCTTTTCTACATGTTAATCTTAATTTGGGAGAACAATTTTGATGATGGAGTTGAGAATGATCATTGTAAATCAGGAACTGGTGATATTTGCAGCATCCGTACTACTGATTTTTAAGGCCACAGTAGCAAACTGCTTTTTAACTATAAGATGCAGCCTGTTTAATGGATCTGGAGAAAATTGTGCAAACTCTTTTGGGAGTCATTTATCAGTAGATTTGACTATTGTCAAATATTTGATTATGCATTGTCTGAATTGGTGCTTAAAAATAGTCAGATCTACTGATGAATTTATCACAATGTAAATATTGCATTTGTCAAGGCAATTTTTAGCAGAGAAGGTCCAGCGGTGCCTCAGGTGGTTAATAATAGGGACATAACTCCCTTGTAAGCTCGGTCTCTGATTTTGGTCCAGTCTAAACCAGGACACACTGTGATGGCTGTTCACTAGTAGCTGTCAAATGGAGTTATTCTCATGTTATCTCCGATCAAGCACATTGCAAGCAAATAGAATGCAAAACCAGATTTGCTACAGTTTAATAACATTCCTAGCCAGTCACAGTTGTATAGCAAAACTGCCTTGAGTGCTGTTTCCAAGTCAGTATTTCATTAAAACGTTAGGTTAATTCCCTGCCTACTTTCCTACATACTCTGTGTTTCTTAGCAGAAGTAGGAAGAGCCTGGTAACATGCTCCAAACAGACAGACATGGAAAGCCACTCCAAAAAATACCTACCGCCTTTTAATTTTGAGCATAATCTTGACAGATGTAGACATTTCTCTTGCATAAAAGGAATATCTGTTAAAACCCCAGAGATTACCTAATCTCCACTGAAATGCATTCTTTTTGTTTTGCCTTTGCTTTCTATTGTTATTTTAGAATGACAAAAAAGGTTCTGCAAGACATTTGTAAGAAGCAGAATTTATATATTACTCCCTACTTAAATGATACACTTTACTTGCATTATAAAGGTAAGACATGGACATGACTATTTAGATTTATTATTCTGAATAACATTTTAGTAGACAATCTATTTTATATCTCACTGAAGTAAGGTATCTAATAATTCTTTAAAATTAGAAACATAACTTAATTTTATGTAATANCATCACAGGGGGGGTTGGAACTAGATGATCTTTAAGGTTCCTTCCAACTCACACTATTCTATGATTCTAGGGACCAATAGGAATTAAGGGTTATTTATTTGTTTAGTGTTTTGGTTTTTTTTTTTCCCAAAACCAGTAGCCTCTGAGAAATGTCTCAAAATGCATATCTGTGTTGCATTCAGAGGAAAATATATGTATTTCTACTTAAATATTCTTGTATAAAGAAGCTGTTTTCCAGATTTGGGGACTTTTTTACTGCCAAATAAACATGGTCAGTTTAGCTCAGTGCTGGGTCCAGCCCTGTTCAATGTCTTTATCAATGACCTGGATGAAAGCATCGAGTGCACCCTTAGCAAGTTTGCAAACGACACAGCTGGGTGGAAGTGTGGATCTGCTGGAGGGCAGGGAGGCTCTGCAAAGGGATCTGGTCCCTTTGGCATGAGGTATAACATGGCCAAGTGTCGGGTCCTGCACTNGAGGAATGGCTGGGAGCTGGGGTTGTCTAGCCTGAAGAAGAGGAGGCTGAGGGGAGACCTCATTGCTCTCTACAACTACCTGAAAGGAGGTTGTGGAGAGGAGGGAGCTGGGCTCTTCTGCCAAGTGACAGGGGTCAGGACGAGAGGGAATGGCCTCAAGCTCCACCAAGGGAGGTTTAGACTGGACATTAGGAAAAAAAATTCACAGAAAGGGTGATTGGGCACTGGCACAGCTGCCCAGGGAGGGGGTTGATTCACTTTCCCTGGAGGTGTTTAAGGGATGGGTGGACAAGGTGCTGAGGGACATGGTTTAGTAATTGATGGGAATGGTTGGACTCAATGATTCAGTGGGTCTCTTCCAACCTGGTTATTCTATGATTCTATGGTCAGAAAGAAAATGAGTAGGAAACACTTGCTGCGTGTTCTCAAATACTATTGGAAGGAAAAGAAGTTGCTAGAATGAACATGGATCATCCTTTTGTGATCTCTGAGCAGTTTTTTGCATGATATGGTTAGCACAAGAATTGTTTTAAATAAATAGGACATGCTAAATGTACCTTCTACGTTTGCCTTTGGTTTTGCTGTTTTCTTAATATTTAGTATTTGAGAAACTAAAGGGCTGCATGAGATATAGACTGACTGGTTTAGTAACATTTACTCTTCCAAAGACTTGTCTTCAGCCAATGCAATTTTATTTTAAAACATCTGTTTCTGCAGGATTTGACCGCCTGGAGAACCTTGAAGAATATACTGGATTGAAGTGCTTATGGCTGGAAAGCAACGCCTTAACAAAAATTGAGAATTTGGAGGCTCTGACAGAATTGCGTTGCCTCTACTTGCAAGTCAATTTAATTAACAAAATCGAAAACCTTGAACCCTTACAAAAGCTGGTTACCCTCAATATCAGTAACAACCACATTAAGACCATTGAGAATCTCTGTAAGAACTGTTGGTGCAATGTATTTTAACTTAGAATGATCCCATATTTCTATGTTTTGACTAAGCTAAGCTATTATTAGTGGCACTAGTTTCAACTGGGTTTTTATTTATGTTGAAGTTTTGCACAAAAACCCATGCCAAAGTCCACTAGACTTCTGTTGAAGAGTGAAACCTGTATATTTTGCAACTTAAATAGATGAGAAAACAGAAAATACACAGTAACTACTTTCACATGTGTACCTAGAACAATTAAGTAGTTTTTCCCCTCACTTAATACCATCTCAGTACTTATGCGTTGCAGGCACACTGGCAATCCAGGTTTCACCATTTACTTTGCAGTTATGATGTGCTTTGGCAGCTGCAGACATGATTATCAAATCTTTTTGTGTCTGTTAAGGGATTTATTCTGTCTTTAGCAGAAAATAAAAAGAAATTCCTTTACCAATCATTTGCATGCATTGGGAGTAATTTAAAAAATAAGCTCTTGCTTTTGTGTAACTGACTAGTTTGAAAGCTGAATTAAAAACAACCACCATCCTAAAACCAAACTATTTCTCCTAAGGTGTAGAAAGCATCTTTGGAGGCACAGCCAAAAAATGCGTGTAGCAGAATAACAAGTTTAGAAAAAAATCTCCCTCCAATTCAATATAAATGATTATTTTGACAATGCAGTTTTCTACTTGCTCCAGAAACCTCTCTATGAAGCAATGACCCTTTCCTTTCATCGTTCTGTTCTCGTCTGACAGCTTGTCTGACAGGCCTGCAGACTCTGGATGTTGCTCACAACAAGTTACAAACAGTGGAAGATGTTCAGCACTTGCAAGAATGCCCGAGTATTTCTGTCCTCAATCTTTCCTACAACAATCTAAGTGATCCAAATATTATAACTATTCTGCAGACCATGCCTAACTTGGTAAGCTGAACATAGCTGAGGGTTTGTATCATGTATATGGATCAATCCCACTAAATGGCTTAGTTGGGTGTTCCAGTATACAAAGGGTCTTAATCTAAAAGAAATATTATTGAACATTGTTTAGGGGTTTTTTGTAGATTACCTGTAACACCCAGGGTGTTTTAGTCTCTTCTTGTTTTTTTTAAATGGTAGGGAAAGTACATATCCAGACTGGGGTTTTTTTTGCTACTCAACCTTAAAAATTGTTTTGCTTGTTTTTGTAGCGTGTGCTCTATTTGATGGGAAACCAAGTGATAAGGAAAATTGCTTATTATAGAAAAACTCTTATTGTTCAACTAAAAGAGCTCACTTTTCTGGATGACAGACCAGTTTTCCCAAAGGATAGGTAAGAAACAGGCCGTCTTCTTTACATAGAAAGAAAGCTCAAATGTTAGTGAGCACTCATCCATGTTTTGTCAATATTGTCGTGGAAGGAAAGGAAGACTGTCTGCTGTAATATATTGAGAGTGGGTCACTGAGTACAAGAGCATTAGACTACAGAGTTCTACATCTAGCATACCTAGAGAAAAAAACATGCATTTTTTTCACAGGAGAATTAATTTTTGAACAGATTTTTTTTTTGCAAAGCCTGTAGGCCAGAGGCAAATCCTGATTTCAACAGATACGGAACAGGTGTCTGGAAAAGCAGAGCCAAGATCAGCACTTTTGGCAGATCTATGGTGGTATAATTGCCAGCATTTGGATCTCTCTGTTTCTTTTGTTGCAGTTCCACATACAAGATAAAATATACGTGCATCCCTGTTGTGTAAGGGACTGTAATTGCTGTGTACTTTTTTTTCCCCCTGTTGCAGCTATTTTATGATGTTGCAAGACATTTAAAAATTTCTTTTTCATTATAAACATGGGATTTTACAGTTATGTTACAGTGAGATATTGTGTTTTCATTAGAGTTTGTGCAGAAGCCTGGGCTGTTGGAGGGCTAGAAGCTGAGAAAGCAGAAAGGGAAAAATGGGAAGCCAGAGAGAGAAAAAAAATCCAGGATAGCATTGATGCTTTAGCAGCCATCAGGCAAAAATCAGAGGAAGAAAAAAGACAAAAGTATTTGGAGGAAAGAGATGCAAGTGCAGAATGTGGAAATGGAGATGCGACAGACATCCTAGAAGGTTTGTGGCTTATACTTTGGAAGGCATTTGTGTCTGCTTCAATTTAGATGTCTAAAACAAATCGATAGCTCCCAAATGTTCTGAAACAGGCTGATGCAATTTTTGGGATATGTTTATGAATCTTCTTTTCCCATACTAAATACCTCATTAATCTCTCTGCATTTTGGATTAAACACAATGATTTTAAGCAAACATCACCTTTCTCACTGCTGATGAAAAAAATCCCAACAAACCACTTTCTGTCACAGCATTTCAAGCTGTTGTGCTCTTCACTGGAGCAACCAGTAAGGGCAATAGTGCAGAGGAGTGTTTATCTGATCCATTTTGGGAGTTTGACAGGCTCTGAAATCAAACACAGCTGATTAACAAAACTTTTTTTTTTTTTT
>WAAB01016209.1:96842-109548 GCA_013389865.1 Piaya cayana | reverse complement strand
CTCCTGGCAGCTTTCCAGACAGACTTCTCCCAGTCTGTAGCTCTGCATAGGGTGGTTGTACCCCAAGTGCAGGACTCGATGATACTGGATAAAACATTGTTTAAATACAACAAGGAAAACAATTCTGAGAGCTCTGCCTGCAACTTCTACATAAAGGTGGTGTTCCACTTCCCGCATGTGTGAGGTTTAGAGACAGAACAGGATTGCTCACAGGTTTCCCTTGCTCTCACAGAAACTGTGCAGTCTGTCTGCCAGCAAAAGCTGGACTTCACTATAAAGGTGATTTTGTGCCTTTGTAGATTTGTGGAATACGTTATTGCAAAAGACAAATACTAATTTATACAGTGTAAGAGAGACCAAGGAAATGATGGAAGGACAAAGAGCTGGGTTCAGCTGTGAATTCTGCAGAGGTAGTCAGGTTCCCAGCAGTTTGGATTTGCAGTGCTCACTGTTGCAATATAGAAAATCTTTTATTCAGTTAGCTCTCTGCAACTGACTATTGTTTATTCTTTAGATCTAGCAAGAGAGGAGGCAGCTGTGGAAAGGACCATGCTTACTGAACTGGATGAATATGCTAACATGGAACAGATCAAACTGGAGACACCAGGAAAACTTTATCTTGATGTATGTATTGGATTCAGATCTGAGGAAGTTCAGGTTTGGGTACTGTCTGCTACCAAATTAATTCTTGTAACATTCTGGCTAATAAGACTATGGGGTCAGGTCTCTAAAAAAGTCTACTATTCAGAAAAGTAGAAAGGAAAGAAAGAAAAAACCCTGACAAGGAAAGTTTTAGCGGCATTCATTCTCTCCAGTATAGCATCTGTAAAGAATTTACCACTGCTTCCAAAGTATATTTCATCCTTTGGCCATAAATTGCTTGAAGTTGACCTTCTACCTCCATGATTTATCTGGAGTAGTTAATGAGAGCTGTCATCTGTAGAACAAATACCACAACAAAGGAAACAAGTGGACACATGCATCTTCTAGGCAAAACTCAAATGAAATATGCAGCTGAAAATATGACCTATTGCAAAAAAAAAGCATAAGGAAGAAATAGCCACCTGTGCATTGTAGATGTTAAGTAACAGTATTAGATATTATAAATTAAATCTCAAACTATAACTTTTAGGTGTATTTCCGAGAAACGCCTAATGTGCATTATTCAGGTATCTAATAAGTAACTGATATGTAATATGGCCTCCTATTATCTAAGATTTCTCTTTGATGATGCAAACATTTAAACACGTTTAACTACATTGAACCGTGAAGTGGATATGATGAATACTACTGGAAAATACAATCTCACTTCAAAGGAGAACTGCTCATTGTATTCTAATTATGACACTACCGCTAAATTGACAGTATCAGATTATGACATAGCTTGCAGCAACAAACTTCTGAGTTTATGAATTCCCAAAGCACTTAAAGTGCTTTTTGATCTCCTGTACTACCACTGTTGACTAAACTCTTACTGGGGTGTTTTAGAAAAGTTTCTTATATCTTTTCTATGCCCTTGATTTCCCAGGAAAAAAAAAATCCATCCTGTTATTGATGGGCTTAACTGATTGCTCCAGTAAAGAGCATACTGCTGCATCTTCCAAACGGCTGGTTTTAGTAATAGGTTTAATGAGGATCGTGGAGAGAACTGGCAGCAATTCTTAGTATATACAATACTTTCTTTATAAACAGATGTTGCAGGGTCTGAATAAAAAGCTATAAATAAACAGCGATACCATAGGAACTCATCTTGGAGAGGGTGACAGTGCAGTGTTCCTGGCTGGGACCCTTCACCCTGAAAAGCTTTGCTTTGAAGAAAAGTCCCAATGAGACAGTAATGTTGTATTTGATTAGTTAGAATAGCTTTCCCATTGATTAATGAACATGTGATTGTCCTCAGGAACTGCCTGATTTGGAAGATATAGATGTAAATGAATCTTCTCCAGAGGAAAGCTTTGTTCAAAAGGTAAGATTCTTATTACTTCCAGTGATGAATCTTCCCTAAATGCATTTACAAATGCTTTGCAAAATGAAGATAATTTAAGTTGTGAAATGCTGTTTTGGGTGGTGCAATCAGCTATGCACTTACAAACTAAAATGGATGTTTCACAGGCTCCAGAGGCTCTTCAGTCCTTAGCTGAAGTCAGATGACGATGTTAGTTAGGTCCCTCTCTTTGGAGGTAAAGCAATAGAATTGAGCCCGCATGTTGCTGAAATAAGTCTTGGTTTTATGAACTGTTAATAGTTTATGCTTAGTTCATTGCTAATACCTGAGAAGTAATTAACGCAAGATTAATCCACAAAGAAGCAGAGCTATGGGTATGAAGCATGTTCCATACATTTTGTGAGAACAGCAGATCAAAGCTGACAGCTGTTATGTGTATTGAAGAAATATTTACCAATCTTTTAGCTTTTACATCTAGAGTAATATATTTTTCAATTACATTTTCTACCTTTATAGCAGGAGTATCACCCAAAGATTGAAATAATTTCTGAAATAACAAATGACAACGATTCTGCATTAGAGGAAAGCAATAAAAACACATTTAAGAATTCAGTTGGAGAAGAAGTTCCAACAGCAATTTTTTCAAATGCGTGCAAGATACATAATGAGCATGAAAAGGAGCACTTAAGACCCCTTGTTGAAAGCCTCTTTATGGAGCCTGCTAATCCAGAAAGTTACCTGAAGAACAAAGATAAAGAAGCAACCCCCTCAAAACCCTTGATACAAGAGGTTGTCACTGAGCTCAAGAATAATCTGCTATTGTCACCAGTCTGCAATCGGCCAGATGACCCAAGCCCATGGGAAGAGGATGGTAAGATTACAGTGACATAATTAATCACAGAGAAAAAGGAGGGTAGCACATGCACTCTAAAAGCCAGGAGCAGTTCAGCTCTTGTTGAAAAAAAAATTCAATCCATTGTTAGTTAAGTCAACTCTTCCTTTTATTTATGTGGGAATCCTAATAAATCAGGAATAAAGATGTTATTTTCTCTTTTTCCACACAGAAGTTCTTGCTGAGTTTTATTTAAATGGTTTTTAAAAATTGGGCTCTACATTTCTTTTTCCATCGTTGAATACCACCGATGACTTTCATTTGCTTTTGGCCTTCATGCTTTTAACAGGGAATAGCAGTGACGGGGAAGTACAGTGCCTGACTGAGAGGGAAGGATGTCCTCACAAAGCAGCAGGTGACAAGGACAGTGAGAGTGGATTAGATTAATCACTTTGAATAAAACCAAACCAAACCTGGAGCACAGCAGCTGGCTGACTGCATGCAGTTATTCTCAAAACAGAGACTGGCAGTGGAACAGTTGGTTAAAACTGACGTAACTGGTACTGTGATAGAAAAAAACCCACCTCCAACAGGAGGACTTAGTGTTCCAGTCAGTCAGAGGCTGCTGTGGCCTCCAGTGTCTGACATTCAGAGCAGAACTTTCAGTTGTATCAGCATGATAAAAGCCCATAATCCACAATCCTGTGTTCCCATTGCCAAAGCTGCTGGAGATCTCTCGGCTCCAAACTCTTCAGGGGAGCTGGCAATGTTCAGTATCTTGAAAGTGGGGGCTCTGCTGTTTTAAGGTTGAATTCCACTTGTGTCATTTTTTTCCCTTACACCTTTCTAGAAATTACTTAGTTAAATGTTTATATCCTAGGGTTTCATTACATATGTAGTTCCAACTTGCATCAATGCAGTTTTCTGTCTTTCGAACTAAATAAATATTCTCCCTGTAACCTCACACATTTTATCATCTCCTTACCAACGTATGTGATACCAGATGGACTTTAGGGACAAGTGGAGATTGCTTCTTGGCACAATATTTTACAGATCTAATATTCATAGCTGTTGTGATTGTTTACACATAAACTGATGCAGGGATAGTGTCCATGTGTGGAAAATCTGTTTTTACGTCTGAGGGCAACCTGTGATGAAGCGTGTGCCTACATCTGCCAGTTTCATCTGTTTTCATTGTGAAATGTGTCTCAGGATCTGGATTTTTAATATAATTTCTTTTTTACCCCTCTCCCCATTCTGAGCTAGAGAATAAAATTCGTGGAAGTGGAGACTGCTGGAGAGCAGGGCTTCCTCTGTAACACCACAAAAAAACCCAAACCTCAAACTCAACAAGAACAAACAGCTGGAGGAAATGGAGAAGACACAGAAGCAGCTGTATTAGCCAGTTAAAAAAAATTGTACAAGAAAAAGTGGCCTGATCTTCAAGGCCTGAGCTTGGTTTAACAATATAACCAAAAATCACAACATCAGGAATAAGCTAGGCTTTAAGTGACCTCATTGCATTCATTTATACCTGCATTTAGGTGGCTGTCTTCTTTTTTATATATATTTCTAATAATTTCTAATAATTTGTAGTAAATAGAATTGATATGCCCAGCTAATGGGAAAATTATTCCTATGGGCTTGTGAAAAAAATGGGGCTTAGGTGCCATCTGGTGGTAGGAGAACTGATCCTAACCCTAATACAAAATCATGGTAAAACCGCTCAGGGAAGTTAACACTATTGCTTTGGACTTGAGCAATTTTTCATCTTCCACCAGTAAAAACATGTTGGTAGAATCCTTGGCCTCCAGGACAGGGCAGGAGGATGAGCAAGGGCCTGTGGAAAACAGGCTTGCCTGAAAGCATCTGCAGAGAAATCTTCTCCTTAGAAAGCTGTGAATAATGCTTGCTAGCTTAGTTGTAAAAATTATCTGCTTTCATTTCCTGGGAGAAGGCTGGATAAGGATGACTTTGTGGGCTTTGGGTTGTACTTTTTTTGTGCTGTCTTTTTGTACATGTCCTGGTGCCCCCTTATTAGACTGAGCAGGAGGGACTGTATTATGCCATCATGCTTAAAAAAGAAAAAAAGTGTTTATAAACAAAAGATTTTTAAAAGTAGTTCCAAGAGTGTGGCTTGAGCTCTGTTATCACTGAAAACAAGGAAAAAACAGGGTTAACAGGATAAAAAATGCAAGTAATTTCAAGAACTATTGATTCTTTTACCCTGATCCTGAGTTTACCTGATAAGTCCATATTGAATGGCATTTTAGTTTGAAGAATTCCGCTCCTTTCTAAGCTGTGTTTCCTTTGCCACATTTTACATGCGAGGTCGCTCCAGCTTCTGTTCTTTTCACACAGCCAGCCACAACCAATCAGAGCCCTGCATCCCCTCCCAGGTGAAACTCCTGGATTCCTGGAAGCAGTTTTCCCTTACTGGTGAGGACTAGGGGAGGAGGAAAGGAGCAAGGAGTAGGTGAAAGGAGTGAGAGAAATGTAAGAGCAGGACTAAATGAGAAAAAAAATAATATTTAATTAGTGTTCTCTGTAAAACTTTACAAATGTACAGCATAGTGCAAAAACGCAGTCTCAGCACATCGCCTTCAAGTAAAATTAACAAGGTAAAAAGCCAAAGAACACAATCTCACTTCTTCACAGGAGTGGCTCTCCAGTACTGTTGCTGCAGGTTCCTCTCACCATCAAGCTCCAATCTCATGTTTATAGTAGAGCAAAAAGCCTAAAGAAAACCCCAAGAACCATCTGAGGTGCTGCTCACAGCGAGGGCTGCTTTGCTCTATAAACCACAGCAGCCTGAGATAGTGCGAGGTGCTCCTGCTGCCTGAGCTCCACCTCTGCCTACTCACAAGCAGCTCTCCCACGATGGTTCATTCTTCAACCCCAACCAGACAATCTGATAAGACACTAAAGTGTGTATCCAACCTCAGGTATGTGATAGGCTTCATAAAAATATGGAAAAACTACTCAGGAGCTTGAAATCAATCATGTGCTTTAATACCTTACTGGACCTACACATTCAGTGTTAATGTTAAGGGAGCCTAGTGTGTGCAGGTTCAGAGAAGGATGTAAATCTTGAATGGGGATAACATACTCTCTTGGGTGATCTGACACACCAGACAGTTTTTCATTACCTATGAGAAAAGAATTAAACAGAGCACAACTCAGCAACTTTCCATCCCTGGAAATGACAAAATACAGTGGCAAATGGGCTGGTCTAGGTGAACTTTCTAAGCACAAACCTGTCCAAAAGGAAAACCTTGTTCATGACACACTCAAACACATCATCTAAATACCAGGCCAATGGGGGCTGCCAGAATTTTCCCTTAGTCCTGAACATGAAAACAGTGGCTGGAATTGATTGAGAAGCTCTCACAACCTCACTTCTGCAAAGACTCTATCACTAAGGTGGTGACAGAGCTCCCAGCTCACAGTAATTAGCTGGGGAAAAACGTGCTCAGAAGTGAATGTTTCTGAACTTATAAACCTGCTCATGAACTGAGAAATGGATGGAGGAAAAGGCTGTAACAGGAAGGCCCATTTAAAACGTGCTCAGCTTATTAAGGAGAATTTGAGCCTGCATTCATCTGATTGATGGACAACATTTTGGGGTGGATACTGCTTGACCATTCAAGATGCTCAGAAATATGGTTTATAACCAAGAATCATCATGGCAATGAAAGGGGGCAGAACATTTCTTCAAATGATACTGGCACGGTTTATACCTCCCTGTCAAAGCCCTTAGGAGGCCTGAGTTAGTGGGATTCCCTGGGTCTGCCTTACTGCATTTGGGCAGCTCTCCTAAGGAAAAGCAACTCAATTAGAGGATACTGAGATAAAACGTTCTCACTAGAACTACAGCATAAAAAACAAAGCTCTGCTTTGTTGAGAAACTCGGTTGTCAGAAACCACATGGAAGAGAAAGATTAATTCAACCTTTGGAGGCTGGTCTCAGATGCACAAAGGACAGAAGAAAAGTTAGAGGGACGTGGTGGGCTAATCCTTCTGCCTCTCTCCTACACAAAGCAGCTGAGAGTCCTTCTAAAAAGGGGATCAAATCAATTCAACTGTCTCATCAGATTGTATACATCAATAAACTAACAGGCACATCTTCAGAGAAAATAGAACAGGTCAAGGCCAAGGAAAAAAATCATTGGACTGGACAAGGAATACCTAGCCAGCATCAAAATCTGGAGTGCATTCCCTCAGTCCTCCTTGCACATAGAAAACTGTGTGTGCAGAAGAGTCTACCCCTTTTTCCCATGCCCTGAGTACGAGGTGCCCTGCCTTTCTGTTAGAGAAAATACATTTTAGGGAAAAAACCCCAGACGATAAACCCTCTCAACTCAACATGAGATGTTTTGTGGTCTGTGATGTCTGTAGCTCCTCTAGGAGCCAGAGACACATACTTAGAGTTATCACTCAGAAAATGATCTTCTGCACACCCTGAGAGATCTTCATGTTCCTATTCACCCTAAAAGGATAAGGGAGAGGCAGAAGAACAAGCCATCAAAACCAGAAAAAGGATTAAAGAATAATTTTAGAGCATTGGACTGGCATATAAAACTATTTTTCTATTTAAAAAAACAGTATCAAGTAGTATCATGCACCTTAGCTAATCTGTGCTGCCCCAATCAAATCCAAAAGTTTGCCTTTGCAGACACTAGTCAGGATCACTTTATTTTATCAAGTCCGTGATGTACTTTCAAGCTACTCTTCACTTAAATTTTATTAGGAGATTTGAAATTTCTAAAACCATTTTCAAGAGATAAAAGTCCTGTTGAGATCTCATTCCCATAGCAGCAACCACCAGAAGCAGCGTTCTGTCTTAAAACTGTTATCCTGGGCAAACACTGAAATTCATGGGCAGGGAGGGTAATGGAACAGCTACTGACCATTTCCATCTACTCAAAAAGAGAGGCCCAAAAAGAAACTCGCTTGTGGGTTCCTGAGTCACTTTTGTTTCATTACATTCAAACCTGTGGATGCTTGGATGGGTGGGAGTGAGATGATGTTTCTTGGAAGCTGAATCACTGGTTGTTGTCAGTTGAAGAGCTCAGGTTTAACGGGATATCCCCTTGGACACCCACAGAGGACAGGTAGGAAGCCATATTTTCAGGTGGAACATAAAGCGATGAACTTTCAGGCAAGCTGATGAGGTCATTTCCAAAGATTGACTGACGATCAATGAGGATCTGCTGGGTGTTTTCGAGAATGACATCTTTCCCTATGGAAAGGAATGCAAGCAGACAACAGAAAATTCAGTTTTATAGAAAAATAGAATGTTTGGGGTTGGAAGGGACCTCAAAGCCCATCCAGTTCCATCCCCCCTGCCATGGGCAGGGACACCTCCCACAGGATCAGGTTGCTCAAAACCCCATCCAGGCTGGCCTTGAACACCTCCAGGGAGAGGACATCTACAACTTCTCTGGGTAACCTGGGCCAGGGCCTCTCCATCCTCACAGGAAAACATTTCTTCCTAAGATCTCATCTCAATTTCCTTTTTTTCAGTTTAAAATCATTCTCCCTCATCCTATCCCTGCACTCCCTGATCAAGAGCCCCTCCTCAGTTTTCTATAAGTTCTCCCTTGAGATTCTGGAAGGAAAGTTAGCAGATTTTATATACGTAGAACTGAAAAGTGGCAAATCCCCACTGCAATAGATGATGAGGAGCCTCACTCCAGGCCCAAAATGGTTGGAAACACTTGAGCCAAACCTGGACTCTCTCAAAAGCTAACTAAAATCAATGCGAATCTCTGCAAGTTGACTGCTGGGTTCTGCCAGCAGTGAAAGGGGAATGATCAAATGGTTGGAGACGTTGAGAATTGCATCAGAGCAGTTTCTCTCCTTCACTGCTGAAAGGTCTAGAGAAACCAAGACGGAACTTCTGCCTCTCGCTCCTCAGCAGCAGGAGCCAGAGGAAACACAGGGCCCATACAGCTCTTACCAGCCCTGCTTCACTTACATGAGCACCTTGCTCTTAGGTGGTGATGAACAGGCAGAGAAAACAGTGGAGACACTGGCAGATACAATATGGATCCAAGAAAGAGCAGGGGCAGTTCAGTTACATTTAAACCTCAGTTTAACCCTCTCCACTTTCCCCGCTGCTCAATAACCAGCTCAGCAGTTGCTGAGGAAACACTGCTGATCTCGAAAGTAAAATAACAGAGGTGTTTTGTTTCACACCTTGATTAAATCCCCACTCCCTAGTCTGCAGGAGCTGCCACTGCTCCTACCTGGGCAGGCGTTGTTGAACAGTGGGTTGAAGGCTTTTGAGGGCAGCTCAGTTGCATTCTTCTCCAGATCCACTGTGAGTCGCTGCATCTTGATGCAAAAATATAAACTACAATGTACAATTATACAAAGACAGGGGAGCTTGTTAGAGCTAGGTCATTTCTGAACATCCGTACTTCATCAATGCTGCACAACATACACCAGTACTGCAAGCTCCTCTTGCTTCCAAGCCTTGCTAATATTATCTATATTATCTATCTCTTCAGAGACTCTCCTTCCTAGCACTCAGGAAGTAGAATTACCTAGTAAATCTGAATTTATTAATTCAAAACCTAAAAAGGATAGTGATTTCATGATGAAGGCTTAGACACCTTCCATACTTCATTAGAATAGATGATACTTTGCACGTCTGTAGAGATGGCAGAACCATCCACATCTTTATTCTACCTGGCTGACAGTGAGAGCTCGGAAAATTCAGCCTCCATCAAGCAGGAAAAAACTCCAGCCATGAAGTGCACATTTCCTTCGCTGCTGATTAAATCACCATATGCACTTCAGAAATGTCTGTATCAATGTCAGTTCCAAGCAAATACTGCCAAACAATTTCTCTTTGTTTTTTTCTGCATGGGTACACACAGATGTCTGTTCTAATTGTGTGTGGGTTTACTGCTCTTGAATGTATGGAGATGGCTGCACTTTATAAAGGCATATTTTGTAAAGAGCTTTGGCACAGAGACACTTCGTGGATCTATGGCTTTAGTAGGAAGTGACATTCATGCTAAGAGAAAGTTTGGAGCAGTCAGGTTTGATCAGACTCTGGGACATTGATACGTGTCTAAACTCAGGCTGAGTGGGAGAGAGAGATCAGAAGTGTAAGGTAATGCTCTCAGCCTCCCCCCAGGAGATACGTACTTGCTGTGCTTTACCACACTCTTGCCTCTGGCTGTGAAATAACTAAGCATTCTTCTTCATAATTACACAAGCTCTGCTTCATAATTACATTATTGTTAGTATCATCCTCTCTCAGAAATACATGTCTCTTACCGGGGACAGACTGGCTTCCATTTCAGTCAAATTCCACTCGCTCAAAGGTAAATTTGGATTAAAAACCTGTTGGGAGAAAAATATAATCAGGGCTCTGAAAGGTGTAATGGTTCGAGGTGCTTGTATCCTCCCCTGGCTGCCTGGGCTGCCTGCTGCAGGCTGTTGCTCTGCTGGCAGAGATGCCAAAAATCAACGGGACTCGGTTGCTCTGACGTAAGAACCAAAGCTCCAGGTTCCTGAGAGAAGTCACAGATGCACCATTGAATCATAGAATCATAGAATCACCAGGTTGGAAGAGACCCACCAGATCATCGAGTCCAACCATTCCTATCATGCCTCGAGGTGTTCAAGGCAAGATTGGACGAGGGTTTGAACAATCTGATCCAGTGGGAGCTGTCCCTGACCAGGCAGGGGGCTGAGATTGGATGATCTTTAAGCTCCCTTAGGATCCAAAGCATTCTATAGCTCTATGATTTGTAGCAGAGCCAGAACAGCAACAGCTGAGTGGTGGGTACTTGTACTGCTCCACAAGCCTTGCTGCCTGACACTGGAGAGGCAGCACAGACTCCCTGAGTCAGCTCTGTTGTAAATCAGGGAGCTCTGTGTGCCACTGCACATGCAAGTCAAAGCCCTTTTTTTGCCCTTCTTGGGTCCTAGGACACTTCCAGCTTCATATGGTTTCTAAAAACGTTCCAAACCACAGTAGCAGAGGGTAGATTACTCCTGAATCAATGCTTCAATGCCATTCTCTTGAGAAGTCTGAGCAATCTGGATGGGATCTGTTGATCTGGGGTACAGGTTTATGATTCATTCTACTCTTGTGACATTCAGGCGCACAGAGAGAAAAAAGTGTGTCAGTAACAGGAAAGCACCTCCTAACAAGAAATAAAAACCAGAAACCAGAGCAAGTGAGAGACCAGGCCAGTAGAAAAGCTTTCTATAAAGTCAAAATCAATCCTAGACACTTGGAAACTTGTTTCAGGAGAATAAGACTGATTTTTGTTTAATGGTATCCCATTCCGTTTTATCCATGCAAGTGCACCATGTGCCTGCACCTGAAGCACCTCCTCAAGGGAGCACATCTTTGGCATGTAGATACATCCACTGTGTTCAGAGTTAGAATCATAGAATCATAGAACAACCAGGTTGGAAGAGACCCACCGGATCATCGAGTCCAACCGTATCATGTCTATCAGTCACTTGGTCTTTCAGTCTACTAAAATCACCAGAGCTCTCCTACTCCTTGATCTCTCCTACTCTCTACTTGATTTTTGTATAAACCCTTCCATATACTAACTATATGCACAAGGAGAGAGCAAATGAAAGGCATAAATAAACAAACCTTCATATTTCTTCATGTATACTTAAGAAAAAAAACACCATCCATTTCTGTGTGACCCAAAAACTGGAGACAGATAAATATCTCAGCAGAGAGATAAGTCCCAGAACTTAAGGAAAAGGGTAAAGTAGTAGAACTAAACACAATCTGTAAGTACCTAAGATACAAAATATGCAAAAAAAAAATCTAATGCAACTAAAGCAATTACCAAAGCAGCCAGAGTCATATTAAACCTGTTTTTTATAAGTGTGCTGGGTCATTAGTAAATCCACTGTGTTTTCTGCTCCTACAAGTTCAAATATGTATATTTTCAGAAGAAATAGAGAAAATGCATGATTTAAATTCTGAAATCCTGCTAGTTCCTATGAGCAGGTCAAAACAGAGCTGTGATTCCATTGGCAGCCTGTGGCAGATAAGGCACCACGCAAGAACAAGCAGCGTGGTCTCTCTGATTTACAACACTCACATCCAAGAGGCTGGCAGGCTCTAAGCCATATTGCTGGCTCCTCAGCAGCAGCTGCAGCCCTTCCAAACTCCAGTCAGTGCCTTCCAGTGGGTCTGAAATATCTGTTCTGAGAAAAGACAAGGGGAAACATTGCCACAAATGAGGCTTGCATAGACAAGTATAGAAAGCAGGGCTGAGCAGCCATCCAACATAAGGTTTATGTTTAAATCTTACTTAGAAAACCAAGACATCACTGCCAGCTCAGGTTAATGCTGTATCACCGGTTTAATCCCAGAAGTACAACCCAGCAGTGCACAGAGGGAACTGGGCTGATGGTAGAACAAGTGAGACTGCTCCTCTCTTGGGTGACATGTGTGGTTTAGGGATTGACATTCTGTACATATGGGAAAATTAAAGCTTTTCCTCCATGGGGTCCTTCAAGTAAGTTTTCCACAGATCCCCCACCCCTGTGAACAACCCCTTGGCTTCAAGGGTCCTAGAAGCAGATACCACAGCTACAGGATGAAGCTCACCAGGCAGCATTAGGTCACTTAAAATCAGCCTCCAGTTAATGGGAAGAGAGGGCCATGAAATGCCCTGGAGAAGAGGATGCTGAGGGGAGACCTCATCGCTCTCTACAACTACCTGAAAGGCGGTTGTGGAGAGGAGGGAGCTGGGCTCTTCTGCCAAGTGACAGGGGACAGGACAAGAGGGAACGGCCTCAAGCTCCACCAGGGGACGTTCAGGCTGAACACGAGGAAAAATTTTTTCACGGAAAGGGTCACTGGGCACTGGAACAGGCTGCCCAGGTTGGTGGTTGAGTCACCTTCCCTGGAGGTGTTTAAGGGACGA